>CM062295.1:99324771-99457851 GCA_031216915.1 Pictodentalium vernedei | reverse complement strand
TCACCGAGTCACTAACTAGGACTCATTAAATGGATTCTAAGGGAAAATCATTTTACATACAGGCACTTTCTGGAGATAACTCTTGTTATTTTTTTGAACAATAAACAGAGAGGAAAAATGAAAGAAGAGGAGCATCCGCCACTTCTAGAGCCCCTAGCCCCCCCCCCCTAGCTCCCCGGTTTCTGCTACCTGACCGCCCCTGCCCCTTGCCGCCCATACCCCAAGAGCCTCTGGTTTCCTGCCGCCTCTGCCGCCTCACCCCCCCCCACAGAGCTCCTGGTCCCCTTTTTCCCTGCCGCTGCCGTCCATCGTGTCTGGAACACGCGATATTTTCAGAAAAATTTCCATCCATGGATAGTTTTTTAGACATTGTCAAGCTGTTTTGGGTAATTCTATATTTAATATCGGTTGTTTGGGGTAATTCCATGTTTTCCCAAAATACACTCCGTACAAACATTGGATCCGGAACATTTCCACGTCCCAGCTACAACATTAACATGGTTACCAGAGTAAAATCCACTAAAATACACGAAAGTCGGGTTCATTTGTGTAATTCTATACTACCGGAACATACTCCCATCGAATCAAACATATCCTCAAAACATACTCCCGATCTTATACCAAGAGGTAAGGTTTCGTCACCAGGCAACCAGGTGACACTTGAGAAACCAAGATGGCGCCCCTATACACAAAATGGACGACCAAAACACGTGTCCCCATACACATTCGAACCTCGTATCGCTATGACAATGACGTCACAACATAACCACGCACACTGGTTACATGTCAACACAACATGGGCGCCCGCAGTCACGTGACATGACGTGACTTCCAAGATCCATCTGAATTGCAAGAGGGCGCCTTTGGCTGGTCTACTGCTGTACTAAACGGCTGCTCTTATGGGTGTGATAGCAGATCTGACTCTGCAACCGTAAAAAGGGGTTCACATCATATAACTTCTGACACCTGAATCTAAACTTTCGCCGTTTTGTTTTTGTTTGTTTTTTCTTTTGAATGAGCATAACAAATATAACTAATATCGAGTATTCAGTAGTAAACTCAACTGCACGTTATCCCTCTGGTCTTGTCTCTCCGCGTGCCACAAGACAACAAGTAAAACATTCCCTTTTGCTTTTTGGTACACGAAGGAATGGCGCAACTTGGACGCTGGTGATTAACTGGATTCAACTTTGATCCCTTTGCATCCATGAAAAAGATTCATCACTGGCCCGATTGCTCGCTCCGAAACGGAATAATAAATTACGTGCAGTCGCACACGTAATGTTATCAAACATCTGAGTCTGAACTTTCATGAACCTAATTTGGCAATATAACAATTGACTACGGGCCGACTGTTATATTGCCATACCGGAAGGATGAGTGTTTCAGTTGACAATATAACAGTTGGCAAATGTATATCAGTCAAAAGAAATTCATTTACTCTGATCTAGTCCTTCCACATAACACGAAACAAGTTACGCATGCCCCTGATTTTGTGCCGCATGGACGGACTTCGCAGCGGTTAACTTATCCGTAGCAATAATCGTGTCTGAACTTTCATCGTTCTTGAAAAGAAAAAACCTATGCTTAATGCAGAATAGTAACAGTGACCACTCATGAGCAAGCTGACGCGACCCTCCATGTGCTATCAACCAACTGAAAATCTTGCTTTATATGGGACATTGACCCCGAATGCAAAGTGGATCAGCGTATCAAAACCCGTGACCAGATATAAACAAGATGTTTATTCCATTTTAGATTAATATTATTAACGCTTTCATTACCGCATTTGGCAACACAAAGCTCCTTATGTGCCAATCCTGCTGACATGGAATGTTTAGTCGAGCAAGCCAGTCAGCTGTACACTGAAGTTTTGTCCAACTGATGTAAACGTCCTGTCTTTTTCGAGTGACCTATTAAACAGATTTTGATAACTTGTGTATCTTGTTTTTCCTTTTTATTTTTTTTTCGTAATAGGAATTACACCGCCAGACATATGCTGTGGTAGACATACCCTTCTGACCAAACAATACAGCAGTCTATTTTACCATATATCGTGAGCTGCGCGATTCTCAATTACCCACATAATCCACTCGATAAGCATTGTTACAACCGTTAATATAATACAACCTATTATGCAATAAATTTATTGCGTTATCGGTTGCGTTGGATGGCAAACCTAACATATTATGCAATAAACTTAATACATCAGCGGTTGTCTTGCACGGAAAACTTAACTGCAAATGCAATAAATTTATTACATTATCGGTTGTGTAAGATGGCAAACCTAACCTATTATGCAATGAATTTATTACATAATCGGTTGCGTTGGATGACAAACCTAACCTATTATGCAATAAATTTGTTACATTGTCGGTTGCGTAAGATGGCAAACCTAACCTATTATGCAATAAATTTATTACATTATCAGTTGCATTGGATGGCAAACCCAACCTCTTATGCAGTAAATTTATTACATTATCAGTTGGTTGGATGGCAAACCTAACCTATTATGCAATACATTTATTACATTATCGGTTGCGTAAGATGGCAAACCTAACCTATTATGCAATGAATTTATTACATTATCGGTTGCGTAAGATGGCAAACCTAACCTATTATGCAGTAAATTCATTACATTATCAGTTGCGTAAGATGGCAAACCTAACCTATTATGCAATAAATTTGTTACATTATCGGTTGCGTAAGATGGCAAACCTAACCTATTATACAATAAAGTTTATTGCATTATCGGTTGCTTTGGATGACAAACACAACCTATTATGCAGTAAATTTATTACATTATCGGTTGCTTTGGATGACAAACCTAACCTATTATGCAGTAAATTTATTACATCATCGGTTACGTTGAATGACAAACCAAACCTATGATACAATAAAGTTTATTGCAAAAGTGGTTGCTTACTTTCTTCAGTCACTTCCAAGTTTCAACAGGTTAATGGACACGTTATTCCATTGAACGACACACAAACATGTTTAAGTAAACTCGTCACTCACCCCACCCCAATGTCCGACAATAAAATGGACATCCGTGATTTATCACCGAAATGAGTTTATTACAATAATGGTTAGTTTATTACAAAAGTGGTTTTATTACAAAAGTGGTTGGTACGCGATAACCACTTTTGCAATAAAGTTTATTGCAAAAGTGGTTGCGTACTGTCTTCAGTCACTACCATGTTTTAACTGGTGAATGGTCACGTTATTCCATCGAACGACACACAAACATGTTTAGGTAAACTAGTCCCTCACCCCACCCTAATGTCCGACTATAAAATGCACGTCCGTGATTTATCACCGAAATGAGTTTATTACAATAATGGTTAGTTTATTACAAAAGTGATTTTATTACAAAAGTGGTTGGTACGCGATAACCACTTTTGTAATAAAGTTTATTGCAAAAGTGGTTGCGTACTTTCTTCAGTCACCTCGACGTTTCAACAGGTGAATAGAAACGTTATTCTACTGAAAGACACACAAACATGTTTAGGTAAACTAGGTCTCACCCCACCCCAATGTCCAACTATGAAATGGACGTCCGTGATTTATCACAGAAATGAGTTTATTACGATAATGGTTAGTTTACTACAATAGTGGTTTTATTTCAAAAGTGGTCGGTACGCGATAATCACTATTGTAATGAAGCTTATCACAAAAGTGGTTGTACCACAATGCTTACTTTTGATAAAATCTATCTTTTCTCTATACATTTGAGTAATGTTGTCAGTTTGTTTGTCTGTTCTCGAAAGAATCGAAACTGACTGGGCCGATCGGGACGAAATTTGGCATGGGTGTGTAGTTTGGGCCAACGATAGTTTTTGGTATTTTGGACGTGGGGTGAATTGGGGTGGGTGTGCTTCTTCGCGCATGCACTGTAACTATCTCGGAAAGTACTGGGCCGATCGCGACGAAACTTGGGATTTAGCACTGTCGGCTACAGAGTGGAGCCAGTCTTTACGCACACGCAGTTACGATCTTGGAAACTACTGCCCGGACAAAGTCGGGCACCCATCCAGTCTGTTATATATTCAAGTTCGTTTGTTTGTGTGTGTGTCTGTTCGCTATAGACTGAACGCGGCTGGGTCGAGAGGGATGAAACTTGGAATTGCGTGTGTAGTTTGGTCCCGGGAAGGTGTTTCCTTTATTGGAACTGGGCCCATCTTCGCGTATGCGAAGTAACGATTTCGGAAACTACTAGGCCGATCGGGACGAAACTTTAGATTTGTATGTAAGATCCATTGGTTAGTGATTTGCCACCGTCGGGTGTGTGATGGGGCCGTCTTCGCGCATGCGCAGTGACGTTCTCGGAAACTACTGGGCCCTCGGGAGGAAACCTGGGATTTGTATTGCGGTCCATCAGATGATGATTTGCCACTATCGAATCAGGGGTGGGAGTCAATCTTTGCTCATGCGCAGTGATGATCTCGGAAACAACCAGCCCGGACGAAGCCCCCCCCCCCCCCTCCAATCTAGTCTAAATATATATTTGAGTAATCTTGTTTGTTTGTCGCTTCTCTATAGACTCGAAAACGGATGATCCGATTGGGAAGAAATTTGGCATGGGTATGTAGTTATGCCCCGGGAAGGTTTTGAACTTTCAGACATGGGGTAGGTAATGGTCCGTTTTCGCGCATGCGTAGTAACGCTCTCCAAAACTACTGGGCGGATAAACACAGACAGACAGACATACATGCAGACAAACAAGATTACTGTAGTATATACACAGACTAGCTGGAGGGAATGAGTTGAATAGGCAGCTGAGCCGAGCACGAGCAATTTGAGTTGCCCGGAAGACTACTGGAAGGAACTTACATACAGATCCCAGGTTTTGAGTCCATCGGCCCAGTAGCTTCCGAGATTTTCACCGCGCATGTGCGAAGATGGGCGAAAACCAGTACCTGATGGTGACCGATGACTACCCCATAGATTATACATAACAACTCAAGTTCTGTCGCGGTCGGCCGAGTAGTCTCCAAGATGATCACTACGCATGCGCAAAGACGGTGCCACACATGGCTCGCACCCCATAGCCGAAGGTGGCAAATCACTACCCGATGGACCACGCATACAATTCCCAGATTTCGTCTCGATCGGCCCAGTGGGTTCCAAAATGATCACTCTGTATGCACAAAGACGGCCTCATCCCATACTCGACAATATCAAATCACTACCCAGTGAACCCTACATACAAATCCCAAGTTGTGTCCCGATCATACCAGTAGTTTCCGATATCGTTACTGCGCATGTGCGAAAACTGACGCCATCACAATCTCCGTACAGCCTGTGCCTTTCCCGGGCTTAACCTACACACCCGTGCCAAGTTTCGTCTCTATTGGCTCAACCGTTTTCGAGTCTATAGAGAACAAACAGACAAGATTACTCAAATACATATATCTTAAATAGAGTGCCCGACTTCGTCCGGGTTATTGGTACTAAGATTGGATCCCACCCATAGTTGGAAAATGACTACCTGATGGACCCTACATACAAATTCCAAGAATCGTTCCATTCGGCCCAGTAACTAACACGGCCGTTACAGCGCATGCGCGAAGACGGGTCCCTCCCATACCCAATAGCGGCAAATCACTACCCGATGGGCCCTACATACATATCCCAAGTTTCGTTCCCAGTAGTTTCCGAGATCGTTACTGCTCATGCACGAAGACTGCCCCCCCCCCCCCCCCTCCACACACTCCATGTTCAAATAGCCTATGCCCTTTTCGGGCCCAAGCTATACAACCATGACAAAATTTTGTCCCGATCGTCCCAGCCATCTTTGAGTATATGCAGAAAAAACAGACAGACAAAGGGACAAGATTGCTCAAATATATATATTGACTGGATGGGGGTGCTCGACTTTGTCCGGGTTTTTTATCTTGGTGTGTGCGCAAAGATTGGCTCCCAGGCCATAGCCAACGGTGGCAAATTACTACCCGATGTACCATACATACAAAATCCCAGGTTTCTTCCCGATCGGTCTAGAAGTTTCCCATGTCGTTTCTGCGCATGCGACAAGACGGCCCCAGCCCAAACCCGACGGTGACAAATGACTACCCATACACATACAAATTCCAAGTTTCGTCCCGATCGAAACAGTAGTTTTCGAATGCGCCACTACGCATGCTTGGAGTCGGGCCCCATCCCATACCTGCAAATCCCTACACTATGGATCATATAATTATATCCCAGGTTTCGTCCCAATCGGCTGAGTAGTTTCCGATATCGTAACTGCGCATACGCGAAGTCGGGTCCCCAAGCTATGCCCGCAATCCCCAATCCTTTCCGGGCGCAATCTACACACTCAGGCCGAATTTCGACCCGATCACCCTAGTCGTTTTCGAGTCTATGGAGGACAACCCAACAAACAAAGAAACAAACAAGATAACTCAAATATGCTAAGAGAGGATAGACTTTATCAAAAGTAGTGATCTTGTTCGTTTTATCGAAAGTGGCCGTTTCTTTTACATCAAAAGTGGTCGATTTTATATCAAAAGTGCCTAGCTACATTAAAAGTGGGCGATTTTTACACAAAAGTGGCAAGCTACATCAAAAGTGTTAAATATATCAAAAGTGGGCGCAACACATGTTTAGGTAAACTAGTCCCTCACCCCATCCCCAGTGTCCGACTATAAAATGGACAACCGTGATTTATCACCGAAATGAGTTTATATGGACGTCTGTGATTTATCACCGAAATGAGTTTATTACACTAATGGTTAGTTTATTACAAAAGTGGTTTTATTACAAAAGCGGTTGGTACGCGATAACCATTTTCGTAATAAAGTTTATTGCAAAAGTGGTTGTGTACTTTCTCCAGACACTGCCAGGTTTCAAGTGGTGAATGAACACTTTATTCCATTGAACGACACACAAACATGTTCAGGTAAACTTGTCCCTAACCCCACCCCAATGTCCAACTATAAAATGGACGTCCGTGATTTATCACCAAAATGAGTTTATTACAATAATGGTTAGTTTATTACAAAAGTGGTTTTATTACAAAAGTGGTTGGTACGTGATAACCACTTTTGTAATAAAGTTTATTGTAAAAGTGGTTGCGTACTTTCTTCAGTCACTACCAAGTTTCAATAGGTGAATGGACACGTTATTCCATTGAACGACACACAAACATGTTTAGGTAAACTTGTCCCTAACCCCACCCCAATGTCCAACTATAAAATGGACGTCCGTGATTTATCACCAAAATGAGTTTATTACAATAATGGTTAGTTCATTACAAAAGTGGTTTTATTACAGAAGTGGTTGGTACGCGATAACCACTTTTGTAATAAAGTTTATTGTAAAAGTGGTTGCGTACTTTCTTCAGTCACTACCAAGTTGCAATTGGTGAATGGACAAGTTATTCCACTGAACGACACACAAACATGTTTAGGTAAACTAGTCCCTCACCCCCACCCCAATGTCCGACTATAAAATGGACGTCCGTGATTTATCACCGAAATGAGTTTATTACAACAATGGTCAGTTTATTACAAAAGTGGTTTTATTACAAAAGTGGTTGGAACACGTTAACCACTTTGGTAATAAATTTTATTGCAAAAGTGGTTGTATTACAAAAGTGGTTGGTACAGTGCAAACCCATCAATAGAGTAGGTCGAGCTGCCCACGGCCTCAATCTCTGTTATACTAATCATTTGGACATGAAGACTCAAAATGATGTGTGCGACAAGAACATGTTGAAAGATTTGAAAAATATGGTCAAACCCACGATGAGCGAGAAATTCGAACGTTCTCTAATTAGTAAACTGATCGGCATGAAACATCAATTCGGAATGGGAAGTAAACAAAAATCACTAATGCATTAGCGAATGAACTGCTCAAGCCCACAGTACACAGATTTCGAAAGAGGAGAGTGTTCATCTGGTGGACATGCAATTGCTGCTTAGACACAACAAAGGTGTGAAATATCTATTGATGGTCATAGATGTGTTTTCAAAATACGGATGGATGAGAGCAATAGAAAGTAAATCAGGAATGAGTGTGGCTGAAGCTTTGGAAAATATCTTCACCACGTCTTTGCGAAAACCTGAGAAATTGTGTGTGGATAAAGGTCGAGAATTTTATAACGTTCACGTTCGTCGACATTTATTCGACGGAAAATGAAAAGAAGATGAGCGTGATCGAACGACGAAATAGAACCATGAAGGGGAAAATGCATAGATTTCACGGCTAACTCTACTAAGAAATACTCCAATGTCTTAGACGATTTCATTGATGACTTTAACAATATGTGCCACAGTTCCATCAAGATGATACCTGTGGGAGCTGACAATCCTCAAAATGAAAAGAAAGTCTACGCGAATCTGTAACCATTAAAGATGGCGGCGGCAGAACCACCGAAATTTTCCGTTGGGGACATCGAGTGAGAATTTACAAGTGGAAAAAACATAAAAATACAAATAAAATAAAAGAAACTAATTAAACAAAAATTAGAGTGAAAAAATAAAAAAATGAGGAACATATTAGACATAACAGAAGGTATGATAAGAGATGAAACTATTCAAGAGTATGAAATGCATGAATATTTATCTGTGGCTGGAACTGGTCTCAATATACAGTTAAAACTAGAAGTCCTGTCATGAAATGCGCACAAATAGCACGTTGATATGCGCGTTAATGTACGCGTTATGACCCAAGTAAAGCTATCAAATTCTGTACATATGGCCTGTGTACAAGCAATGTTTCAGCCAATGGACCTCCGGGTAACCCGGAGGTCCATTGGCAGAAACATTGCTTGTGTTTGCTATGAGTAAACAGGAGAACCTGCCGTGCTGTGGATGCCATTTGATATGGCAATTGCGCGCAATTCCAACGCGCAATTAAGCCTAGAAAAGCGCACTATTCGTGACAGGACTTCTAGTTGTAACTGTAGAAGGAGAGATAAGACTCAATATCGAAATGCAGGATCTCATTCCCCATCTGAGCGAATGTTATCTCCAGATAGAAGGACGGTTGACGAAAAGGATGGTAACCGTTATGCCGATGACGCCGTTGGCACATTAACTCATAATGGCATGATGCTTCTTTTTAACTCTATATCGTGTAAACTCTCAGGTCAAGAGATAGAAACTATGTTTCAACCCGGTCAGGCTATCACGATGTTGGAACTTTTGAAATATTCAGACAATTTTTTCAAATCTAAAGAACTCCATCAACTGTGGATGAAAGACACTACCTCCGATGCGATTGTCGACAATGTGGGTGCAGACATGAGATTAAATCACGTCGTTGAAGCGTCTTTGCCCAGAACAACGTTCTCGTTTAGGATTCCTCTGTAACACATCTTTGGATTCGCTGAAGATTACGACGAAATCGTCTATGGATTAAAACACAGTCTCACACTAGTTCGTAAAAATGACGATGATATCATCATGAGAGCTGTCGCAACAGATCTGGGCAAAGAGCATCTGAACAAGGTATCGTGGTTAATGCCACACATACTACCGAACGATGATCATCGAATCCAAAAACAGATTACCTGTTGGCTCCAGGTTGAGTCAGCAAACGTTCCGACGTCAACTCAGTTCGATTGCAGATTGTCTGTGAAATATGCTTAGGAAGAAACACATTTCATAATAGTGGGATTTCAGATGGACAGGATCGGATCTCAAGAAAAGAATCCATCTCTATTCGATCATTGCAGTTGGAGAAACAAGCAGGTGGTTCTCTATTCCATGAGATATCCCGCCATAGATTACATTGCCTCATTCGAGAAGAACGATGTCTCTAGGATCTACGGCGATGCTGCATACTTCAGATCGAAATATCATCACGTGGACGAATTGATAATCAATCCAAATGTAACACTCATCGAATATAAGATGCTCTATCCCCTGTTCGTGTTTGAAGTCAGTAAACAGAGCGAGAAACTCAAGAACACCATTCTGTACATCATCATGAAGTTAGATGAGAACATACCTAGACAAAATGAAGCTTTCACAGTTGCTATATCCTACAGTTTGTTGACATTCCAATCGGATGGAAGTGACATGTCTGTCATTCAATGACTTAAAAAACACCCTTAAAATAACATAAAAAACTATAAAAAAAACTCGAAAAAACTTAAAATAACTTCAAAAAACTTAAAATAACATAAACGAAACTTTAAAAAAATTTAAACATAAAAAAGGAAGTTTAAGAACTTAAGAAGTATTAAATAAAGGTCTCAGACTCCCTTATTGAATAAAAGTTTATTTTTTATGCATTCAAGGGATCGAATTTGATCATCACAGATACTATAGAAGAAGTAGCTTCGAGGGTAGTTGTCTTTATCTTGAAATTAATTCTATCTCCCTCTTCAACTCTCAAAGGTGTTCAGAATTTACTCACATTGGCATATTGATTTCCCACCTTCTCCACGTGATATTGATCATTTTCTATGCCATTTACCACCACTCTGGTGACAGCTCTATTCTTCAATTCAGTAGAAGTTAGACTCATTCGAAGGATGTGTCCTCCTATCAGCATAGGAATCCCATCTGACCATGTAGCATTCCATTTCCTCCATTTCTGAAGGACCATTCTGATTTGCCAGAATCTAATGCTCTGCTTTCTTCTGTCCACATGGTTACCAAATGTCTTGCATATTTTATTTTCTCCACAACCCAAATCATAGTGCAGCCATCCGTCATCAGCTCGGGGTCTGTAGATTCGTGATTTGATTACGTCCCATGTACAGATCGCCTTCCACCACATCGCCGATTTTCTCAACTTTAGTGTCGTCCACGTATTTTCTAGTACTCTGGATCATCTTTGAGATCGAATAATTTGTTACCGTTCGTGTCGATGCCAGACTCCATTGTTCTTCTCAATTGTTTGTTGAGATAGAGGTCGTCCACATGCTCTTCGAGATAGATCTCAGATTGGGTGAGAGCAGAATACACATAACCTTTATTCACTGTGGTTGGTTCGGTATCCTCATCGCCAATTTGTGCCGGATTGCCGATCTTAATAAATCAGATCAATTTTCATTTAATTTTTCTCATTCAAAGCATCAACAATCTTTCATTCCATGAAGTTTACAGATGCACTGCGTCTCCTAGATTCGATATCTTTGCGAATTCGCATCCACTCTAGAATTCATGGTTTTTGGAACATAGTGTTCTCTCAGATGTTGACTGAAACGTCTGTGTGAATCGTCGGCATAATGTAAATCGTGGCCGCATCACTCGAATCCACTGGATGTACCACGCTCATCGGTCATTTAGATTTTAAGTCTAAATCATCGGCCATGATTTTATCCAGGTCATTATCTCTCGCACACAGCTCTAAATCTGCATACTTTTCAGTTGCGGCATTGCTGAGAGTTATCAGTTCGGGAATGTTATAAAGCTTGTGATTATTCATATTTAGCAGTTCCTTTTGAGGTTCGTGTCTCCTCATGAAATGATCAGTCAAGTATGTAACAGTCACTCCGTCATCGCCTTCAATCTTTCTTTATTTCACAATTTCATCATCAGTTCTTCCAAATTTATCGATTGTCATTTTCTTTAATTTTTTACCTAATTTATTTTTATTTTTTTTTTTTTTATTTCCTATTATTTATATAAAAAATATTTTTTCTCTCTCTCTCATTGTAAATCATTGAGGATATCTTGAGAAAATAGAGACACAAGTGTTCACAAAACACTTGATCGTGAGGTTGCATGTGTTTAGTATTGTAATAAATCAATGATTTTAAATAATCCATCAATTCTTTGGGTGGTGAGATTCCGCAACTGTCAAAATAATAATTTCTTCTCGCTTTCTTGAACCACACCACCCAATGTGTAGAGTTATAAGCTACGTTTTTAAAGCATAAAATAATTTTGGTTATAAGAGACATTTTCCGCATGTGTCATAGTGTAATAACTTCTGTATCTATATATTCTAAAGTTTTAACCCTTTACCTAACCTGAAAAGCAGACGACACTTGCAAAAATAATTCTTGAATAACTAATTTTTTTCATTTTTTGTCTCAAAAACATAGGTTATGACCCCTCGTTGGAACGAGCTCGTTCCAACGAGGGGTCATAACCTATGTTTTTGAGACAAAAAATGAAAAAAATAATGAAAATTAATTGGCGATTTTTGAGAATAGCGCTGGCCGGTTTTGTCCGTTAGGTTAGGTAAAGGGTTAACTTGCAGTCCAGAAATAAATAATTTAATAATATAATTGTTTTGTTTTTTTGTTTTTTGAGGGGGGAGGGGGTGGGGGTGGAGGGTGGCTTTTATGTAACACTATGTGGCGATTTCCCCCATTCATTCTTTTTATACATCATTATCATTAACTCTTAGACACTCGAAACCTCCAGCTGTTATGGGCACCAAAAATTATATCAATACTTGCAGCCTTACAGCTGTTTCTAGTCAAGTGTCGTCTGTCTGTTCAGGCAGACGACACTTGACTAAAAACAGTTCTTCATGTTAAACATCACTTTCTCGTAACACAACTCCACACCACCAGAGTCAAAAGAACTGTTCTTCTACGGCATGGTGGATAGATGACTCGCCTGTCGGCCTCAGAGTATAACTGAATCGTATGCACCGGTTGCGGAGACACCACTGTTTTACTCTGTAGAAAGCGAAAAAAGACAAATCTCACGTTATGAGTCCAGGAACTACTGTAAATGAAACTTTTAAGAAGTGAGGAACCATTTTTAATACTTTTTCTTACAACCTTGCTCATATAAACAGACCATAACGCCCCACAAAGTGGACCTTCTGTTTCTTGAGATATTTTTTTTTGTAAAATTACATGCGGGCGGGCGTTTTTTTATTTTATTTTTCAATTATTTCTTTGCCTTCAAAATTCATATTATTGGTTTGTTTTATGTTTTAGGCCTCATAATCTACAGAATAACGTGGGTGGTGATATATTTTGACCCTTGAGTGCAATAAGGCTTTGCAATGCTATAGCATTACAAAACCTTGTTGCACTCAAGGGACAAATTTATCAATTTTATTAACTTGGGTAACATATCAGACAAAAACCATTTAGTTTTTAATTTTTTAAGTTTAAATTGGTTATAAAAAGAGAGCATGCGGCAGCAAAAGGACCATGCGGGAGGGCCCGAGAAACAGATTTTTAACTGTTTTAGGCCTAATCACTATTTACTAACTTCGACATGCAAAAGGTTCAGAATAGTTGTCTAACGTCCATTACATTTGTGCGCAGTCAGAGCAAGGCAAGATGAAAGGGAAGCAACTCCAGTTATGAACACACTGAAAACTGTAAAAAGTGCGCTGATTGCGAGGCTGTCTGATGGCAGCATCGAGTCTGTCAGACGTGATATTAATCAGTGCAGGGATGTCGCAACAGGTGTGGGGGTGGGGGGGAGTGGGGGGTGTATCACCCCCCCCCCCCCAATATTTGTCAAAACCTCAATAGTTGGAAATTCGGAGGGCAAAAATATCAACAGTTAGAAATTTAAAAAACTATTGAATATACGGTATAATTCACAAACAAACCCATAATAAGGAAATATTCCGACTACCGAGACTTTCGGGTGAAAATCGGGTCAAAGAATTCCGACTCCACGCGGCCTGCAGTCTGAATGACATCAATTAGAAGAGTCCATAATCACCATTTGGGGTAGACCAATCCATATTCTCAACGTGCAGCCTTTGGGCTGCACGTTGAAAATATCGATTGGTCTACCCTACAAATTCACTGAGCAGCCATTCTACTTTTTAAATGTATGGTGTGTCATGATCCTGGACCGGAAAAGCGGTCGGACGCGTTCAAAGGGTTAATAAAAAAGTACTTGTTGTCATGTCAAGTGCCTGTGAAATGCTCTAGAAACACAAAACTCCTACTTTCCCAAAGGCGATGTTTCAAATTTGTCCGTCAGGCAGTAGGCGTATGAGCCACTGGGGACAATTCGAGCAAAGCAAGATATTGAAAATTTGTATCCAACTCGAAATAAAAATGTTTCCCTACAAAAAAATCACTGAATTTGGAACTGAAAATTAGCCTTATAACTATTACCAGAACCCATGAAAACGCATCTGAGCACATCAATTTTTCAAAATTTTCTAGGGGAAGACCCCAGACCCCCCGCTAAAGATTTGCGCCTTTGGCGCTCACAGTTTTGCGCCTACCATTCTACGGTGCTCATGTGTCGGGATTCCCAGTTAGAATTTAAAAGGGTCTAACCACCCCCCCCCCATTAAAAGGCCTCTAGCTACGTCCCTGAATGAGTGCCAAAGGAGCTTTTTCACAAAGAGGCCTTTAACATGTAACGGATACGGCCTTGTAAACAAATATTCTGAAATTATTTAGTAGATTGCTGCATGATTTGTCCAATTCAGACGAACGTGAGTGTTTCTAGGCTGATGGCTTAATTTATGATTAATAATGTGCAACACGTTCAAGATTGCTTCACGGATTAAGGGGTTAAGTGACATGTAGACAGCCATTAAAATAAATGCCTTGCATATTGGCTGAAAGTGTCCCCGGTGACATTGGTGCTTTCCGAAATTAAGAAATAATGGACGGCCCGTGTAGCGTTGACCAACGCGGGATGTGTGCCCCTCTCGTTGCAGTAGAAGGTCCAGTGTCCTCCTCCGGGAGAAAAGTTAAATTTAGTATCCAAAACTCTTCAAAAGAAGAAAGCATTGTTATCTGTGAGGAGCTCTGAGTTACACACATCCAAAATGGGTTTAGTGCCACTGGCAATATGAGTGAGTGCTCGTTGTGTTGGGTATTTGAGAAGATGAAGGCATTCCAGGTCTCGAAATTTTAAGGGAACGGCGTTTCCTCTCAGACAAAAGTAGGGGAGCGGCGTAACCCCGCATCCCCCAGGAAAGCACAACTGCCCGGTGGAGAATATTTTGAATGACAAGTACTCCAATAAAATACTGCTTTGGACAACAATAGTGTTGACGCTGCTGTCACACCATATCCATTTTGTCAAAAATTAGAATAACCTCTGGGTTAGAATGCGCGGTCCTGGCATATGCAGACAGAGGCGGATACGGGACACGCTTCAACTAAACATTTCCCAATTTATAATGACTGCATGTATCAAGCTATCTGGCGAGCAATCTAATTCTGTAAAGAATTTGACGCTGTGATGACCTGGAACCAGTCTAGCCATTATTTAATCTTATTTGTTTTACAAGGATTGGCGAACAAGTTATGCAACTTATATTAACGCCTCTCCTTGGCCCAATGGCGTAGATGTGTGGGATGACCTTCATAGCGGCAACTTCGTGGCCTAGCTTTTCTCGAATACTACGAAGGGAGCTTTAGCCTGCACGGAGTGTGTCTCTCTCCGCACAGATGACAGACAATTTACGTCCCCACCCGATGGGACGGTACGCTGTGACAGCATCAACCCCACAATTGATGCTGACAGAGAGTGTTCGGACACCTCGAGAACTTTCCCCGACCGGGGATCGATCCCGGGACCTCTGGCATGTGAGACCAGCGCACTTATCCACTCGGCCACCACTCTAGCCCTTAAATAGTCCATCGTCATTGTTTAGATTCACTTGTCTGAAATATTTCGGTTGGACGGAAAAGCGAACCGTATTCTAGCCGATTGAATCTAAAAATAGCATAAAAATTCATTTTCTTGGAATCTGCGCTAGATATATTGCTTCTTGGAGACTTTTACATTACTATTCGAAATGAAGACTGACCACAGTCGTAATTTTATGATTACACCGAGTAGTTCCACCAATTGTGTTAATACCTTGCCACTTTAAAGGTGAATTAAATACAGATTGATTGGAATATCAATCACTGGATCACAAAAGAATAGCTGAATATTTTTGTGGGTGAAAGATCATCACATTACATCAACGGTGGTCTGCGCGCAAACTACACGAAAGGTGGGTAAACAAACAGACCATAACAGCGTCGAATTACTTACAGAATTTGACCAAGTCAGAAAATAAGCAGACTGTCATCTGTAAAATAAGGTCCCCAGGGGGTGAATTTAGTGATGCTACCCTGCAAAGCAGGGTAGCATCACTAATTTTACCTTTCTGTGAACCTTAATCTGAATCAGGGTCTCAAAACTAAACAGAAAGAGGTAACCAGAGGATAAATTGGTTCACTGTATGGGACAGCATCATCAAATTCACCCCCTGGGAACCTCATTCTGCAAATGTCAGACGGCTAATTTTCAGGCCTGAATTTGACTAGTGGCTCGAGATATTGTGCATATATGTGCACATAATCAAGTTTTATTTTTGTTATTTTTTTCAATAAACATTATAATCTTTACCTTGATTTTTACAAGCAAAATACTTTAGTCCTAATATCCACCAAGCTCAGTAGCCTCGTGTGTATTGTTTCAAAATACCCTGGCATACTGGGAGAATAACCTGGTGTACCATGATATTTCGGGACAATACCTTGGTGGACCATGCTACTTTTCTATAAGTGACACAAAGAATATTCCATCTACTAGGGGACATGAGCGACCCAGTCGTATTCTTCAACGATTTGAGTTGTAAGTAATTTAGCATGTTGAAGTTATGCCACATTTGGGGGACACAGGCGAAGTGACGTCATATCGCAGTGTATTGTGGGTGTTACGTGTGTGGACAAGGTAGCTCACGTGGGCGACATGGCGGGCATGGCTGTGACGTCTCAGATAACTGTAAAACAAAACAAAAGAACGTGGTCTTTGGGCGTGGAAAAACGAAAACATGAATATAGGAACAAAGGAAACATTATAAGTTACACAGTTTGGTAGTGACTTAATATGGTACGTATGGGGTCAGTTAATTCCATATTGGGCGAGAGCTCTCGCCCAATATGGAATTAACTGACCCCATATGTGCCTTATTAGGTCACTACCAAACTGTGTAACGAATATATCTTACCGACTGCCTTTTTTATAATGAATTAGACTATACAATGACTGATAAATGGTAAAATTCCTTCTTGTTAATTTTAATTTCAACACATTTTGTTCTAATTAACACAAATAAATATATCAAAACCAACAAAAATGAACGCGTTTCTGTGACATCCATAATTTCGAATCGTTCACAAATGAAGAATCAGATAACACTGAAATGAATGTACATGTATCTTGTAAATTGCCAAGAATTCAATCTTAATTCTTGTTTATTGTAAGGTTATGGATGATTGTAACATTTCCATAATAAACATTGAGGTTTGATTGCACTGTGGTTTACATCAGTGCAATTTTGAATTGTGTCATTTTTTCTTTGAGATAGTCTCTTAAAATATTGGCACATCTTTTATTAGCTTTAATGGTATTGTCCGCGTTCAGCTTAAGACGTTTTGCATCTACCCCCCCCCCCCCCCCCTCGTCTGACGTCTGCGCGAAGCGTTTATTGTTTTCCGACATTTTGAAAGATGAACGAACAAAGGGGAGAATACTCTGGCGGTCAGTCGCATATGACTTGCAACTGACGGTATATTATAAGTTACAGGACGTTCAGGTGGCTGATACGGTACCATATGAGGCGAGGTGAAAACAATATTGGACGAGGCGGTACGCCGAGTCCAATATTGTTTTTGCCGAGCCTCATATGACACCGTATCCGCCACCTGAACGTCCTGTAATGTATTTATTATGCCAGCGAAAACAAAATAACAATCAAATTTGAACGCCGGCACATTTTCAAAACTGGTGCAAAACGTTATGTAAGTTGTAACAAACGTGCACAGTTGTCTCCCTGTTTGTGTATAATTTCCTTGACAACACAGACAACAGCGATAGACGCTTTTCTTCGTACTGTCACTTTGTCTTGAGTGTGCAGAAAATGTCCGAAATTTCCGATTTTATACAATTCGATCAAAATAAATGTATCTCACATTTTTTCCCATTGACTTTCATTCATTTTCCTACAATTTCATCATTGTGCAATCTTATAATTATTCAATGAAATTAAATTCATTTTCGAAGCGACGTTATCCATTTACCACAACAGAGACTACAGAATGAGCTCAACGAGAAAAAATGAAATTAATCTATTCCCGGGATAAGACAATTTTTTTCTCAGTTTATTTATTCACACTATATATATTTTTCAACTTTCTAACAACGCATTTATGGGTTATATATTTTTTCTAAAGCTTTTAAAATATCTAGGCGAACACCGTACCCAAACTGTTGTGTGTTAGCCTCAATAAGCTTAGACCCTATGTCAAGTTAGGGCCAGGCCGACTTATCCATTATCGGTAGATCGAATACAGTAGTATTTCTCACTTCAAATAATTAAATTTACATTTAGAAAATAAATTTCACAATAAATTTATTATAAAACGAGAGAAAATGAGACATATAGACACGGAGGGACGTTTGATTGTACTGCAATTTCTTCAATATGGATATAAAAGCACCGCGAGGTGAGGAATTTTCACGTCGAAACAAAATGGCGGTACTGACCTAATACGAGTTTCGTATTAGGTCACCTCGGGCTGCAGGTGACCCAATACGGCTCAGTACCGTCCCACTATTCGGGGGCTGTGATTGGAGAATTTCATTAGCTGGCATAATAAGGTTTTATATGGGGTTTGCATGTGACATTTGCAAACCAATGAAATTCCCAGATACTTGTAGAAGGTAAGATATTTAAGGAATAGTGCATGGCTTGGAGTTGACTACGCCCATATAGTGCCCAGTGAGGTGGTGTAGTTCCCGCCGCGAAGCACTATATGGGCGTAGTCAACGACAAGACATGCACTAATCCTTATATTATATTGAACACCCATCAAGAAAAACATCTGTCCGATTTGTTAATCTATTACCAAGGTACAATTTAGCAGCCCTACCAACCAGCGTTATATAGAAAAAAATACCATGTAGTTTTTAAAAAACATTTTCTTCTTCCAAAACACGGCTAACTTGGATTATTGATATGAGCAGAAGAGAGGTTTTGAATCGGTCGACAAGGGTAAACAAAACATTTCCCCCAAACGGAACTGTGTATTCTAGAATCGCGCAACTCGCGAATGAAAGCTAAAATTTTCGAAATTTGACAACGCAGTTTGATAATTTCTACACATTTGTCACACATATACATTACCGAATGAGTCAGCACGGGATACCAAACGCCGAAGATTCAAATGAATTCCATTATTTATTCGTTTACTGCCCAAAACATACAATTGAATAGCGAAATAATATAAGCAGCGAAACAAACGATTTTTCATATCCGGACGCGTTCTCGTGAAAGTTGTACCCAGTTATAGATCATTCTCTTCGAAACGAGATATGGATCATCTTCTAAAGGAATAAAATGAACGCCTCGGAAAATGTGACTTCAACAATGGAAAAGCGATATATTTTTCCACAATGATTTCTTTCTGAGTCGTTTTGTGGATGTTGTGCCTCTGTGAATCGATATTTAAATTTAGCCTGATTAGTTTTATTCGCCCAGTTTGAAAAGAAAACTGATATAGTAGAGTGCTAAAAATAGAAAACGTGTAGTGCCTGCGTGTAGTGCCTGGTCAGTTCTGTGGATGCAAACTACACGAAATAGGGTATCATCTTTCAGCCAATCAGAATGCAAGGAAGTCACGTGAGATATAATATATTACAATAGCTTTCATTCTGTCCTCTCATATACGCTAGAACATTGAAGATAGCACGCTTCGTCGTTCGCGACAACATGGCGTCAACAACATAGCTCATTGTTGCACTCAAACGATCGATAAAAACATGAATATAATTATCAGAGTCAATCATTTGTTTTGGACGTTTTTTTTTTTGAGTCTGTAGGTCACCTTGACATCAAACGAAATTGTATCTTGAAAATCAAGATATGCTCTAAGTCATCTTAGCCCAATACCAAACCTCAAACTCAAAAGGTTGCACTGAACAGATTACGTCTTCGGAAGTGTTGGCGATTGGAGTGAGATCTCGCGTGTTGTAATGAAACGGTTACGCAGCGGTTGTTGACACATCTCAGATACGGCGGAGAACAAGTGCCTAGGCTACATCGAGGAAACAAATCGCAGTTGAAGACTGTTTTAGAATAGTGATCACCGATGGCATCAGCATTGGTTAAACCTCCCAAACCAAGTGGGGCGGTTGCTGCAAAAACTCTCCTGCCGTAATTTCTTCTCGTTCTTGGATAGTCCAGCTCCGGATTTATCCCTTTCATGCGTTGTTGATGTCGAAACTGCTCCCAAAAACAATCATAAAAGGAATGTAAGAAAAAGAAAATAGGATCCCGAGCTGAAGTCTCAATTCTTGATGCATGTCCACCAAGCCACAAATGAACCTGGTCGTGATGATACTGTATATTTGTTTGAGGCGATGCTCTGGGATATGATATGTTGGCAATATATTGTTCCTGGAGAAGACGTCCAGAAGAGGAAGAGGATTGAAGAGACCCTTGTCGCCCGTATCTTCTTATTAAAGGTCCAGTAGGTGTTTGCCAATTTGCGAACGGACCAGTCGTTACTCGTCCTCTTCCGGATCCAAAGAATAAATCGCTGAATATAATGGACGAGTCACCAATTGGTTCATCCATTGTCACATCCCAGTAAGGTAGTGTGATGTTTGGGCTGATTTCTCTCAAAGCATTCTCAAACCTAAAACATACGAAAGATATGGATATCTACAATAACTTGTCCTACGGACAATCGAGACGTTGCACTGCCTCAACAAACAGCGTTCATTCATTTTTATTTCACTTTTTTCTTAACTCGAAGACATTTACAAAAAAATCTTGAATAGCCCAAATTTGTTATTATTTGCTCCCGAAATATAGCTTACGACACCTAATTGGAACGAGCACAATGAGCTCATTCCAATAAGGGGTCAAAAGTCATGTTTTGGGGCTAAATTAGAGAAGAAAAAAAATTGTATAGCGATTTTTTTTAATAGCTGATATGAACGTAACACTGCATATACAGTACGTGGAGATTGTATTGTCACTAAATCACCCACAGAGTGGAGATTCCACCCAAGCAATAATTGCAATTTTTTTGCAAAGCATAACATGCACCCGCAAAGTTTCATCCAATGGACCTCCGGGTTAAACCCGGAGGTCCATTGGCTGAAACATTGCTTGTGTTTTTTGTCGATATGAACAAAATTTGAAAGTTATAGTTTGGGTGATAACTCCACTCCGCGGGTGTTTTAGTTACAATCCACTCTCTACGTACTGTAGGATTGGAGGTATCACTGCAGTAAATATTTGAATAAGAGTTGAAATGTTGCACTCGGGAATGATGCAATTTCTAAAAATAATCAGCCTAGGGAAAATGTATTGTTTTAATAAACACTTGAAACATTCTAATCACATCTTGCATTATTGTTGAATATTCCAGATAAATAAAGAGGGTGATTTGATGACTTTTGGACGCAAAGAATACAATTGATTTTTGGTGTGGTTTGTTGGAAATTCCCTGAAAAATATGTTTCTCTCTTATTTGGTGCATGACCCCCTGTTTTCGGGTCAGAAAAAGTTGTTTGAAGAGCTATACGTGACAAAGATATTTGAATGCCAAAATTAAAATTATCCGATCATGTATATGTTTTTGCTTGAACGTTATAATGGTCGCCTATGCGAAAATATTTAGTGCTGTGATACCATTTAGGATACACTGGACGCCATCGTGAATTTGCAGATGTCCGATAAAGTTACAATTAATGATCTTTCGTCTCAGTTTAAAATATTTACATATTTACATAAAATGATGCTTTTAATGTGATCCTTGCTGTTGAGAAAAGACAACAGGGATTAAAGAGAGTCTCAAACGAGAAACCGTAAATCTCTTCATTCCACATGTACATCTATTTCCATAATGTATTTGTCAATCTGACGATTTTTTTCTCATTAGTTTTATCTTGGCTCTGCACACATGTCATGGATGTGAAAAAGCTCATTGTGATTTCAATATTTATTCTCAAATCACAATAGTTTCTTTTACACCCACATCGAAATGAAGGTTAGACCTGAAGTGCATTTTTATTTTGTTATTTACCAATTGAAAAGGATAAGAAGAAAAAACAAACGAAAAAAGTACTTTTCATTGAGTATCGTGGGTAACTATGTGCAAACTTCTTAGATTAGTTGATTTGTGTCTACACAAAATCACTTTGGTACGAGTGTCTAAAAACTTTCATATTTAGAAAAGTTAAACTTTTCAAAATATAAAATTTTAGGATGTAATATTAATTTAACCCTTTAAATCCGGTGTGCATACAATTTTGCGTGTCGAAAAATTGGTTGCGGACGAGCAGGCGATATGATGAGGAAACAATCTGAAGCGAGGCACGGAAATAATTTAATCCAACAGCTCGACAGAGCTGTTGGATTAAATTATAACTGAACCTCTCAACACACCAAGATGTTTTCGCCCATTTCGTCGTTGACAGTATTGACAGAAATGATACCTTCCAGGGCACCAGGGACGAAAGGGTTAAACTCACAGAAAAAAATAACAGTATTTCGTAATCTTTATTTCTGACCCTTTACCTAACGAATCAGCGCATCCTCCAATGCAATTTACTAAGTGAACAGTTGAAAAAACTAATGCTTAAAAATATTTCAACAAAACCATATCATGTGATCCCCCCTCCCTCCCTCATTGGAACGAGCTCGTTCCAATGAGGAGGGGGGGGGGGGGGGGTCACATGATATGGTTTTGTTGAATTTTTTTTTAACATTTAAAAAAACAATAATTAAAATAATAAATTTTGACATCATGTGGGTTGGGTGAAGGGTCGAAGGATTAATAATGGGAATCGACATATAGAAATAAAAATGCGGCATCCTTTATTGAGAATACCGTACGTTGTATAAAAAAAAGTCTTACAGATGTTTTACTGAATCGTTTAATATTCATTCCATTATAATTAAAATATATTCTGTGAAGCCTGGCATCTGCATGTTTATTTATTTATTTATTTATTTATTGGGGTTTAACGTAACTTTCGACAACCAGAGTCACCTCGCGGCGGACAGTTTTACGGGTAGAGGAAGCCGGAGTACCCGGAGAGAACCACCGAGCAACGGTGAGAAACTGTCAGACTCCCAACGTACTAACTCTGCAAGCAGGGTTAGCATTGGTTGAAGACAAGTGCACCATCGACGCGCATTACGCCTGTACACAACGCCACCGTGCCCCCACGACTTACCTGTATATACCAGGATCTTGGTTACCGACTTGAAATAAGGACGACGCATAGAATTTTATCTGAAGAATCAAAATGTGTTGATAGACAGCTAACATTCCGTCTCACAGTTACCCTCAGAAGAAACAACAAAATACGAAATACTAAAAAAAAATTGCTTGCGTGATAGAATGAAAATCCGGACAAATTATTACCCCTGAAGATGGTTTATGTTTTATCAGGTGATTTCCCAAGACAGTCATTTACTTCAAAGAATGTCTCAATCCCGTGAATTACATCCCTATCGTTTTCTGATAGGGATGTAATTCACGGGATTGAGACATTATATGTCGATTCCCATTATTAATCATTCTATTAAAAGAATTGTCTCTCAATCATATATTCTTGGAAGATGATTTAAAGCAAATGAACAGTAATGTCCACACATTGCACTACGAGCACTTTGTAATGTCTGTGTCATTTCCCTCCATATGTCATTGCTTTTCACTATGAAATTGGAAGCGTTGTAACTCAGTGGTTAGAGAATTGGACAATAAGACGAAATGTCGGCGGTTCGATCCTGGCCTGTGATAACTGAGTAGTGTCCTCGAGCAAGACACTTAATCCCGAATGCCAACGTTCAGGTAGAACGATGGTGCTGCCGACTAACGCGTACTGCACGTCGATGGTGCACTTGTCATCAACCGCTGCTGACTCTCTCTACTTGTGCATACTTAGTAAGTTGAAGAGTTTGGCAGTTGCTCATCGCTGCTCGGTGGTTCTCTCCGACTGGCTGTTGAAAGGGTCACTCAGCCTCAATAAACAAACAAACAAGCACTATTAAACTGTAAATGCAGGGGCGGCGGGGCGGCGGAAGCTCGATAAAAGTGGAGGGGCACAAATTTGCAAGGCTACCATGGTTCAACCCAGTGTCACAAAGGTTACAATCGTATATCAGTAAATGTACCATGACTCGCTGTAGTCTCTCGTTTAGATGAATATGCCGCTGTGTGGTCACTGCCTTGTCCGTTTCTTCTACTTCAGCTATCTTCCAACCCGAAGGCCAGCCTTCGGTTTGGAAGATAACTGAAGTAGAAGAATCGGACCGAAGCGACAGAAAGTGGGGATGCTTTGGCTAAATATTGTTTGGATGTGCAAAGCAAATAATATTACATGAATGCCTGTATATGTGACACATAATTTTTAAAAATTTCTCCCAGGGTGGCTTAGACTTAGACCGCCTTTGAGATTGTTTATTAAAATATCGCCCCGCCTCTACCAACACGAGAGGGACATCACCTTCTTTCCTTTCTCCAACTCAAGATTTTGTTCTTCGTGATATGCCTACGTCAAAAGAAAAAAGCTGGAACACACCAAAAGATCCCTGTGCTCCCTAATATAGATACCTGGCAACGCGCCTACCTTTTTCATCGGTGGTAAACCAGATGAATCAAAGTATATGGTAGAATTATTGTCTTTTAAATATATAGCCACTATAGTGTTCTCTTAATACTCTTGATGTAGATGTGTTCGTAGTATAGGCTGTTCTGTTTTAGTAGTAGGAGAGCGATGAACCGGCCCCGGTTGGCCGCAGGGAGAGCCGGAGGGGAAGTGACGCCATAGTCACGTGACCGGGTGTCGCCATGTTCTGTTGTCATGGTAATCCGCGTGAGCGGCCATCTTGTGACGTCATCCTCATAGTATTACTTGGTCCTAGTGCGCATGCGCAGCACGTGTTGTTAGCACAGGCAGGGTTAGATTGGTTGAAGACATGCGTACCATCGACGTGCAGTACGCCTTAGTACACGGCGTCATCGTGCCCCCCACGCGGGCAATGGAGATGAAGTGTCTTGCCCAAGGACACAACGCGGTTGCCGCAGGTGGGATTCGAACCGAGGACCTCTCAGCTTGCAGCTGCACCTCTACCTACTGAGCCACCGCGCTCCCCTGCGTCTACCGAACAAACGAGCTATTGAGCAATTGCTCGTTCGAGTGACTCGCACATACTGCTCTTCGACTCATTTCGGCATTTAAGGGTACCTATGTCTGGTATTGTGTTATTTGAAGATACTTTTTATAGGATACTTCTAGGCCACCCCAGGACATACCTATCCGAAATTCTCCCAATAAGCTATCGAACAGTTACTGAAAAGTCATTGCTCGAATGACTCGAATCCCATCGAGCAAAATGAGCTTTAGAGCAATTGCTCGATCGAGTGACTCGAAGTCTACCGAGCTAGTAGTTCTGATATTTGATAGTCTTTATAGTAGTAGATTTCAGATTTCATATTAGCACACTGTTGAATAAAGCCTATTATCTTCGCCTTTGTGTAGATTGCATGGAATAGGGGCACGTTTTCACCAACTTTCTTCAATATAAATACCTATCTACAATCTCTGATGTATGATCGTACAAAGTTCATGTCTGCCATAACCACCAACATCTGTTTCACATCCTTCATTGTTTTCCTTTCATTGTTTAAATTTCGCCAGTTCCATTCTTGAAATAATGTAGCACCGCATATCGTTTTTCGTTTCCATTTGTTTCTCTACATTTTGTATTTCTATTTCCAGTTTCTTGTAAAAGTGTCTATGGTCATATTGATTTATCATTGGAATAGATTCAATAAAATTTTCTTCTGATTTCACCCAAAACTGTCATCAGTGATATATGAAGCGTGAGTTAACACAAATGCCTTCATCGAGTCCTGAGTGGTCAATGGATAACCGCATCTTGTCAGTATGTTTTGCACAACATCTCCCTTTCGTAACTTGTATTGGCGAATTGAAGAGCTTGGTGGCAAATGTGAATGGATTCTTCATATACCACTTTTTAACCCTTTGAACTCTAATGGTATCTTTCATGTCAGTTCAGTGTCAGCAATAAGAAGAGTCCATATTCATTATTTGGGGTAGACCAAACATTATTTTCAACGTGCAGCCTCGGGCTGCACGTTAAAAATATTGATTGGTCTACCCCACACATTTACCGAACAGCCACCCTATATAATGACGTTATCATGTTCCTGGCCGGAAAAGCGGCCGCTCGGGTTCAAAGTGTTAAAGACAAATTTCTTTGGCACTGGACTTGTACTTTACGACTGCAGTAAATGGGTTTTGGTTAGCAGAAAGTATCTTTTATTCTCACCTCCCTATCTCTTGTTTTTTCGCTTTTTTATCATTTAAGTAGGGTGCGTGGTGGCTCAATAGGTAGAGGTGCAGGCTGCAAGCCGAGAGGTCGTCGGTTCGAATCCCACCTGCGGCAACCGCGTTGTGTCCTTGGGCAAGACACTTCACCCCATTGCCCATGTGGGGGCACGGTGACGTCGTGTACTAAGGCGTACTGCACGTCGATGGTGCACTTGTGTGGAGTTTGTATGTTGGGGAGCTGACAGTTGCTCGCCGTTGTTCGGTGGTTCTCTCCGGGTACTCCGGCTTCCTCCACCCGTAAACTGTCACAGTCATGATTAGCTATTGTGCAGAAATATGTGATATTAAACCCCAATAAATAAATAAATAAATAATCATATAAGTATCCAGTTTTGATCTCTTTTGATTTTTGTCAACTGGAATACTTTGGAAAGAGAAATCTTCCTTCCTTGGAATCTAAGACGAACTGTCGGCTTCCACCTCTAATATGCCCTATATTGGCAAAGCGGCGTAAAGAAGCCCTTTTGTTGTAAATATACATCTAATTTGTCAAGTGATTGAGAGTGTACAAGCTTGAAAGGACAATACAGATTATCTGGAATTTTTTTCTTCATAATAAAGAAAATACTGCTGGAATGTCTCTATTTAGATGCATCTGTCCAAAAAATTCTTCCTTTTTTTTTTGCTTCAAGCATCTTCCAAGTTCCCGTAAGGCGAGACGTATACTTGCGTGGAGATCAGTTCATATTCAAGGCTAGACTTCTGGTTTGCCGATCGTTGAGGTAGAAGAACTACATATAACCACGACAAGACCGTGGCATGTACACCTTTTGAGAGATAAGGGTCAGTGGGGGATTGGTATTCGTTGATATACAAGCATTACAGGTGGTGTGAGATGAAAGGATGTCGACACCTGTTTCAGGGAAGAGTACATGTATGTTTGTCGGAGCCTCCCTTCCGCCATACACTTTTAACACCTCATATTGCACTCGTCGAGACCTGGCAATCAATTAAATGGTACTTCAAAGTGTTTCTCTCAACTTAGTTTGAAGAACAGAACTGGCATTCGATTATAATAGCAAGATAACATTTAATGTTTAACAGCTAACTCCACTTCTGTTTACATAGTCTCTAGTGTGAATAAATATAGCATAGTATTGCTTAGGGATAATTTACTGTTACAGGAAATTGGAGGCAGTGGAAACACTGTGGCCGACTGGGCCATACTCAAGGGCTACAGCGGCCGACCTGAAAAACATAAGGTGCCGAGAACTTATGACTGTATGTCCATGTGCCAAAAATCAGCAAGATAGGACGACTTGTTTTCGAGTTATCGTACGGACAAGGATGTACTTAGAAGACAGAATACAGAAGAAGAAGAAGAAGAAGAAGAAGAAGAAGAAGAAGAAGAAGAAGAATAAGAAAAAAAGAGAAAATGAACCGTACAAAAACAATAGTATGTGTGTTTCACACAGACTAAGTAGGATACCTCAGAGCCTCAAGGTCAGTTTTTCTTGAACAGCTTACAGCAAATGTGAATTTTATTCTCGAATCGAATCTTGAATCGAATCAGGTCCGATATCGAAATCGACATAATCGGAAACAATGCGGAACACTTTTCGTGAAATTATTTGTTACTTTACCAAATTCTCTAATTACCATTCATATCCTTGCGACTTGCGCGTACCGCAGTTAGAATGAGTACCAGAGTGCCAGAGTGCAAAGGTCAAAAGGTAAATTGCTGCAACAGAACTTATAAAGTGGAGCGCGGGATTTTCGGGCTCAACTTTATATGTGCTGTGTTATAACGAATTAAAATTTAAAGCTTGGTTCACACTATAGACTTTTGTCTGTAGGTTTTGTCTATAGACTTTTGTCTATAGATTTTTGTCTAAACGTCTGAAATATGAAGGCTGCTCACACTATAGATAAAAATCTACAGACCATTAAGTTTTTGAAAACTTCACACTGATCACATGACCATCACACGAGAACCAATAAGCAGCCGTTATCCCTTCGATAAACGTAGAGAAGCACAGACAAAAAAGTACAAATCAAACACGTTTTATCGACAAAAAATGCATTGCACTTCAAACCGAAAGGACCACGGTTCGATCCCCACCAGGGGTAACTGTGTTGTGTCCTTGGGCAAGGTACTTCACCCCGATTGCCCGCGTTGGGGCACTGTGGCGCTGTGTAGTAAGGCGCACTGCACGTCGGTGGTGCGCTTGTCTTCAACCAATGCTAACCCTGCTTGTGCAGAGTTAGTACGTTGGGGAGTCTGACAGTTTCTCGCCGTTGCTGGGTGGTTCTCCCATGGTACTCCGCATTCCTCCACCCGCAAAACTGTCCGACGCGAGGTGACCCTGGCTGTCGAAAGTGTCGTTAAGTCCCAATAAATGAATATATAAATCGACAAAAATTGCCTCAGACAAACATCGATAGAAAGCCATCTGTTTTGGATGTTCTCACTGGGGATTTTTGCCTAAGGACCTCAACTTTATCGATTACTTGAAATAACGTAAGACAAAAACCTATCGTCCCTTGAGTTCCAATGTGTTCTATGTGCCTACTGGCACATAGAACACATTGGAACTCAGGGGACGCTATAGTGTGGACGTAGCTAAATACAGACAAGCATGCAAATAGGTCGATTGAACTTAAAACATAAAATGCAACTATTCTTTCATTTCTGCGACATAATTCCGTCGATAGACGACATTTATTTGCCATCATTCATTCTTATAAAAACATGAATTACCCGATTCGAAAATATACGAATCAAGAAGCGGATTCAATGTCGATCCGGTATCAGGTCATCGATGTCGACATCGAATCGGCTTCTTGATTCGTATATTTTCGAATCGGGTAACTCATATTTTTTTAGCATTCGTCATCGAATCGAATCTTCGAAGCTTCGCAGGACCGTTTTGTCGAGGCCATTTTGTAAAGAGTAACATTGCTTGAACGAAGCCATGTGGACCCTTTTGAGCTCGTGGGCCCCTAAACGTGGACTAATTAGTCTACTGGATAATCCGCCATTGCATACTTAATAATTTATTTATTAAGGTTTAACGACACCTTAGCTGGTTGAATGCTGGAAGCCACTATCGTGGCTTTCAAGAAACATGAGGGTGCCATACTAAAGTCTTCATATTCTTTACACAAATTTCCTATTCAGTCATAAGCAAATACAATTGTGTTCATACAGATTTGCATTATTAAAAATTATTGGAGAGTGCCTTAAGGCACTCTCCAATAATTTTTAATAATGCAAATCTATATGAACAAATTCCAACTTCCAAAAATAATCTAGCGCTCAACCAGTTAACAGTCAATGCCATATCGTGTCGGTGACAGTTTTACTGGTGGAGGAAGCCGGAGTACAAAGACAAACACTTAACACAAGCACACTTCTTTTACGTTTTTATTCTCTCTCTTTTTCCTTTTATTATAACCGCTACTTAGTAACCGTTATGGATTCTGATCATCCTTCACTCCTTCCCCAGAGATGGCCACCCACCTCCGGGGAGGCGAGTACCCGGAGAGAACCACCGAGCAACGACGAGCAGCTGCCAGCTCCCCAACATCGTAACTCAACACTGCAGCACAGGCAGGGTTAGATTGGTTGAAGACATGTGCACCATCGACGCGCAGTACGCCTTAGTACACACGTCATCGTGCTCACATGTGGACAATCGGGGTGAAGTGCCTTGCCCAAGGACTCAACGCGGGAGTCCGAATCGATCGCTCAGACGCCTTGCATACAATATGAACAAAACTTACAGCAACGTGTAAATGCGATGCCAGCCAAGAAATGATGGTCCAAAATGGGCACTCCTTGCGATTTCTGAGGAATGTAAGTCTGCAAACACGTCATATTTACTGGGAAACACCTGACCGTTGTTCTAAAAAAGAAATATATAGATTTGTAGATTTGAGATTTTCTTTCTCATTCAGCATCAAAAATAATATCTGAATGTGTAAACTTACTTGGAAGTTTGGAACGGTAAGGTTACTGGAAAGTAGAAGAAGCAGCACCCGCAGCTCGTGTCGAACAAAAACGGAAAGACGGAAAGGAATCCAATTCCAGGATTTTGTCGGAAATGTTGAGTTTGTGGGATAATTATTTACCCATACGATGGTAAATTGGCGATAGAAACTTAATGTCACTTACCAAACTTTTCCCAAGATCATTGACACTCGCTCATTATGGAGGATGGGGTTGGGGTGTATTCTAACTTGTTCCGACTGTAGTGGCTCATATTCCGACTGATAAAATATTCCAAATACATCATCAAGACATGTCTTCGTCGAACGCATGCCATCATGATGGAGTAAGAATATTATTGAGTCGGGATTACAGTGAAAAACCTCAAGAGTTCTGGGAAATAATTCTGTGGATATATAGAATATACCCATAGCAGCTTGGTGTACCAAATGTGCACCACGAGTGGTGAGCATTTGGTACACCAAGCTGCATTGGGTATATTTTAATTATACCATGATCGTCAGATTATTAAGAGTCGCTATTATTTGCCTCGATTTTACTGAGCAGCAGCCGTACATATGTGCGAACTTGTTTTTGTTTACATGAGCATCGGCGCGCGGTACCTCCGCTGTCAATTTTCTCATCGAAACGAAATAGAAAAAGAAACAGGGCCTTTTTCATTTTACTAACATACTCTTTCGAGTTATGGATGCTTTATTAACATGCAATAATGCATGTTTGTTAATTTTTGGTGTTTATGGGGTAAACTCATTTAAAACATAATAAATAATTGCCACTTTCATTTCACTCTTCGCGAGGCGACGTGCGATAAATTTAGACAAGTTCGCATTCAGGTCGACGTCACCAAAGGTCAGGATGTAGTTCCACTGTAGGGGTAAATGTAAACTATTGAAATGCCATTGCTGGCGTGTTCACCTCTGTTGGTGTATAAAGCTAAAATTTATGTAATAGGCTTTTCATATATAGTAGAATATGTAATCATGGTATAAATATAAAATATAAATGTAGTATTCGTCAACTGCCCAAAAGTTGAGTACCACAGTCGCCCATAGACATTCACTGACATTGACAGGGAACACATTCTGTCTCATATCACCCTCTATCAAAAAGGAATGTATAAGTCTTGCATGACCAATATGACATCGCGTCAGAATGACGAGATATTTTCTACAAAGGTTTCTTGACGGATACTTGTCAGTAACAGTAGTTTGGAAGTGATGGAGCTAGTTATTTGTCGCCCCATCTCATTCCACCAGCCACATAGAAATGATGGAGGTACTGATATGTGATTTAAAATCACTGCTAGGAAGTTTAAAATCAGTGATAGACTTGTTCAAAACCTGTTTTGCTGCACTCTCTGATCTGGTGTTTCCACAGATAACAACGTGTCCAGGTAACCCACAAAACACGATATCATATATTGGTTAGACATAAAAGGTATTCAACTTCTCACTTATCAAACTTGAGAGGATCACCGTAACAACAGCGATGATTTCAAAGAGGTTTGTTGCGAAATTAACTTTTCCTGGAGTCCAACACTCCTGAAGCAGATAAGATAACAAAGAATCATAAACCGCATATTTCTCCTCAGCATTTGAGAAACCCCAACGTTATTTTAGCTCTTGCTTCTTCAAAAAATCTGATGCAAACCTTTGCAATTCAAACCAAAAATATGACTAAATACAGTCCAAATATATGACACATAAAACGCTGTGTACAGATACATTTAACCCTTAAGTCCCCATACAACCAAAAACTGCCCCTTTTTATATTGTACGGACAAGGGGGGGGGGGGGGGGGGGGCACTACAAATTTGCAAGACGTGACGTCCTATTTTTTATTCGGCTCCCTTTTACACCCACCCACCCACTACGTGCAAATTTTCTACTCAGACACCCATCCCCCCCACCCACTCTCCCATTAAAATCCAAAATAAACTTATAAACTTAGTAGGCACGGCTGTCTTTAGGGGGTTTTCATAATGTTCTTAACCCTTTACCCTCCGTAACAGCCAAAACCGGCCAGCGCTATTCTCAAAAATCGCCAATTAATTTTTATTATTTTTTCATTTTTTGTCTCAAAAACATAGGTTATGACCCCTCATTGGAACGAGCTCGTCGAGCTCGTTCCAATGAGGGGTCATAACCAAAGTTTTTGAGACAAAAAATGAAAAAAAATTAGTTATTCAATCATTTTTGGCAAGTGCCGTCTGCTTTTCGTGTTAGGTAAAGGGTTAAACTGGCACCACTAATTTAAACCTCTGTGGGCTGCTGTGGGACCCAGTCTACAAATGACAAGCTGTTCATTATCAGGCTTGGCCAGAGCAGGTGTACATATACGGGAACAAATTTTCATTTGAATTGTTCCCAAAATATTGTCTGCACATTTTCTACATTTCGAACAAGACACCCACCCCCTACTAACGTGTGACATTTTCCCAGTTTAAGCCCAATATTCTCACATGTAAAGCCTCCTGATGTTGTATTTATGTTAAGAGTGTGATGTACAACATCATCTTTAAGGTTTGAAACACAAATGATGGTATATATTAACTGATATATTGATATATTTTTAAAAAATTGCACACAAGTTGTAAATGCACATTTTTGGCGCACTCAAGAGACCCACCCACCCCCACGTCACGTCTTGCAAATTTTTGGTGGCCTCGCCCTGGTACGGAAAAAGTTTATTCCTCATTGAGAGGTCCACTGTGGGATGCTTTTATCTTGACGGTACTTCTGTACCATTGTCGGCTGCATAATGATACAGACAGCCAACAATAATGCAGAAACACTGTTAATCATTTGCAGCTGAGTAGTGTCTTTAAGGTAGTTATTAACGTAAAAACATTAATCTTAGGACGTAAGGGTTAAAGGTGACAAATTATCATCGACCCTTATTACTGTGATGTTATAGTCCCAATCGCCGAACGCAATCTGGAAAACAAGATTTACGGGGCTCAATGCAGTAGTTTAAAGTGGAATGTTTGAATGACGAGGAATTAATGATGGAAATGCGCGAGGAATGGGTGGAAGAAAGAAGAGAATTGTACAGAACTTTCACCACAAACTAAAATTCAGAGGCGTAAGTGGAGATTCGTCGAAGTGGGAGAAGAAGTAGTTTAGCTATATGAACGTCGCGACTTCCCAAGTGAGTAAGCCAAGACATTCGGATAGATCAAGAAGGAACAGGAGAGAAGTAACTTCGCGCTGTGTGAAAACAATGGGAAACAATAACACTGTTAGAAAACTTTAACAGATTTGAGATTTTTTAAATTATTTGTTTTGGTTTAATAAACAAAGAGGTTATTTATTTACTGGTGTTTAAGGTCACATACTTATGCACAATGGCTAATCGTGACTGTGACAGTTCTACGGGTGGAGGAAGCCGGAGTACCCGGAGAGAACCACCGAGCATCGACGAGCAACTGTCAGTTCCTCAACATTCTAACTCTGTTCAAGCTCCGCTCAAGCAGGGTTACAGTGGTTGAAGACATGTGCACCTTCGACGTGCAGTATGCCTTAGTACACGGCGTCATCGTGCCCCCATGTAGGCAACCGGGATAAAGTGCCTTGCTCAGGGACACAACGCGGGTCGTCCCGGACGGGGATCGAACTCGGGACCTCTAGCATAGAGCTTCAACAGTCCACCAGTGAGCCACCGAGCGCCAATAAAGAGGTTATTACTTGGTAAGTTTCATATCGGCCGAGATATCAGCCCTCTGTAAGTTCAGATCAGCCTTCGCCCTTCGATCTCAGGCTGATATGAAGTTACCTCGGACTGAAATTTCGGCCGATATGAAACTCACCAAGTAATAACCTCTAAAGAGTATGCAATTGTTATTGTGAGTAGATGTCATATTGGCCATACAAGACTTACACACACTTTTCTGAAGGAGTAATATTTGAACACATTGTTTGTCACGCCAGCAGACAAAGTATGATGGCAGCAGAGCACATTTCATTAAATTCTATAGCTTTTAATCACGCTAGGCAACACTATTTTAATAAAGTATCTCTTAACCCTTTACCTTACCTGAAAAGCAGATCCCACTTGCAAAAATAATTCTTGAATAACTAATTTTTTTCATTTTTTGTCTTAAAAACATAGGTTATGACCCCTCGTTGGAACGAGCTCGACGAGCTCGTTCCAACGAGGGGTCATAACCTATGTTTTTGAGACAAAAAATGAAAAAAATAATAAAAATTAATTGGCGATTTTTGAGAATAGCGCTGGCCGTTTTTGGCCGTTTTTGGCCGTTACGTTAGGTAAAGGGTTAAAGATTTATTTTATAAAACCAACTTGCACGAGATTCTGTCGTGTCTCAAGAAAATAAACAATTTTAATAAATTTTTAATTGTATTTATTCTTTGAATGCCGATTTCATCTTCAATAGGTTGATTTACTTATTATTCAGCACCATTAGTAATTACAGCAATCATTTCGTATTTCTCAGTCACTTCTGTGTGATAATTTCCTGGTTTTAAGCATTTGTTTTGTCATAAAAGTTAATCGCGTTTTACAGTACACCTCATTTGATCGCCACTATATAGTCTTAGAATCTGTCATGGCTGACAGTTTTCGTCATTGGAAGAGATTTACAGGAACGTTTGTTCTCCGTAATTTTCTAAAGCTGTCAGTAAATTTAACATTAAAGGTGTGGGAATTTCATATAAAAATTGAAATTTCGAAATGTTAGCGAATTTGTATGATCGATGTGTGCATCATTTCGTAAACTTCAAGCATTTTCACAGAAGCTGTTTTTTTTTACAATTTTTCTCCCAATCAGTTTGAACATTTGACCGTTATTCTCTATTAGAGCCCATTTAAAAATTGGAAAAAGGCTCTTTCACCATTTTAAATATTCCGTGACCTTTTTCTGTATAAAATGTGCGCATCGTGACATATAATACACTGTCTTTTCCATTAACCCTTTACCCAACGTAACGGCCAAAACCGGCCAGCGCTATTCTCAAAAATCGCCAATAAATTTTCATTATATTTTCATTTTTTGTCTCAAAAACATAGGTTATGACCCCTCGTTGAAACGAGCTCGTCGAGCTCGTTCCAACGAGGGGTCATAACCTATGTTTTTGAGACAAAAAATGAAAAAAATGAGTTATTCAAGAATTTTTTTTGCAAGTGTCGTCTGCTTTTCACGTTAGGTAAAGGGTTAATATAAAAGTCTAGGAGGTAAGATATGCTTTTTTCCCCCTTGGAACAGGGGGGGGGGGGGAGGGGGGCACTAAAAATTTGCAAGACGTGACGTCCTATTTTTTATTCAGCTCCTTTTTACACCCACCCACCCCTACGTGCAAAGTTTCTACTATCGTTCACAGACAACACCCCCCCCCCACTCTCCCATTAAAATCCAAAATAAACTTATAAACTTAGTAGGCACAGCTGTCTTTAGGGAGGTTTCATAATGTTCTTAAACTGGTACCATCAATTTAAACCTCTGGGCTGCTGTGGGCCCCAATCTACAAATGACAAGCTGTTCATTATCAGGCTTGGCCGGGGAGCGCGGTAGCTCAGTAGGTAGAGGTGCAGGCTGCAAGCCGAGAGGTCCTCGGTTCGAATCCCGGCTGCGGCAACCGCGTTGTGTCCTTGGGCAAGACACTTCATCCCCATTGCCCGCGTGGGGGCACGATGACGCCGTGTACTAAGGCGTACTGCACGTCGATGGTACGCATGTCTTCAACCAATCTAACCCTGCCTGTGCTGCAGTGCGGAGTTACGATGTTGGGGAGCTGGCAGCTGCTCGTCGTTGCTCGGTGGTTCTCTCCGGGTACTCCGGCTTCCTCCACCCGTAAAACTGTCACGGTCATGATTAGCCATTGTGCATAAATATGTGACCTTAAACATCAATCAATAAATTAATAATCAGGCTTGGCCAGAGCAGGTGTACATATACGGGAACAAATTTTCTTTTGAATTCTGTCAGTATTCTCAGGTGTTTGCTACTTTCCTCTTCTATCCATACAAATTCTATTAATAAATAAATAACTTGGGTTGAATTTAGTGCATCAGAGAGAATTTTCCCAAAATATTGTCTGCACATTTTCTACATTTCGAACAAGACACCCACCCCCTACTAACGTGTGACATTTTCCCAGATTAAGCCCAATGTTCTCACATATAAAGTCTCCTGATGTTGTATTTATGTTACGAGTGTGATGAGCCAAAGTGGCAGCTTATTTAGTGTTGGTAGGTGTGATACTGGTAGATAAGGACAGATTATCTGTGAACTAGTTGCTTCTAAATTGTTTGCTATAAAAAACAAGTTTCTTTTTGTTACTTTTAACCCTTTTACCCAACGCAGACAATATCAAAATTTATTATTTAAAATATCATTTTTTAATTTTTTTTCCAAAAATTTCAACAAAACCATATCATCTGACCCCTCGTTGGAACGAGCTCGTTCCAACGAGGGGTCCCATGATATGGTTTTGTTGAAATTGTTTTGAAAAATATTATTTTTTCAACCTCGGAATTTGCATATTACGCTGGGCGGATGCGGCGGATTCGTTTGGTAAAGGGTTGATAAATGAAAACAACAGACAGTTCCGAGAGCTATCTGTTGTTTTCGTTTATTAGAAGTAACAAAAGGAAACTCGTTCATCTAATAATTTCAAGGGAGATAACTTTATCGAAAGACGATTTTCATGACGCGATAGGTCAAGGATGGGATAAAGCATCAGTAAGTAAAAAAGCTGTTGTGAAAAGTCAAGGCATTCGGAGAGAACACTGAATTGTGTGTGTGATGTGTTCGATAATACACATTTGTTAATTGATTACACAAAATAACACTGGAATTCTGTTTTTTGCCACACAGGGTGGTTTACATGGTGTATATCATAATACACACTTTATAAATATTGCAATGCTTGGAGTTCACTACGCCAAAATAGTGGGCCTCAAGGAAGAACGGTCCACGAGCCGGAGGTATTATATCGAACAAACCGAGAAATTATCTTGCACCTTTCAGGATCCCAATGCAAATTGCGCTTCCTTTTGCCAAGTCCTCATCTAATGCCGGTATTTTCATTCTTGAACTTGGAAGCAACGAAACGGAATTCCGGAGAAAAGAATTTCAAAAGGCCGCGTCGTGCTCATCAGGCGAACATCCGGGGATATTCTACTGTTATTTTTAAAAGGTGTACAGGGTACTGGAAAAATTCACGGTTATTTTTAGAACTCTCGGCAGGGAAAACTATCGGAAATAGTACCGCACCTCTGAGCCAATCAGATGAAGGAAAAGTCACGAAAGGTATAATATATGGTGATATTGTCAGTCGCTGTACTTTCAACCATAATCCTATTTGCTCGTCAAACAGACATTTAAGGGCTCTGCAAGCAAGTTTGCAGAAAATGTCTTCAGCCAGCCTAGATATTTGTGTTCAAAAACAAAGTTAATCGATTGGGTAAGCTCCTTGCACAACACTTGAAAAATATCTCTTGAGTTGCTATAAAAAGGTGTTTTAGCATCAAAACCAACCAATAACCCAATACAGGAATGAACTCAAAGAGCACCTTTCAAGGATGGGGTCATATGCAATGTTTGGGGGCTAACATGAAAATAATAATAAAATTTGAATGTCGATTTTGTTTCTGAATAACATTCTGTGTTGTATTAGATGACCAATCAGTCCGACTATCCTGATACAATCACTGTGATTGAGTCCCGTAAAAATTGTTTATTCTATATGCCTTAATATTCAGCTTCATTTTTATGGTCAGTGATAAAGCAAAGGAGGTGAACGGAAGTGTAATGTTTTGTTACTCGCCATTTTAGGTGGAAACTTTAGCAAGCGAAAAGTTCTTATTACATATTGTCGCGATCTCGTTAAGCCTGTTCTACATGACGCGTTCACTATGTCACTTGTGGTATCTTTGAGTATTTCTTTTAATCCGGGCAGCCAAATATATTCTAATTATTCAGCAAATATTTTAAAAATAAATATTAAATCTTGTGCGAAAATAGAACATTTTTAGCTGCGACTAGCAGCTCTATAAGTGGCAATGTCGGTCTGTCTGTCTGTCTCTCGGTCTGTCTGTCGGTCGGTCGGTCGGTCGGTCTGTGACCAACGAGTTTCAAAACTCAATAACTTTTGAAATACTTGATGGAATGACTTTATATTTGGCATGTAAGTGCATCTTGTTGATGTCTAGCCACTGTTCAATGCATGTGTTGTTCCAAATATTTTTCTTGGAGTTATGGCCCGTCGGTCGGTCGGTCGGTCTGTCGGTCGGTCTGTCTGTGACCAACGAGTTTCAAAACTCAATAACTTTTGAAATACTCGATGGAATGACTTTATATTTGGCATGTAAGTGTATCTTATTGATGTCTAGCCACTGTTCAATGCATGTGCTGTTTCAAATATTTTTCTTGGAGTTATGGCCCTTGATGAACTTAGAATTTTTTGAGATTGCACCACCCGTCGCAGCTACGGCGTCCGTCGATGTCACGATTTTTTTAACAGAAAACCTGAAGTTGACTCGGTTTTTGTCTGGTTTAATTGCCCAATTTCTGGCATCCATCCTTGACTTAACGCGCCAGGTAAAAAAACATTCCATGAGATTGACTCCCCTGAAATTATTAGACGGGCGAGAATTCCAATTAAGACGCATCCGATTGTTGAGAAAACAACTATGACATCAGTAGAAAATAAAGCAAAGTTTCTCCCTTTAATAAACTAAAACAACACACAGCTCTCTGAGTTGTCTGTTGTTTACGTTTATTAAAAGTTACAAAAGGGAATTTGGCTTTTTATGGAAGCTAATTAGAAGAAACTAAGGGATTAACTGTCCACTTTGGTTCTTTGTTTAGCGAATGTGTTTTTACAGTAATTTGCAGGTTTTATTCTTCTCAGGAAAAAATGGCAAATCTTACCTCCTAGACTTTATATTAATGAAAAGGATAGCGTCTGTATTATATGTCACGATACGCACTTTGTTAATATAACTGACAGAAAAAAGTTACAGAACATCAAAAGATGGTGAAAGCGCCATTTTTAAATTGGTTTGAACAGAGAATAATAATCGTACGTTTAAACTGATTGTTTGAAAATGTAAAAAACTGCTTCTGTACTTTTATACTACTCCGCGAGCAGTGGCGGCGCTACGGGAGAGGGGGGGGGGGCATGGGGGGTGGCATTTGCCCCCCAAACGAAGGCTTTGCCCCCGCCCCCAGTTACCCCCCCCCCCCCCCAACCATCGCGCATGCATTTCCATCCACCCTCACACACAAACACATTCAGTCACTCTCTCTCACACACACACACCCCTCTCTTTTTTTATTCCCAATAATTTCCCATACACACTTAGCCCAAAGCCCCAGGCTAGCTGATGAACACATCCAGGCAGTAGAGATTTAAAGACTCGGATGCAGATACTTATAAGTTATAATTAAGTTATGAGCCAACAAAGGCATGTCTATACATATCCCTTGTCTAAAAAAATTCATGGATTTCGCATTATGACAGACGGGCATTATGAGTCTCTCTCTCTCTCTCTCTCTCTCTCTCTCTCTCTCTCTCTCTCTCTCTCTCTCTCACGCACAGACCCACCAGACGCGGATCCAGGATTTTTTGAAAGGAGGACAGCTAATTACCATTACATTTAGTCGAAACTTGGACCCAAAGTCCGTAATATAATTTTTTGGTTTGGTACGTCCACAGGACGTACCAAACCAAAAAAGTATATTACGGACTTTGGATCCAAGTTTGGACTACCTCATAACAAAGTAATGATATGATCCTTTACGTATTTGCCCCCCTTCACGGGAGTCTGCCCCCCCCCTAGTTGCCCCCCCCCCCAAAAAAAAAAAAAAAAAATTCTGGCGCCGCCACTGTCCGCGAGAAAATGCCTGGAGTTTGTGAAATGATGCTTACATCGATGTTACAAGTTCGCTAACATTTCGAAATTTCAATATGTATATGAAATTCCCATTCCCTTAGCATTCAATTTACTGTAAACTTTAGAAAATTAAGGGGAGCCAACTTTCCTGTCCCTTCCAGTGACGAAAATTGTCAGCTATGATTGGTTTAAAAATGAATTCTGCAAATGAGTAGCCGAAATGTGAGGACAAACTCGAAAATTCTTCGAAATATAACGGTTTTGCAAAAGCCAATGTTAAAAGAAAACTTGTGGAATTACTCGCTTATTTTTGTATAACTTCTTAGAATTTTTTGTTCTGCTACTCGCAAATTTCGAAAGTCGTTGTACACTTACCTGCCCGGATCCAAATGTTTAAAGAGAGAAAATTTCATTCCATTTCACCTTTAGCTCACAGATTGAGTTTTGTATACATAGTGAAGAATGTATACTCGCTAAAAACTAAAGTGTTAAAAACTACACTTGAAGTGCTGTATTTAACACTTACTAAGTGCTGAACTAGCAGCACTTTGTTCAAGTGTAGATATCCCAGAACTTGACAGGTGTTACAATAATACCACTTGATAAGTGTAATGTTGCGACACCTAAAAGGAAACAACACAGATGACGCGGATCAGGCTCGAACTCTCGAGCCTGATCCGCGTCATCTGCGTTGTGTCCTTTTAATTATGTACCCACCAAGTGCAAATCAAATTATGGACGATTCTGGAAGAACCACCAATGCTAGACACATGGGAAGTGCCATCCATTCAAGTTTCAGATGTCTGACGATTGTAATGTCTAAGTGCTTAAAGCATTGCACTTTGAGTGTTAACATCAAACCCTAAGAGTTAGAATGGGGTTAACACCTTGAAAGTGTCAGTTTTAACACTTTAGTTTTTAGTGTGTACGCACACATTGGGGGTTGCATGTCGTGGCATGATCCAGAAAATATTTTTAACTCAATAGAGTTTTGTGCGCAACCTACCTTTAGTTTCCAGTCAATCAAACTCATAACCAAGTTTCAATCAATTTATCAAACACACACTTCACCACCCTAGTCCCCGGGAATGCCGAAAGGCTGTAAGAGAAGAGGGGGGACTAACTTGGAATGGCAACCTGGGTAGTGGATCAGATTGTCCCAGTTGGATAGTGTAGTAACGAAGTCCCTTGATCACCTTCCCAAGATTTGTTCAATGAATCGGTGTCTCACAGAATGTCTCTTCATAATAAATTAATAGGACAACGTTACGAAGTTGATACCTGCAGGTGGGATTAAAAACAGACACTCTTTTGAATTTGAACCCCCGGCAATTAACACAGATTGTATCTTAATCACAACACATCTTATTACCACATGAAAGGGCACAAAATATCGCCCCCTCCACCCCCGGGCAAGGGTAAGAGGGACGAGTGCTCATCTTATTCTGCACGCAGGAAAGGACACATATACCCCCTCTCCCTTGATCAAGAGCAGGGAGGGCGAGTACTCATGTCGCACCCCACCTACGACGTCCCAGGTAGGTCTTTTGACTTTCAAGACAGACAACTTCCTCATCATGTTCCATTATACTGTAATGAAACCTTTAACAAGTGCACAACACATGGACAACAGCTACAGCAGCTTTTTCAACAAGCGAATTTGAACACGACCCATCGTGCCAGTGTAATACTGGGTGAGTTGGTCAGAAGAAACTAAAATGATCTCGATAAACCAAGACCAAGGCTGTTGGAACATTAATCCCTTCAACACCGAGTTGACAAATGAGATTCTGCATACATTACTGGCTTTTGTGATCAGGCGAATCCATTTAATATTTGCAGGGTAGTTCCGTAATAATTTAATCCAACAGCCGCCGGAGCTGTTGGATTAGTTTTTCATTGACCCTTCTTAACTATTAGTTCATCATTATGTTATTCCCCAACCAACCACTAGACACACTCAAATGACACACATTTGTATGTGTCATTTCACAGTGTTAACACAAAATAATTTAATGAGTTTTACTCTTCCAACATATCATCTAATCACGCAGCACGAGGGGAGTTAGGTAGATATCCAGTTGTGAACGATGCCATCTTACATCTCCCCAATTTTTCGATAAATTATCTAAAATTGCTGGCGATAACATACTCTCCAACTCATTCAAGGAATCGCTCAAATGTAAACTTCCGAAAACTTGGATAACTCAGTTATCTCGTTACAATATCCAAGTTTCCGATGCGTTAACCAATAGTAATGGAAAATGCCTGAAAGATGTACTATAATCTCAGCATAGAGAAAGATTTACTAAAGATATGTTTAATGATGACAAAATGAAAGGCAGTAATAAGTTACGAACGTATCGATTAGTTAAAAATTAATATAAGCTTGTACCTTATCTGAAAATCACCAGTTCTCGACAGGCCCGTGAACAGTTTACTAGACTTAGGGTTAGTAACCATAATTTAGAAATAGAAATGGGTAGACATAAACAACCCCCAACGCCAATAAATGATAGGAGATGCCAGGTGTGCGATAATGATGAAATAGAGAGCGAAAAACATTTTGTTATTGTTTGTGAGACATATGTTGAAATTAGGGAAACGGGGTTCTAAGAAATTATAAAAGAAAACAAAGAATTTAAACAATTAAATGATTCCGAGAAATACTATTATATATTGAAAAACTGTGATAGTAAATCGATTAATATTATTTCTAACATGATCTGGTTATTCTTCTATAAGCGAGATCACCTTGTTAAAGAAACAAAGTTATTAGTACTTTATAATTATCGAATTTGATCTGAAGCTATCAAGTAAGCACCACCACCCCCCCCCCCCCCCCCCCCCCGCCTTGTCAGCTGAGAATGCATTAATCGTCAATTAAATATCAACTCAGCGAGTAACAAATATTATTTTATTTTAAATTTAATTTTTAACTTTTTATAAGTTTTCATGGGACCTATCCATCCCTGCGTCTCCGTGCACCTTCCGTTGATGGTAACGTCTGCATTCAAGTACGGTAAATAATACAAAGTAAACAAACCAGCGACTGACAATTTTCCCAGTTGTTACAGGTTGTTACGAAGAAATTTAGCATCGCATGTGACGAATGAGGAATGTTCAGCATTCGGGATTCAGTGAAAATATACTACTCAACGTTTTCTAAGCATCAAATACATCCAACTACCTGTTTTACGTTTTAGTTGAAATATTGTAATGAAAAGTGTATATATTTTTTATTTAATTATATCTTTAATGATTTACGTACAGAAATTAGGATTTTATTTGTGTTTGACATTATTTTTAGCTTTTGAATACGATAACCATGGACAATGGATATTTTGGGTAAAAGAGGAAATCTTTCAATATGCCAAAAAGTTGACGTAGCGAACTGGTATGGCTTCCATATCGCGTATGAGACCCATTACCGTTAATTACAGCTTCACAACGCCTTCTCATGCTCCCATCCAGATTCCTGGTGATCCTTTCTGGGATGTTGTTCTATACTTGGACAAGCATGGCACCAAGCTCCTGAACGCTTCTTGGCTGGACTGGGCGGGCTTAAATTGCAAACTGCAACTCATTCCAGACATGTTCGATTAGATTGAGGTCAGGGGATCTTGTTGGCCAGTCCATACGCTCAACCCCCTCCCTCTGTCGGTACTCCCCGACAGCATGGGCAACATGAGGATGGGCATTATCGTCCATTATCGTTCAGAATGAATCTATCACCCATTGCACCTGCATACAATCTGACGTGGACATCTAGGATCTCATCAATGTACCGTTGTGCAGTCAATGTACCACGTTCAAGGAGCTCTGTACGTCCATCCCAGCTAATGCCGCCCCAGACCACGATTGACCCTCCACCATAGCGGTCATGCTCAGCAATGTTGGCTGCATAGAATCGCTCTTCTGGTCTTCGCCATACCCTAGAACGCCTATTTGTGTGGTCTAGGCAGTACCTTGACTCATCTGTAAAAGGACAGGTCGCCAATCTTCTCTGGTCCATCCAACGTGGACCATGGCCCATTCATATCGTGCCTGGTGGTGATTCTGGGACAGCGGAATGCGAATACATGGTCTTCTCGATCGGAGACCACCTTCGTACAACCTTGTCCGGATAGTCTGCGTCGAAACATTTACCCCGGATGCATTCTGAAGGTCACTGCGAAGCTCGGTTGCTGTGGCAAAACGATTCCTACGGGCCTGAATGATCAAAAACCGGTCTTTAGCTACAGATGTTGCACTGTCTCTGCCGCCACCATGCCGTCTTACTGGTGTGCCATACTGCTGAAATCTTGCCCAGGCTCTGGTGATCACCGTATGGTGCACACCAAGGGCTTCACCGACCTGACGATGGGTAGCCCCTTGCTCCACCATCCCTACAGCCCGCCACATTTCTGCTTCAGACAAATGTCTTCTTACATTTGTCGTATTCAATCATTAAATCACAAGGGTTTGTGTTGAAATGAAGATTGACTACCCTACACATGCCATGTACATGTAGACAGTACACGTAAACATCATGAAAATCAAGGGGTACATGCTTTCCATGACTGTCACGAAAAGTCTGCCTGTCAAGAGGGCTAATGTAAACACTGGGGACCATCTCAACACATTCCTCAATCATATCCACCAAAAATATCGCAAATATGTCACAAGCAAATTTCACAATGATGTGTCAAATATTTGGTGTGTAGCAAGCAAACTTTGAGTAGTATAATTAGATTACATATAGACACAAATGACGACTTTGTATCTCTTTAGCCGGCGAAAATATGAGGGAGGCTCTGGATCCGCCCATTGTTTCATAAGTCATTGGTTGTGTTGAAATATATGCATGCAAAAAAACATGGCCCGGCAAAAAAAAGTTGGGGGTCTAAAGCCCCCAAACACCCCCCCCCCCCCCCTTCGGTTCCGCCGCCCCTGAGCTCATGTAAAGTGTAATTATAGTTTGTTTTAAAACGTAACGGCCAAAACCGGCCAGCGCTATTCTCAAAAATCGCCAATTAATTTTCAAAATATTTTCATTTTTCGTCTCAAATACATAGGTTATGACCCCTCGTTGAAACGAGCTCGTCGAGCTCGTTCCAACGAGGAGTCATAACCTATGTTTTTGAGACAAAAAATGAAAAACAATTAGTTATTCAAGAATTTTTTTTGCAAGTGTCGTCTGATTTTCATGTTAGGTAAAGGGTTATATCAGTGAACAAAGTATTGCTATCAATAATTACTATTTATTAATGCTATTATTTCATAAACACGTGAGGTTAGTTTGCGCTATATTTTGGGGTTCAGGTAACACAACTTAAAAGCTTTACATTCTACCCATGTGCTTCATATTATCTATACATTTCATATGTATGAATTTGACTTGTTACAACATATGGGAGTGCCCACAGGCACTTTCCCTATAATAATTACATTGTTAATGCAGTTATACGTTTTGGATCCAAATACTCAATTCCCATTGGTCAGCTGGGTGAAAACGTCATGACCAAGTGTAATTCATTTTCCAATAAATACATTTGGTCGAACTTTGACCCGCATTTACGGTAGATCGCAGTTGACAGAATGTAATTCGGGTGGTGTTTGGGCGGGTTTTTTAACTTTTAGCGCCTCTCGCAGTGATCATCTCCGCTGCTGTTTCTTTGGTGAAATTTCCCAACTGTGGCATAAAGCCCGTTGCTAAGATACTCGTTTCCATTTCTAAAGTTGTGAAAATTAAAAATCAGAGTTGTGCGCTTTGTCTTTTGTGTGAGGGTGGTTTTTCGCCTCGTTCGTTCGTACGTTTTATTTCGTCCTTCTGCTTTGTTGTTTGGTGAAAAGTAGTTTAAACAGTTACGGAATGTAATTATAAGAATTGAATGTAATTTTTATAATGTTTATTGGAGTATGAACCTATGGGAATGGGTACAAATTGTATGACTCCCGAAAATGTAGTTATACGTTTTGGGTCTAAATACTCAATTCCCATTGGTCAGCTGGGTGAAAACGTCATGACCAAATGTAATTCATTTTCCAATAAATACATTTGGTCGAACTTTGACCCGCATTTACGGTAGAGCACAGTTGACAGAATGTAATTCGGGCGGTGTTTGGGCGGGTTTTTAACTTTTAGCGCCTCTATCAGTGATCAACTCCGTTGTTGTTTCTTCGGTGACATTTCCCAACTGTGGCATAAAGCCAGTTACCAAAATACTCGTTTCTATTTCCAAAGTTGAGAAAATTAAAGCTTATTTGTCTTTGGGATATCATTTAGACGGAACAAAGGCCTGCGCTAGTTCTTGATTCCAACGACTGAAAGCCGTATGATTTTCAACAACGGCGAATGGCGATTCGTGGGGAAAAAAGTAGTTTAAACAGTTACGGAATGTAATTATAAGAATTGAATGCAATTTTTATAATCTTTATTGGAGTATTAACGTGTGGGAATGGGTACAAATTGTGTGAATCCCTTCGGGATTCATACATAATTTGTACCCTTTCCCACACGTTCATACTCCAATAAAGATTATAAAAATTGCATTCAATTCTTAATTGAACAAGGTAAAGGCAAATGAAGAAATTTTGACGAGAATAATTTAGCACCGTGCCAGTTAATGCATGCATAAGTACACACACGGAGGACCTCGTTTTGCTCACCGTTTGTTTCACCGAAAAGAAATAATAAAAAAAATTCCTCTCTTCCATCCAAATTTTAAATAAATTGCGATGATAATCTTGGTATTGATTTTTTATGACCTTACGTCTGTATATTTTAATAAAACCTTTATCAATGAAGTTTCTTCGTATAATTTATTGTACTTATTAGAAATAGACTATAACGGTAATCCGTCTTGAACTTCCACAACAAATATTGTTTCGACAATCAGTATGCAGTACTGACTCCTGCTTAGGAAAAATAGAAGCCGGCAAATCGAGAACACCTCGTTTGACGAATGGTGCAAGGAAACTTGAAATAAAACAATACATATCCATTTAATACTCCCCACCACCCCACCCACCCCCCGAAGTAGTCCAGGCACATTAGACATAAAAATGAGAAAGTAAGGAAAAAAATGGGAGAAAGCTGATTTTGTTATATGTTTCCGGGACACGCATTGCGGATAAAGTGTGAAAAGTCCCCGCGAATCCGAGTTGAGCTTTTTTAGTTATAGCGTTTTTTTGATGAAAAAAAAAAAATTAAAAAAAATTCGACCCAGCTCCATATTTCTCATTCTTATTCGCCTTAGAAGGATGAGAATCATAAATATCGTGCTGAATTATATTGAGAATACATATCCCCAACAGAAAATGCCAACTTTGTACCAATCCTCACACTCAGTGGTGAAATATTCACGAAAATGTACAAAATTACGAAAAAAAATTTATTGTTTTCATACACACAACGGTACACAACGTCCATTAAATCAAATCTACGACTACTTTGGGAGTTAAATTATATATCAAAAATTGCAGAAAAGCAGTGGCTTTATAATGATATATAACAATAGTCATGTATTCCACAATGAACTGGTGAAACGTGTGAAATATTAACCATAACCCCTAAACTCAAATTCAAACGGCATCGACTTTCCTCATTCAAATACCGTATTATAGCATCATTGTTTCAATTTTCATGTTCGATTAAATCACATAATGTGGTGACCAACCACTTTATATCAAAGCAGTGGAGATTGTGTCTTCGTCAGATAAGTTGACAAAAGTTTTCGTTAGACTCGGCGGCTTCCATATGATTATGTCATATTTAGGGGCAATTGGTTCGATCATGGCTGGTAGCGGCTTGGATGAACTTTGGGGGACTGTTTATGCTGGTGGGTCAATCCATCATTTGATCAGTAGTCATGCATATTCAAGAGCAGTTCGTGCCCATTTGCTAACACAAATTGCCATTACAAAACTTGTGTTTGAAGAAAGCCGAACACTAGATAACATAGACTGAACAGAAGTCAATGAAATATTCTGTGGACTTGCCAGAGGTGACTGTACAACAGCTGATGCTGTCAATCAAGAAAGTGTCAACCATCTACTGTCAAAATTACACGAACTGCTCCAGAATGCGTCCGTAGGACGCACAGGAAAGCTTTGGGTACAATACTACGAGCAAATAGGTCTTCTCCAGTTGTTCTTGAGAGCAGAGAGCACAGGCGACTGGGAACTCCACACATATTGTGTTCGCAATATGATTCCAGTATTTCACGCAGGTGGTCATTTTGCATACGCAAAAAGTTCTCATCTCTATTTGCAGCAGATGAACGAGCTAACAGAAATAATGCAACAGGATGATTTGAAGTTGTTCACTAAGAAAGGTTACTTTACCATAAGGCGCTCAGATAAATTCTGGGACGGGATATATTCTGATCAGACCATAGAGCAGTGTTTAATGAGAATGTTCAAGCTCCCTGGTGGTGTCACACATGGCAGGAGAATAACCGATAGCACTGTTGCGAAGTGGGTACATGGACTACCTCTTTGCCTTCCGATATGTAATGCTCTCGAAAATTTTGTTCATGTTCACACTGGTCATGGCGAACAACATCGGGATCTCCGTCAAAGTTCACAATTGACTGATGCCAATGATATCACCAAATTATTGAACTGGCTCAGAGTGCATTCCCCCTTTCAGAATAGAGATCCACTACAATTAGTCTCTATAGCGACCGGGCTTGTGGCCGACGAAACTGTGAACTGTGACCAAGTTCGTAAAATTGGTGAATGTTGCGTATCGAATGTTGTAAGCAAAACGTTCAACAGCATCAAACTACGACGTGTTGACACTGTGAAGTCTTTCGCATCGATGGCAAATAGCATCAAAGTCCGTGGAAGTAAGGTAGTGATTGACCCCACAATTCTGTTCAACCGCATCACATGTGTTATTCAGTCACAAGCAGAGATGGAAGAGTATCTCAAATATGAACTCGCCCCGAAACCACCAGCATTGTTTGATTCTGCTGGAATGAGGAAGACACAGAAAAGCACGCTCGGTAAGATCCTCAAAACATACGGTTCCGAGCAAACTAAAATCCCAGAACATTCTCTGTTTGTTGTAGATGGTGGATTTTTATTGAGGGCAGTTGTATGGCCTAAACAGTCGTCATATAAGGACATATGTACATCATATTCCAATTATCTAGTGAGACATTTTGGGGCGAACGTCGTGGTTGTTTTTGATGGTTATGCTTGTACAATGTCGACAAAGGGCATGGAATAAGCCCGTAGATCTAAAGACAGGTATTCCATTGATATCAATATCTCACCCGAGTTACCAGCCACCACACCCCAATCCGATTTCCTTGCAAATGCCAAGAACAAAACCCAACTGATCGATCTTCTAATGCAGAAGCTATCTGCTATCAATATTCAGTCCAAGCAGGCCGAGGCTGATGCTGATGTGCTGAAAGCCGAAACTGCACTTGACATCGCTCAAGATGACAACAATGTTGTCGTTGTGGGAACAGACACAGACTTGTTAGTCATTCTTACCTCTCGAGTTCAACCGGGATGTAATATTCACATGATGTATTCCATTACCCCAAACTTACTAGTTTCAGTTAGTGAAATAGCAACCAAAATGGGTGACCATAGAAGCAACCTCCTTGTAGCACATTCTATAAGTGGTTGTGACACTACTTCTGCACTCTTTCGAGTTGGTAAGAAGAAAGTATTCAGTACAATTGTCTCCGATGTTACTAGCGACTCACAACAGTATGTCAACACAATTTTGGCGGATGACAGTACACCAAGTGCAGTAGCCGCTGCCGGGGAACAACTTCTCCTGATCTTATACGGGAGTAAAACTGTTTCCTCTCTCGACCAATATAGATATATCACTTACAAGCGTTATGTAGCAAAATCTAAACTGAATAAACCCATCGACCTAGCCTCACTCCCACCAAGCAGCGATGCTGCACAACAACATGTCTACAGATGTTATCTCCAGGTCCAACAATGGCTGGGCACTTCGCTTCCTCCGACGGATTGGGGGTGGTCGCTAGACAATGGACTTCTTGTACCGACTGCAGCCACAAAGCCATGTGCCCCCGATAACCTACTGAATCTGATCAGTTGTGGTTGCAAGAGTGCTTGTACAAAAAGGTGTGGGTGTAAGAAGGCAGGACTCTCTTGCTCAGGTTTGTGTAATTGCAGTTCGGATTCTTGTAACAACCACAGAAACACTGTCCTGTCGGAAATTTCTGAGTTCGATGAATAATATGTATATAGGTCATGTCATTTCTGTATATAGCGTTGATAATAATCAGTGTAACTTAATCCATGTTGATTGATTTGTACATTCTGTAAATATTATTTATTGATTTTTGTACATTCTGTAAATATTATTTATTGATCTAATGCTGCCAGACACAGACGTGTCTGTTCGGTCCCAAGCCCGAAAATAGTTGAGTTCTCATGCTGACGAATTTTATGCCAAAAGGGGAACTCGGCCAGAAGCAGAGGGGGTCTTCCATAATGTCTATTTTGTAAGCAATGATAAAAGTCTTCAAATGGTGGTGGATTTTTTATCGTCTGTCCAACTAACATCCCGTTCTGTACTACGACCCTTTGGGCAAATCCGTTAGGAAAATCGTCATTTTTTGCGTAAATCCGATACTTTTTTGTGAATTTTCAATAATTTTTCGCAGAAATTGTCACAGAATGGACATTTTCCTCCAGGTAAATGTATATTAGACATTATGTAGCTCGAAATACGCGTAAACAAAAAATACAGTTGGATCAATTCGAGGTTACAAAGTTCGTGCGATTTTTTAAAAATTTTTTCAAACGCGTTTTCGAAAAAAGGCTGTAGAAAAAAAAGCTCAACTGGGATTTTAGGGGACTTTTGTCTAATCGTTCAGTGACATGTACTCGACATTCCCTGAAAAAATCAGCTTTCTCCGATTTTTTTCCCTAGTGAAACCTAATGTTCTTGGGCTAAAGAACTGAATGAATATTTAAAACATTTTTATTCCTCGGGTACTCATCGGCTTTAGTCAACGTTTGGATCTCCCTACTGTACTACTAATTGAATTAAGTTTCACGCCTGTCACCCGCTAATAGCTTTTCTCACATTATTTGGAGTTGCAGGTTAAAGACATGACTGTCTATGTTGAAGTCCCGTCATAAGCGGTTACCCTCATGTACATTACCGCGTATTTGTGTGATGCTACCATTGTGAACATATATATTTATATATATATAGATTATTATTTTTTTTTATTTTTTTGTGTGTGTGTTCTATGGACCACTGTGTCTGGAAAAAAGAATTATTAAATATTCAGAGGCTCAGCCCAAACCGACTTCAGAAAGATGCACCCAACCACCAGAACAGCCGAGTATTTGCCACAAAAACACGATGAAATCCGTTACATCTGCTATAAATAGGCACCTGAAAGATATCAACAGGGATAAGAATATCGTGAGGGATGAAGTGTGCAAAGGGGCTAATAACATTCTGGAAGGAAAATTAAAATACAATTTGAAACATGGATTATCTAAACCCACCCAACAAAAATCAGTTGTAGGCAGATATGATTTGGAAAAAAACATAAAGGCTTACATTCATTCATCAAATAACCCCGTATTGTTACGCTACACAGTTCGGTTTAATTGGGCTACACATTTTGTCTCCAGGGGCCTCAAATTTCATCAACAACTGGTTATACTTTTCTTCAAGTTTGAGGTTGATGAACTGAATGGACACTATGTGAAAATAATCAACGAAACAGCATAGACAAATCACCAAGGGGGTCTGGGAGATGATGAAGCCCCTTCCGATAAACCCATACATGCCCCATACGATCAGTTTTGTCTAGTTTCTTCACTGTAACTCATTGCAAAATCGGATCCAAATGCAAGAAATTTCTTTAACCACTCGTCGTTTGAGTGCTAGAATGTCCCATGTCCCATAGGATCAGTTTTGTCCAGTTACTGTAACTGTTCACTGCAAAATCGGATCCAAATGCAAGAAATCTCTTTAACCCTTTACCCAACGCAGACGATTTCAAAATTTATTATTTTAAATATAATTTTTTCAAATTTTTCAAAAAATTTCAACAAAACCATATCATGTGAACCCTCGTTGGAAAGAGCTCAACGAGCTCGTTCCAACGAGGGGTGACATGATATGGTTTTGTGGAAATTTTTTGAAAAAAATATATTTTTTCAACTGCTGAATTTGCATATTACGCGGGCGGATGCGGCCGATTCGTTAGAGTAAAGGGTTAACCACCCGTCGTCTGAGTGCTTGCGTGTCCCATGTCCGCATAGGGGACATGGGAAATTCTAGACCTTATGCGACCCATGCACTGTTCCAAAAAAGCAACGTTAAACCCCACATATGAGTCGATATGATCCACTTCAACTCCTGTAAAGGAATACCTAACATATCTCGAAATTCCAAGTGTTCACAAACTTACAACAAACAAGTATCCTAGCTATGAATGACGCAGGTCTTGAAACCAGACACACAGTGCACACGAGTGGCCATCGCAACGAAAGTTCAGTGCGCAGTTACCACCATGACTGCCCAGTTGCCCCAAAACAGAAAATCAGCAACACACTTGCCACCATTGCTAGACACAACGCTTCGAAAACCCAGCTTCCCGTTTCAGTACCAATGCACGCAGCTGCTTAGCCAAGTTACCCAGAAATAAACAACCAGGATTTATATTTCCATACTTGCCGGGGAACCTTGCATCTGTCGTTTTTCCCGGTCATTCAGCAAGAACAAACAATGTACTTCCAATGTTCTTCTGGATTTATTTCCAATTCAATACTGAAAGAGTGTACATTTAATTTCAACGTTAGCGTTGGAAAGTAACTTTGAACACGTCATGTTAGATTCTAAAAATACAGTGTTGAAGCTGACCAACGAAAGAACACGCTAAAAACTAAAGTGTTAAAAACTACACTTGAAGTACTGTATTTAACACTTACTAAGTGCTGAACTAGCACTTTGTTCATGTGTAGATATCCCAGAACTTGACAGGTGTTACAATAATACCACTTGACAAGTGTAATGTCGCGACACTTAAAAGGAAACAACGCAGATGACGCGGATCAGGCTCGAACTCTCGAGCCTGATCCTCGTCATCTGCGTTGTGTCCTTTTAATTATGTACCCACCAAGCGCAAATCGAATTATGGGCGATTCTGGAAGAACCATCAATGCTAGACACATGGGAAGTGTCAGGGCAAAGCCAGCCTAAATATAGGGGAAAGGGGCCTCATATTTAAAGATATTGTAAGTTCAAAATATATTCCGCATCAAGGCGAAAAACCTACATGAATTTCACTTCTCTGTAAGGCTGGAAAACACACACGTGGTGTATATCCAGCTTTAGCGCAGGGACCCAGGGGAGAAACGGTATGTTAGATAAGGTCTAATCTCATTTAATTTATACAGTAGTCGCAAGTCTTACGAGACGTAATCGGTTGGTGTCAAGATGTCGTCACGGTCAATTGAGAAACGAGATTCTAAAACGATAGAAATGTCTATCGTATCGTCACCTGATCATTAGGTAACAATCATGGCAAGAACGAATCGGTTTTCTCGACAAGTGAAATCACCTTTAAGTCACGCGCGAGATGACTTGTATTGATTCTGTCTCGATATACGCCATCTCCCACCGTTTTGACAGATGGATGGATGAGCGTCCGTCCACCTGAAAGTTTAGGGTAAAAAGTATATATACCTGGAAGAGCAGAGCATTAGACACACACTTGGGGTCACACACGCGTTGGTGAAGTCCAGGACAGGCGGTCTCTGTTTCCTGGCATAAGGGTACCTTCGATCACAGGACCCTGAACGGCTGGAATCGCCAGAGAGGGCATTCCATGATTGATTTAGCTTAACGTTGATAGGCGGCTACGGGGCCGAATTCGTGAGAAGGAACACCCCAGGTGGAACGTTAAAGTTTAGATTGTCGAGTAGCAGGTATCAGCCTGCAATAGTCAGAAGTGTAGGTTAATTGTATTGTGCGTATTAACCCTTTGAAGCGTCAGACTGATTGCGTTCTGAGTAGTTTGTTTTGCTGTCGAAGCATCGTAATACCGACTGGAGATCGGTGTGAGTGACAGTTTCGCCCTAGCACAAAAAGGGCATCTGTGAATCGTGAATTCAACCAGGAACGGTGAAATATTTCAATAGGACTTTCACGGAGGACTTTCAAAAGGCACATAAGGTATGAGTAGACAATATCTGACCCAAATCAGAAGTACGGTGTCTTTATAGATGACGAACATTGCTGGTCGGAACCCTCCGACAGCCAGAGGTACAGTTACGCGCAGACGTTGACATTTGAGCCTAAGCGGGTGAAGCTCTTATGGCGAGCTCACAGTAATAACATTTCAGATTTGTGAAGCTCTTATGGCGAGCTCACGGTAGTAACATTTCCAGTGTGTAGACTATAGTGCCAGTACAGGGCTATAGAATGACTATATGATTGTTTAGAATTATTTAACCGTAGCGACCCATTTTCTGTGAAAAGAATCGAATTGTTGATTGTTGAAATATTGAAACGGATTTATTTTTATGTGTAAATAAAAGAATCGTTGTTACTTTAAATCATTCTTTCCATTATACAGCCTGAAGTGATTAGGAATCACACCTAACGGAAATCGAACCTATTTCAGGCCAATTTGGCAGAGAAGGAATCACGGCGTCGGTCTAACTCAGCTCTCTGGGCCGAGTTCGCGACACTTGGATTCCGACCCTCCACGTTGTTCTAATTTTCCCGCAACTTCATCAGTGGGACTAAATAACCCCACGTCAGCCCAGGCCTTACGGGGCCTCAGGTGTCCCTGACATTGATTGGCGAGCGCTAACCAGGATATTTCTAAAAGGTAAAAAATGGCTATATGGAAATTTTGTTTTATTTTAACGGCGGTTCTGTTTAGGTTTTGACGCGTTCGGTCGTTCAAGGGTTTAATATCGCAATGCAGTAGTCCCCAAAAGGATACTTAATAGCCACTATAACTGCGGTAGGTTTCAGAATATTTGGGGCGTTTAATTACGTTAAATTACAGAGGTAAATTAGGATCAATTGCCATATTTTTTTTTTCTTTCTTTCTTTTCCTTCTTCATTCTTTCTGACGAGGGTTGAAGATAGAAAGAAAAAATCAAAATGGATGTTGTTACACCCCTCGCCCAACTGGTATCATTAGGCAAGGACATGTGCCTTGAGGGAGCTGAACTTCAGAAGTTCGTTAAAGATGAGCAGAAACGTGAGGCCAAGGAGATTGCCTTACGTAATGACGCAAGGGAGAGAGAGGCCCAAGCAGTAAGGGAGGCAAAAGAGCGAGAGATTCAATTAGAACGAGAGCGTGTGAAAGACGCAAGAGAGGCGAGGGAGAGAGAAGCCCAATTAGAACGAGAGCGTGAGAAAGGCGCAAGAGAGGCAAAAGAGAGAGAGATTCAATTAGCAAATGAGGCGAGAGAGAGGGAAGCCCAATTAGCAAGGGAGGCAAGGGAGGCAGAGCGAGAGCTCGAACAACAGAGGCACGAGAGAGAATTATAGCTCCTCAGAGCAAGGGCCGATGTGGAGAATGAAAGTCGGCGCTCAGGGGATGGGAGTGCAGGGGTAGCAATTCATGCCCTACGCCCCCATCCCGCTCATTTCAATGAAAACACAGATGACTTGGACTCGTACTTGGAGAGGTTCGAGCGTTTTGCCTCCAGTCAAATGTGGCCAGAAGACACATGGGCTATGTGCTTGAGCCCTTTGTTGTCAGGTAAAGCCCTCGAGGCTTATACCAGTATGCCTCCTGCACTTCGTAACGACTACGGTGAGCTGAAGAATGCCATCCTTCGGAGATACCAGCTCACTGAAGAAGGATTCCGGACCAAGTTCCGAGAAATTAAGCAGGAGAAGGGAGAAACAGTACCTCAGTATTTTGCCCGAGCTAGGCGGTACTTTGACCGCTGGACTGATCTCGCAGAAGTGAATGAGTCGTATGGAGCCCTGCGAGATCTATTTCTCCGGGAGCAGTTTTTAACTACATGCTCCAAGGAGTTGGGCCTGTTTATCAAGGAAAGGGGTCCGCCCACCTATGATGAGATGGCAACTGTGGCAGAACGCTACATCGAGGCCCACGGTGGGAGTGTAAACGCACCCAAATCGGCTAGGGGTGGGGCAAACGGGTTGGCAATGGCACCCATAAGGCAACACCACCCCGATCCTCCTGCGTCGCAGACCAGCCGGAAGGGGAGCGCTCCCAAGGACACCACTTGTTTTATCTGCAACAAGCGGGGTCATATTGCCAGGGACTGCTGGCAGAAGCAGGTAAGGACCACTGGGAACATTAGACCACCTCAGCAGGGGGCCGGGAACGCAGCGCCAAGGGGTTGGAAGCAAGGTGACCGGGTAGATCCAGGGCCCAGTAGGCAGACGGCAGCGTTCTGTCAAACTATCGGTCCAGAACACAGTCCCATCCGGAAATGTATACACGAGGGAGAATTAAGGCTGGAAGGCGGGAAGGTTGTCCCGATAATAAGTGGCATGTGTGAGAGGCTCACAACTTCGCAGGAGAAGGTTGATATGCCAGTGTACCCAGGGTATGTGGGACAAAGGGAGATCCGTCTGCTCCGGGATTCTGGGTGCTCCTCTGCAGCGGTTAGAAAGCAACTGGTTGACGACAAGCAATTGTTGTGGCGCGACCATTTGTGTATTTTGATAGATGGGACCGTTAGAAGGTTCCCCATCGCGAGGATAACTGTGGATACCCCATTTTATTGTGGCGAAGCGGAAGCCATGTGCATTGAATCACCTGTGTATGACCTGGTCATAGGTAATATCCCAGGGGTGAGGGATAGCCCTGATGAGTTATGGTCCAGGGATAGGGGGCCAAGTGAAGGCCCAACGAGTAAGGAAGGGAAGGTTCCCAGGGAGAACCAATCCGATGGTCCAGGGGATGGTCCCTACACGACGAAATGTCGGGAAGTTTCAGGAGGGACGACTCCTGTCCAATTAGGGAGAAGGGGCCGCAGGCGGTCCAGGCGAAACGCCAAACAGCGAGGGAACCCAATGGGATCATTGGGGAAAGACCCTCAAGCAAATTTATGTGGGGGAGTTGAGCGCCCCAAGAAGTCGGTGTCACCCGTGTGGAGAGGGGAGGCCAGACCCACGCAAATGGCTGGGCAAACTTCCTCAGAATTGAGAGGGCACGAGTCAACACGAGGGGAGGGTGTTGAAGTGGATGGGACCGCTAAGGTGGGCGCCCAGGGGACCGAGGAAAGGGTCCACAAATCAAAGGAGAAGCATGCTAGGTGGCGGAGACCACGTAGAGAGTGCCGGGGGCGCACAGCGCCCAATGTGCGCAAGAACTCGTCGCAATGGACCGGGGCGTCGACGGCACAAAGGCCAAGGACGGCCAGTGTCGTTCGAACGACGGTAATCGCCGGGACGAGTGAGCCTGGGGGATATAGCGCCAAGGGAAGCTCTTGGGAATGCGACAACGACAGGGTATGGGGACCCTGGTGGAATACCCGTGGGAATAACGGGGCGAGAAGTAGGGGTGTGTCAAGGGTTACCAAAGGGGATACTGGGAACCGGGCCCCTACCAATGGTCGATGGTTATAAAGAAGCAATAGTTGGGTGGCTGTGGGCCTGGTGTCTGGGACGGGGGCTCCAGTCGCAAATATTTTTGTGGATGAGGTGATGAGTTTCGTAAACCCGGTGTTAAGGCCCGGAAGGAATTTTCTTATTTTATTATTATTATTGCTCTGACTGCTGACTAGAGTTGTTTGTGAGTGCGAATGTTAGATACACTGCCCCGTTCGTCGCATGTGCGTGGACGGGGAGCATGTGTGTCGAGTTTTGTAAGTGTGGGATACACTAACCCCGTCTGTCGCAAAGGCGCGGTCGGGAAATCTGTGTGTTGAATGTGTGAGTGTGTGCGTCACAATTTTAATCCCCTGGTTGAGCTTTGCGAGGGTGAGGCTCAACATAATGCAGGGATCGTTTGCCCCTTCACAAGACATAGGGGAACGGGAGGCGAAGTTACACTCCGTTGGAATTAACCCATCTGACGCAAAGGCGCGGACGGTGTTACTCGTCGGAGTGAGTGCCAAGTGAACTGTTTGCAAAATGGGCGAACGTGTATAAAAATGTGTATGTTTAGGTGTAAATATATAATATTACAGAGAGAGAGAGTGCTGCAAATCTAAAAATAAGGCTACTCTCCATATGTAAACCCGCAAGACGGGAGCATGTGGGAGCGTGTGTGTCGTGGGAATCGGTATGGCCGACGCATGAGCCCGGTCATGAACCCCACGACCACTAGGGCACAGTTTTGTAGTCTTGAACATGATGGATAGATTGTAAAAAGGTGTGAGAGGCGAGCGTGCGTGGCTTTGCCCCTTGCGTTTTAAGAGATACACAGGGTGTTTCTCTCGGGAAGGGAGTTGTCAGGGCAAAGCCAGCCTAAATATAGGGGCAAGGGGCCTCATATTTAAAGATATTGTAAGTTCAAAATATATTCCGCATCAAGGCGAAAAACCTACATGAATTTCACTTCTCTGTAAGGCTGGAAAAAACACACGTGGTGTATATCCAGCTTTAGCGCAGGGACCCAGGGGAGAAACGGTATGTTAGATAAGGTCTAATCTCATTTAATTTATACAGTAGTCGCAAGTCTTACGAGACGTAATCGGTTGGTGTCAAGATGTCGTCACGGTCAATTGAGAAACGAGATTCTAAAACGATAGAAATGTCTATCGTATCGTCACCTGATCATTAGGTAACAATCATGGCAAGAACGAATCGGTTTTCTCGACAAGTGAAATCATCTTTAAGTCACGCGCGAGATGACTTTTATTGATTCTGTCTCGATATACGCCATCTCCCACCGTTTTGACAGATGGATGGATGAGCGTCCGTCCACCTGACAGTTTAGGGTAAAAAGTATATATACCTGGAAGAGCAGAGCATTAGACACACACTTGGGGTCACGCACGCGTTGGTGAAGTCCAGGACAGGCGGTCTCTGTTTCCTGGCATAAGGGTACCTTCGATCACAAGACCCTGACACGGCTGGAATCGCCAGAGAGGGCATTCCATGATTGATTTAGCTTAACGTTGATAGGCGGCTACGGGGCCGAATTCGTGAGAAGGAACACCCCAGGTGGAACGTTAAAGTTTAGATTGTCGAGTAGCAGGTATCAGCCTGCAATAGTCAGAAGTGTAGGTTAATTGTATTGTGCGTATTAACCCTTTGAAGCGTCAGACTGACTGCGTTCTGAGTAGTTTGTTTTGCGGTCGAAGCATCGTAATACCGACTGGAGATCGGTGTGAGTGACAGTTTCGCCCTAGCACAAAAAGGGCATTTGTGAATCGTGAATTCAACCAGGAACGGTGAAATATTTCAATAGGACTTTCACGGAGGACTTTCAAAAGGCACATAAGGTATGAGTAGACAATATCTGACCCAAATCAGAAGTACGGTGTCTTTATAGATGACGAACATTGCTGGTCGGAAGCCTCCGACAGCCAGAGGTACAGGTACGCGCAGACGTTGACATTTGAGCCTAAGCGGGTGAAGCTCTTATGGCGAGCTCACAGTAATAACATTTCAGATTTGTGAAGCTCTTATGGCGAGCTCACGGTAGTAACATTTCCAGTGTGTAGACTATAGTGCCAGTACAGGGCTATAGAATGACTATATGATTGTTTAGAATTATTTAACCGTAGCGACCCATTTTCTGTGAAAAGAATCGAATTGTTGATTGTTGAAATATTGAAACGGATTTATTTTTATGTGTAAATAAAAGAATCGTTGTTACTTTAAATCATTCTTTCCATTATACAGCCTGAAGTGATTAGGAATCACACCTAACGGAAATCGAACCTATTTCAGGCCAATTTGGCAGAGAAGGAATCACGGCGTCGGTCTAACTCAGCTCTCTGCGCCGAGTTCGCGACACTTGGATTCCGACCCTCCACGTTGGTCTAATTTTCCCGCAACTTCATCAGCGGGACTAAATAACCCCACGTCAGCCCAGGCCTTACGGGGCCTCAGGTGTCCCTGACAGGAAGTGCCATCCATTCAAGTTTCAGATGTCTGACGATTGTAATGTCTAAGTGCTTAAAGCATTGCACTTTGAGTGTTAAAATCAAACCCTAAGAGTTAGAATGGGTTTAACACCTTGAAAGTGTCAGTTTTAACACTTTAGTTTTTAGTGTGTAAACTTGAACAGAAACAACACAGGGACGCCTTAGCGAATTTCGGATTGGAGGGGGGGGGGGCTGGGGGGGGGGGGGGGGGGGGTAAGGGCATGACGGACCGACCCTAGTTTATTAACACTCAGTATACAAACCACGAATACTATTCTCGATTGAGTCTCAATCGAGAATAGTATTCGTGGTTTGTATACTGAGTGTTAATAACTCAGTTTTTGACATGATGTGAAAAATATACGCAATTCGCGTTTGATAAGATCATCCCCCCCCCCCCCCCCCCCCCCACACACACACAGGCGGCCTGTATGAGGGGCATAATCTTATCAAACGCGACTGGCGATTTTTACTTGATAACCCGCACATTCATTCAAGGAACGAACAAAGAATGACTAATGATCATGTCCTTTTGGTTATCCCCCCCTTAACCGTTACTCAAGACAGTGACTGACATTTCGTCACCTGAGTGCTAGAATGTCCTATTTCCCATAGGGGACATAGGACATTCTAGCTCTCAGGCAACGATTTCTTGCGGAAACTGGATACAAGAATGTCGTCTTAACATATTTAGGCTTGGTCGTTTATCAGACAGAGCAGCCCCATTCAATGAAAAATATACGGTTGGGGGGGGGGGGGGGGCTAAAGCCCTCCTAGCCCCCCTCCCCCACCCCGGCGTCTCTGCAACAGTTAATTCTTAACTCGAATATACAACGTTTAACAAAATAGGAATGGCAGATAATAACACGTATATTGCCATAACAATACTCACTTCGAATACGCAGTGTCAATGACCTCACATACAGTAAGGTCGTTACGTGCAATAACATTGAAAGCAGGTGGTACCACCCGCGCATTGCGTTATGACGTACCTTGAAATCCAGAAACTGACATCCGGGAGATCGGGGAGTTGGAATTAACATGCTTCAACGAGAATACTATTTATTTTCTCGCCAGTTGTGCGTCAGTGTTTTTAATTGATCTAATGTTTCATTACAACTCAACATCCACAAATTGTTGCTTTCTTCCTCTCACTGTTAGTATGAATAAAGATTTTATTTTATTTTCATTGTTTTTCGTGTTCTCACACGCCGAAAATCGTATTTCAATCTCAGCGATGACGGACTATTTTTTTTTACTTGTTTTGAAAGTAATCACGGAATCCGTGCTCCCGCGTTGTGTCTGGGGCAAGGCACTTAACCCCGATTGCCTACATGGGGGCACGATGACGCTGTGTACTAAGGTGTACTGCACGTCGATGGTGCGCATGTCTTCAACCAATCTAACCCTGCCTGTGCCGCGGTGCAGATTTCAGAGTTACGATGTTGGAGAGCTGACAGCTGCTCGTCGTTGCTCGGTGGTTGCTCGTCGTTGCTCGGTGGTTCTCTCCGGCTGTTAATGTGTCGTTAAACGCTAATAAAAAAAATTAAAAAAAAAAAAAAAATCACGGAATCATTTATAAAGGATTGTTTTGGGAAATCAAAAAAGCAGAAAAAATAAAATAAATACAAAAGTTTACTGCTCGGATTCGAGTACGATTTTCTCCTCTCGAGGGCCGCGTGGATTATTTCACTCGGCTAACGCCTCTTGAAATAAACCCCGCGCGCCCCACTCGAGGACAAAAATCGTACTCGAATCCGAGCTGTGTCCTATTGTCTATGTACTCACCGTATCTTGTTTCATTACGTTGATCGTGCGAAAAATCTCGTTTCTCTCGGCATCTGAAAGCCTCCTTATTTCTCTCCGTACTCGTAGTTGTGTTCCCGGTGGTGGTATATAAAATAACCCGGAGAGCCATTTTTCTGCACCTGGCGTTAATCTTAATGGTACTAACCTCACTCCGCGCTGACTGTGTGATAGGGCAAACAAGAAGTGCAAAACCAACAGAACAAACATTACGTGGAAGACCACGCTGAAACAGAACAATAAAAACAGATTTTCATTTCTTTGGTTGTTGCCAGGAACGCACACCACCAGGGGCCCAGGAATTGTGATTAAGGTCCTGGTGGGAGGAGACCTAAGAGTCCAATCCACATAGTCATGGCTGACAATTTTCGTCATTGGAAGAGACTTGCGGGAAAGTTAGCTCCCCTTAATTTCCGCAAGCTGCCAGTAAACTTAACACTAAAGGAAAATTGAAATTTCGAGATGCTAACGAATTTCTGTCTTCGATGTGCGCATCATTTCAGGAACTGACGGCATTTTCCCGAGGAGTAGTATAAAAATACAGAAGCTGGCTTTTTACAACTTTTTCCCAATCAGTTTGAACGTTTCACTATTATTCTCGGTTCAAATCCCTCTAAAAATAAGAAAGCGGCGTTTTCATCATCTGTTGATATTCTGTATTTTTTTTTCTGTCCATTTTTCCAACAGTGAGCGCATTGTGACATATAATACAGACACTGTCCGTTCTTTTAATACAATAGTCAAGGAGGTGGAATTTGCTAATTTTTATTCCAAAGAAGCTTAAAAACTTGAAATTACCTTAAAAACACATTTGCTAAACAAAGAGCCAAAGTGAACACATAGTTTTGGAAGGTGTGATGCTGATAAATACAGATTATCATGATAATGTGCATGTCCTGTGATTTGTATCAGATTCGAGGTGGTGTCCAGAATGGGATCTCAACGAGCCGGCTTTGCCGGCGAGTTGTGATCCCATTTTTGGACACCACCGAGAATCTGATGCAAACCACAGGACATACTCATTATCATGATAATTCATTTATCTAACAATTCTGTCACATAAACAGATTAAATCTTAAATTATTAAAACAGTTTTGAGACATAATGTTGGGTCGATCACTGAAATGCACATGGAATGTATTCATGCGCCAGTTATGATAGCCCGTCACGTTACCAGAAACGAGTCTATATGATACGGAATCAGAATGAGTCGTCAAAATCATACGGAATCGGAACACATTATGTGCTACATACCATTTTTCGTGTTTTTCAGGCCGAAATCAATATGATTGTTAGATAAATATTCCTAATGACTTATTATCTGCAAACTAATTACTTCTAATTAGATTGCTATTAAAAGTAACAAACGGAAACTTGACTTTATTTTTTCCGATAGGACCTTCCTCGTGCGTCTAATGAGTTAAAGGTGTGTGTGTGTGTGTGGGAGGGGGGGGGGTGGATAACTTTATCGAAAGGCGATTTTCATGCCGATATAAGTCAGGGTGCGAGAAATCTAAGACTGCTACCCCATTTGCCCCTGTACCCCTCTTTGCAATTTAGAGAGCTTCGTGCGCCCCTGGTATAAACGTGGCAAGGTACACAATGATGTTGTCCCAAAATACACTAGTATACCTCTATATCTGCATGGTATACTGGGAAGTTTGTTGCACATCATGGTGTACTATCCTATACTGTTACAATGGACTTCCTGATGTCGTCATGGTCATTTCCTCGCGCACGAGGTTATTGACATTAGGATGTATTCAGGGCGACTATTCGAATTCCATTCGATTCTCCACGGCTGGCAACCTTCGTCATTGGAAGCAATTTACAGGCAAGTTAGCTCCCCTTTTTTTCTTGAAGCTGTCAATAAATTTAACACTAAGGTTACGTGAATTTCATCTAAAAATGTGAAATTTCGAAATGTTAGCGAATTTATATCGTCGATGTGCGCATCATTTCAAACTTCAAGCATTTTTTCTGTGGAGTAGAATGAAAATACAGAAGCTTGTTTTTAACAGTTTTTTTTCCCAATCGGTTTGAACGTTTGTATGTTAACCCTTTACCTAACATGAAAAGCAGACGACACTTGCAAAAAAAATTCTTGAATAACTAATTTTTTTCATTTTTTGTCTCAAAAACATAGGTTATGACCCCTCATTGGAACGAGCTCGACGAGCTCGTTCCAATGAGGGGTCATAACCTATGTTTTTGAGACAAAAAATGAAAAAAATAATGAAAATTAATTGGCGATTTTTGAGAACAGCGCTGGCCGGTTTTGGCCGTTACGTTAGGTAAAGGGTTAATCCTCTTTGAAACCCATTTAAAAATACGAAAACAGCGTTTTCGCCTTCATTTGATGTTTTGTAACTTTTTTTCTGTTCATTTTTTCAACAGCGTGCACATCGTAATATATAATACAGACATTGTCCTTTCCATCAATATAAGGTCTAGGTGGTAATGTTTGCTAATGTTTTTGCCGGGATGCATAAAAACTTGCAAATACTGTAAAAACACACTCGCTGAACAAAGAGTCTGAGTGGGCGATTACTAAGTGTTGGTTGGTGTGATACTGTTATTCGTAATTGCGGATTATTCCGCAGGGGTGGCGCCAGGGATTTCTCGACAGGGGGGCTGACCTCTCCGACAGGGGGGCTATAACATTTGACCTCGCAAACGAAGGAAAATGAGTGAAAATTGGTAAATTGGAGAACCAAAACAGAAGCAAATTGAGTATGTTTGTTGATTATTTAACCCTTTACCTACATGTAACCTGAAAAGCAGACGACACTTGCAAAAATAATTCTTGAATAACTAATTTTTTTAATTTTTTGTCTCAAAAACATAGGTTATGACCCCTCGTTGGAACGAGCTCGACGACCTCGTTCCAACGAGGGGTCATAACCTATGTTTTTGAGACAAAAAATGAAAAAAATAATGAAAATTAATTGGCGATTTTTGAGAATAGCACTGGCCGTTTTTGGCCGTTACCTTAGGTAAAGGGTTAAAGTAAACATATTATAATAAGGTCGGGAAATATTCCATCTATAAAGCCAGTTTGACGAACGACATTAAGGAATTTCGTGAGACTCACTATTCTCTATCAAAGTTCCAGTGCTGCACGGGTTCGAGACAGACAAGACGAGATATCTACATTCGATTGTCGGAAATTTCGCATGAAGTCGGGTTTACGAGACTCTCCGATGGACTGACTAAAAATCTCCGACCGGGGGGGGGGGGGGGGGGGGTGGAGGATGGACCTTCAGTTTTGAATACCTAAATAATTTCACTGTTTACCTTCAAGCTTTTGGCTTCTCATTGGAACAAACTCAAATAACCCGTCCCAGTGAGGAGATATAAGCTACATGTTGGAGTCTAAAATTGAAAAGTAATTGGTAGCCGAGTGATGTGCGTGGTTTAGTAAAGTGTCGCTAGGCGTTTGGTGCCGAAGGAAACTCTCTCGTAGTGGATTCAAAGCCCCATTATGCCATTGTAAACAAAGCCATGGTGCTTTGTTAATTCTATGGCACGCGAGAAGTTTAATAAGAGACACTCTCGCTGATTTCCATGTTGGGCCGCATGTAGAATTGAGTGATGCAATTATATGATGAATATTAAAACGCTGACAGGACAAGTCCTATCCGCCACCAGTGTTGCACGCACATGATGTGTCATATTGTGAATTATTTCTTACAGTACAAATTAAGACACATAACGTCATTTCTTTCATGACAAATTCCATGGCTGATCTGTTTAAAAGCCTTTATTACACATCCATTAAACTTTAAATCATTGTATTTGACGGAATCGCCGCTATGACATAAATGTTTCTGTATTTTACCGGTGATGTACAAGCCGGAACTTTTTTCCCCGCATCGTTTCGACTAGTTCTTTTCCTGTCGAGTCATTAGTTACACTTCGAAAAGTTTCCACATTTCGTTACACAATTATCGATCGTCTGTGTTTCTCCAAGCTGTTTTGCGAATCCGCCCAAATTTGTTCTTATATTTTTACTGTCATTAATAGCCAATAGCTAGTGAATGGACACAAGCCGAAGAGAAACAGCGGTACGAATTTCAACAAACACGCCCAACAAAAAAGAAAACGGATGTAATTTAGACTGGTTCCCTGAAGGTTGTTTTGAGTTGTTCGATCCATTTGATCTCAACCGCTTCAAACAAAAATAACGAACTCTTCACCTTTGGGTTTAAACATCGGAATTGAAAATTGTTTATTTAAATTACTTTTAATGCATGGGAATGTGCAATAAACACAGAATGCGGTGTGTGTTTAAATCGGTGGGTGTTTTACATAACTTGTTGGAATGGCGTAGTCATATTTCGCTCAAGCCTAAGGCTCTCACGAAATATGACTACGTCCTAGACCATTTTAGAATAGCGCCATCTTACATCCGGGACTTTAATATGCCCGTTCAAACCAGCTTTGTTTATCAATGTTGCATTCACGTGTACTGAACTGCTGATCGGCATTGAAAGTTTCGTTTTTCATCTCCATTTTATCAAATAAAATTCGACAATTTACCTTATCTGCCTTCGTATTCAATCCCAAAGAGAACAAAGGTGGTGTGTTAAAAATTTGTGTATTTTGCAATGTAATATTCCATATTTCTCATTTTCGTGTTGCAATGCTTCATGCTCGTTCGACGTTCGTCACAACTCTCAACTTCAATGCACCTTCGGCTACTTTAGAGCTAAAATGTTGCGTCTGAAGAACGGATGGCAGGCATACGATCGAATTTGGTTTCAAAAGAACAACATTCGCAAAAAAAATATTTATGAATGCAGTGATCAGTGCTGTACAGCAGACGTGGCTGCAATTTTTTGTAACAAATCTTAATGGCTGGTTTCGATGGGCATATCGAGTCTCGGATGAAAGATGGTGCTATTCTAAAATGGGCTATTCCAACTGGTAATGTAAAACACCCACCAATTCAAACAAACATCGCGTTCTGTCTATTTACACAATGGACGCGATGCCGCTGTTGCGAACGTTGCGATATGAGACAACTAACAATTTGTCTTCTCACATCATGTGATACCTCCAATTTGAACCTTTACACAATGGACGCGATGCGACTGGTGAGAACGTTGCGATAATATACTAATTAACAATTTTTCTTCTCACATCATGTGATACCTCCAATTTGAACCTTTCTGTCGAACAAGACAATAATTAATTAAAATGAATTTATTGCCCAAGTAAAACATACAATTACTGGATCTAATTTTAACGCAACGATTCGTTACGTCAAAAATCTGTTCAATGATTTTCTATTTTAGTTTGAATATTTGGTTGAGTGTAGGGCTGCACGATATTCAAAACAGAATACCGGTATCGGTCTTCACAAAAATACCGCTGTATACCGGTATATCGAAAACTGTTCAGATATCTGAACATGAGTAACACAATCGAGACTTGGGGCATCATGGTCGTAACGAATCAGCATGACATGATAATGCGGTTCGAAAAACCTCTTCACACAACGCAGACGACATAAAAATTTATTATTTCACATATTTGTTTATCAAATTTTCCCCAAAATTTCCACAAAACAATATCATGTGACCCCTCAATGGAACGAACTCTTTGAGCTCGTTCCAATGAGGGGTTACATGATATAGTTTTGTCGAAATTTTTGAAAATTATTTTTTCAGCTACTGAATTTGTTGTATATTACATGAGCACATGCGAACGATTCCTTGAGTAAAGAGATAATATTTATTATTCATTCTGAGCTACAGTTAAAAAACTCAAGACATCTTGAAAATTAAATTGTGGGTAAAAAAATAATGACGATAAACCGATATTTTTGTAATTACACCGGTATTCAATCGATATTGATTTGAATACCGGTATATATCACTTTATCGATATACCGTGCAGGCCTAGTTGAGTGTTGTCAACATTTGCTTTTCCATAACAACAGGACTCAAATCTGGGGAATTATACTGCGTAGACACTCCAAAAATAGAAGAAAATCGATGATAAATTGTACCAAATCGTAACGTTCGAACCGTGTCAGGTGTGGAGTCACCATGCTTCTGGGATTTTTATTTAATGTCCTTTTGTAGGTTATGCGAACTTTACGAGGAAAGTAAAGAGTGTAAAAAGACACAGTACATTAGGTCTACATGTATAATTAAAAGAAATTAATCACCCAAACCGAGAGCCGCTTACCATAAACTTTTGAGTTTCTTTTCACACTTTTATACATCCACCATTTATCATCGCCACTTTGGAACTTCACACACTATCGAAAACTGCAATACTAAATATCAGCGGTTGACAAGGGATAGTTTAAAATCGAATGGTCATCTATCACCTTATGAATTATTTGGGCATTGTTTTAATGACATGTTTGCATCTGTTAATCGTGATGACCATTGAATACATGTAAATGTTTGTAATATATTTGGTTGGGGCGTATTACTTATTAAATTGTACAAACAAAGGGGGGGGGGGGGGGGGGTGCACTAAAAATTTGCAAGACGTGACGTTCTATTTTTTATTCGGCTCCTTTTTACACCCACCCACCCCTTCGTGCAAATTTTCTACTACCGTCCTCAGACACCCACCCCCCCACTCTCCCATTAAAATCCAAAATAAACTTAGAAACTTAGTAGGCACAGCTGTCTTTAAGGGGTTTTCATAATGTTCTTAACCTTTTACCCAACGTAATGGCCAAAATCGGTCAGCGCTATTCTCAAAAATCGCCAATTAATTTTTATAATTTTTTCATTTTTTGTCTCAAAAACATAGGTTATGACCCCCTCAAATTCAAAGAGTATTAAAGTACAGGGCAGAAATACAGACGATCTAGACCAAATCGCATCAGAAATAGTTAAGAGCTTGGAAAATGAAAACTATAAGCGATGGGGCATGGGGAACCCGGGGTGCCACAATGAGGTCCAGAAAGATTTTCCAGCTACGTGTGCAGCGAAATGAAAGTAGAGGGGGTACGAAAAGTGTTCTCAAAATTATCCCTTTACCTAACATGAAAAGCAGACTACACTTGCAAAAAATAATCTTGAATAACTATTTTTTTTCATTTTTTGTCTCAAAAACATAGGTTATGACCCCTCATTGGAACGAGCTCGGCGAGCTCGTTCCAACGAGGGGTCATAACCTATGTATTTGAGACAAAAAATGAAAAAAATATTTATTCAGTCATTTTTGGCAAGTGTCGTCTGCTTTTCATGTTAGGTAAAGAGTTAAACTGGTACCACCAATTTAAACCTCTGTGGGCTGCTGTGGGCCCCAATCTACAAATGACAAGCTGTTCATTATATGCTTGGCCAGAGCAGGTGTACATATACGGAAACAAATTTTCATTTGAATTGTTCCCAAAATATTGTCTGCACATTTTCTACATTTCGAACAAGACACCCACCCTCTACTAACATGTGACAGTTCCCCAGTTTAAGCCGAATATTCTCACATATAAAGCCTCCTGGTGTTGTATTTATGTTAAGAGTGTGATGTACAACATCATCTTTAAGGTTTGAAACACAAATGATGGTATATATTAGCTGATATATTGATATATTTTTAAAAAATTCAAAAAATTGCACAAGTTGGAAATGCAGATTTTTGGCGCACTCAAGAGACCCACCCACCCCCACGTCACGTCTTGCAAATTTTTGGTGCCCCCCCCCCCCCCCCCCGGGTACAAACCTGTTGAATAAGAGTGACACTTTTGAACATCAAACAGTGATCAAGACTTAAAGCCTAACTGATGTTTCTAGCCATGTGTCGTCTGCCTGAACATTTGACTAGAAACAACTGCTCAGATGCTAAAACACTCTCTGTTCTCTGTTATCCAGACCGTCAGTGCCAGTGGACCTGATGTATTACTCCACGGGCAAGTGGACTCGACTTCTGTTTCTAGGTGTTAAGCGTTGTATTTGCGTAAAAGTCCATGGTAATGGCCATTTACAGCCTTCTAAGTAAATTTTGCAGGTCTGTTATAATTTAAAAGACTTGTCGGTGACCCCAAATCAGTCTTTCGTAGGAGAAAAAAAAGTAAATGGTTTGGTTAAAGTTACATGCAATAAAATAAGGGTCGTTCTTTGGGATTTTACAAAAACATATTTTGTTTTCTTGTACAGTCGCTTAACCGTTTACCCAACGTAACGCCCAAAACACGACCATGTTTATCTACAAAAATCGCTATTCAAATTTTATTATTCTTTGATTTTTTTGTTGCAATAACATTTCTTATGCCCCCTCATTGGAACGAGCTCGTTCCAATGAGGGGTTCATAAGCTATGTATTTGAGGAAAAAATTAAAATTTATACTTATTCAAGAAATATTTCATGAAGCGTCGTCTGGTGTTCAGATAAGATGAAGGGTTAAAATGTGTTGCCTATTCACCGTGTACAGGTATTTAGGGTCGGGCATGAAAATTAGGATCGGTTTGGTAACCTGAAGAATTTCCTTTTTCTCAGCTTTATCCCCAGGTTCAGTCTACAATCTGAGAAGCATAGACTGCATTAAATCACGGGCGAGTAGACTTGTCTTTTGCTTTCGAGGTATTAAGCTTTGTGTTAGCGGGAAAACATAATATAATAATAACGATAACACTTTGGTCGGCCGCTTATTTGTCGTGGTTCTCATGTGAGAAGGCCTTGATTTACCCTGTGCTTCCAAATTCCTCCCTATCCCATCCAGTGGTGGCGCCAAGGGGGGGGGGGGGGGTCATGGGGGCTAGAGCCCCCCCCCCCCCCCCCCCCCCCCCCCCCGTCGGAGAGGTCCCCACCCCCCGTCGGAGATTTTTAGTCAGTCCGTCGGAGAGTCTCGTAAACCCAACTTCACGAGAAATTTCCGACAATCGAATGTAGATATCTCGTCTTGTCTGTCTCGAACCCGTGCAGAACTGGAACTTTGATAGAGAATAGTGAGTCTCACGAAATCCCTTAATGTCGTTCGTCAAACTGGCTTTATAGATGAAATATTTCCCTACCTTATTATAATATGTTTACTTTAACCCTTTACCTAAGGTAACGGCCAAAACCGGCCAGCGCTATTCTCAAAAATCGCCAATTAATTTTCATGATTTTTTTCATTTTTTGTCTCAAAAACATAGGTTATGACCCCTCGTTGGAACGAGCTCGACGATCTCGTTCCAACGAGGGGTCATAACCTATGTTTTTGAGACAAAAAATGAAAAAAAATTAGTTATTCAAGAATTATTTTTGCAAGTGTCGTCTGCTTTTCAGGTTACATGTAGGTAAAGGGTTAAATAATCAACAAACATACTCAGTTTGCTTCTATTTTGGTTCTCCAATTTACCAATTTTCACTCATTTTCCTTCGTTTGGGGGGTCAAATGTTATAGACCCCCTGTCGGAGAGGTCAGCCCCCCTGTCGAGAAATCCCTGGCGCCACCCCTGATCCCCACACCTTTTTTTCCACCCCCAACACCAGGAAACGAACTACTTGGTGGCATCCTGTACCCTATCCTTCCCAATCTCTCTATTAACCCTCTCCTTTGTGTCACTCACTAACCACATACCCTTCTTTTTCCAACCACACTTCCCCATTATACTCTCAGTGAAACTTATTCTGTTAGCCTGGTGTTTTGGACATTCTAATAGAAATTGTTCCAGGGTCTCCACTAGTCACATTTCGCACTCCTTTCCACTGTCATTCCCACGTTTTCCTCTAAGCTTCCGCGACCGAGACCTCAGCTTGAACAGCAGTGACCCACCCAAAGCAGCCATCAAGATAGTCTTCCAAAACTGGCTTCTCTTTGTCATGCAGGCCACTCAAAGACCTCTCTCTTTGCTTGGACTCCCTCTCCCCAAGTTTGATAACAATCCGCCATGACCTTTTCTCCGACGTTTTTTATCCCCCCCCCTCCCCCACACACACACTTGGTCCATCCACCTTGACTATTGTTTGTGATTTCCAAATATTCTGGAACATTAGTTTACACCATCGGCTGTCGGGGAAATTTACCAAATAGTTAAGATAACAGAGTTTTATTAAATCTATCCTGTCCTTGATCCTCATCCACCCAAGATCACCCCGATTGCTTCTACACGCTAAAAACTAAAGTGTAAAAAACTACACTTGGAGTGCTGTATTTAACACTTACTAAGTGCTGAACTAGCACTTTGTTCAAGTGTAGATATCCCAGAACTTGACAGGTGTTACAATAATACCACTTGACAAGTGTAATGTCGCGACACTTGAAAGGAAACAACGCAGATGACGCGGATCAGGCTCGAACTCTCGAGCCTGATCCGCGTCATCTGCGTTGTGTCCTTTTAATTATGTACCCACCAAGCGCAAATCAAATTATGGACGATTCAGGAAGAACCACCAATGCTAGACACATGGGAAGTGCCATCCATTCAAGTTTCAGATGTCTGACGATTGTAATGTCTAAGTGCCCAAAGCATTGCACTTTGAGTATTAAAATCAAACCCTAAGAGTTAGAATGGGTTCAACACATTGAAAGTGTCAATTTTAACACTTTAGTTTTTAGTGTGTACGGCTGCGGCATTTCTCGACCTTCTTATTCATCGCCTGCATCGTTTTGCGGGGTTTCTAACCTCTTTACAACCATTCGGCCTGCATCGTTCTGCAGGGTTTCCAGACTCTTTGCAACCATTTAATTAAGGATTCGCTTCCTCTTACCAGTTCGTTTATTGTGTTGCTCCCCTAGATACCTCTTACCGTAATGTTTAAATGTACTCCCAAACACTCGTAGTCACCTGTCTGTCTCACACTAAGACGTTTGCTGCTGTCTTCCGGAATACAGAACACCCCAACTCTCCATCTTCGAGTAGGCTCCAGTTTACGTCCCAGGGGTATAACATTGCTTTTGTTTTCATTCAGTTCAGGTCTCCACCTGTTTACGAATCTCCCAACAATTGCATGCATTTTCACTAGCCCCTCTTCGCTTTCTGACACTAGTACCATATCACCTGCGAAAAACAGCCGTGGGATCTTCAGGTCCCCAACCTACGTCGCCATTTTGGAGTTCGTATTCCTAAATCTTTAATCTACAATGCAAAAGGAATTGGCGAAAGGGTAATCCCGTGCTTTAGGCCTATCTCTATAGGCACATGTAGGCTGCAAGCCGAGAGGTCCTCGGTTCGAATCCCACCTGCGGCAACCGCGTTGTGTCCTTGGGCAAGACACTTCACCCCCATTGCCTACGTGGGGGCACGGCGACGTTGTGTACTAAGGCGTGCTGCACGTCGATGGTGCACCTGTCTTTAACCAATGCTAACCCTGCTTGTGTGGAGTTCGTATGTTGGGGAGCTGACAGTTGCTCGCCGTTGCTCGGTGGTTCTCTCCGGGTACTCCGCCTTCCTCCACCCGTAAAACTGTCGCGGTCATGATTAGCCATTGTGCAGAAATATGTGACCTTACACTCTAAAATCAGTTGGGTTAAAAATCAACCCAAATGGGTTCATATTCACTCAACCCAGTCGATTTGGGTTGATTTTTAACCCAACTGATTTTAGAGTGTAAACACAAATAAATAAATAAATAAATAAATAAATAAATAAATAAATAAATAAATAAAAATAAATAAATAAATAAATAAATAAATAAATAAATAAATAAATATAGGCACATGTTTTGTTGTTATATTAATTAGATTAAGTTTACTTACCGTACATTTCTATATAATTTATTTTAATGCTTTCAGGGTCCCAACAAACTCAGTTGCCAGGCAGCCAGGTCTATGGCTTCGAACTTTTGCCACACACCCACCCTCCATATTTTATCTTTTATACCTTTTTAAAATCCAGAAATGCCATAAACATCTTTTTTCCTTTTTGGCTTTCACAGATTCTTTTATTTAGGATAGCGTGAAAACATGGCCAGTGACTCTCCTTCCCTTTCTGAAGCCACTCTGGATCTTTCCCAAAAAACCCTTCTCTTCGATCACATCCTCCAATCTCCATACTGGACTTGACAGAAAACGTTTCCAGTGTTGCTACTGATGACAGAGATTTCTCGATAGTTATCCAATACGTCCTTATCCATCTGTTTGTGTATAAATGTGACCTTGCTTTCTTTCCATTCTTCTGGAAACTCTTGTTTTTCTGTGTCTAAATTGAATAGGGCTGTGTTAGGCTTTTACATAGTTCCTATCTAACATATTTTAGGAACTCGTTAGGAATTTCTTCCGCCCCTTCCACCTTTTCGTTTCTTAACCCTTTACCCATGGTAACGGCCAAAACCGAACAGCGCTATTCTCAAAAATCGCCAATTACTTTTCATTATTTTTTCATTTTTGTCTCAAAAACATAGATTATGACCCCTCGTTGGAACGAGCTCGTCGAGCTCGTTCCAATGAGGGGTCATAACCTATGTTTTTGAGACAAAAAATGAAAAAAATTAGTTATTCAAGATTATTTTTTGCAAGTGTAGTCTGCTTTTCATGTAAAGTAAAGGGTTAATTTTGAGAACACTTTTCGTACCTCCTCTAGTTTCATTTCGCTGCACACGTAGCTGGAAAATCTTTCTGGACCTCATTGTGGCACCCCGGGTTCCCCATACCCCATCGCTTATAGTTTTCATTTTCCAAGCTCTTAACTATTTCTGATGCGATTTGGTCTAGATCGTCTGTATTTCTGCCCTGTACTTTAATACTCTTTGAATTTCCAAAATACACACCGAACTCGACCCCCTGTCATTCTTATCGTCATAGGAATTTCTTTTCCACAATCTCCGATTATCGTCTTTAATCTTATTTACTTTATTTCGTGCTTGCTGGTTTTCTTCTTTTGCTACCCTGGGCCTCGATGCCCCCCCCCCCCCCCCCCCTTTCAACTTTTACTCCTCCTGCACGCTAAAAACTAAAGTGTTAAAAACTACACTTGAAGTGCTGTATTTAACACTTACTAAGTGCCGAACTAGCACTTTGTTCAAGTGTAGATATCCCAGAACTTGACAGGTGTTACAATAATACCACTTGACAAGTGTAATGTCGAGATACTCAAAAGGAAACAACGCAGATGACGCGGATCAGGCTCGAACTCACGAGCCTGATCCGCGTCATCTGCGTTGTGTCCTTTTAATTATGTACCCACCAAGCGCAAATCAAATTATGGAGGATTCTGGAAGAGCCACCAATGCTAGACACATGGGAAGTGCCATCCATTCAAGTTTCAGATGTCTGGCGATTGTAATGCCTAAGTGCTTAAAGCATTGCACTTTGAGTGTTAAACTCAAATCCTAAGAGTCAGAATGGGTTTAACACCTTGAAAGTGTCAGTTTTAACACTTTAGTTTTTAGTGTGTGTATGCAGCATATTTGATTCTACTGCCTTTTATAGCTTTTTTTCAATTCGTCACACACTCTGTAAGCACGTTCCCGTGTTGGCACCCTAATCTTTCCTATATTTTTCCTCCCTGCCTCCACAACGCTCACAACTATGGCATCTACCACTTTTTGGATATTGGATTCCCCGTGTACATTCTCAAGCAATGGTTTCAATCTTTCTTCAGAAAGTCAGCATCTTTTTAGAGTTCCCAAATCTACTAAAATCTTCACTTACTTCTTACTGGGTTGTTGCCCTCAATCGTAAGTACAATCAAGCTGTCATCTCTATTCAACTCCTCATCGTCCACTTCTACCTCTATCACCCCCCCCCCCCCCCCCCCATAAGTCGGTATCTGTGAGAGTATAGTAGATTATTGTTCTCCTGTCGTGCCTCACCTGGGCCCATTTCGCATTACACCTCGCATCCCTGTTCAGAATCTTAAGACCGACATGTGTAATGGCCACTTACAGCGTACACAATAAATTATGCTGGTCAGCTTCAAGGCAAAAGACTTGTCGTTGACCCCAAATCAATCTTGTTTACCCCAAATGTTATCGGCAATCTAAGATTTTCACACGGAAGAAAAGTATGTGGATATTTGTATTGGTACTGGATGTGTAAAAGTCGTGGTGGCAGACAGCTCCCCCACCCCCATCTTTCCATGCTGATGCATCTAGTACGAGGGACAGCATAGAGTAAGACCACTCAGTACCAACACCCCCCAGAGCCAGAGAGAGGGCGGGGAAGTACGTACTCGGGCAAAGTACAGGGGTCAGGTATCAACGACTGTTTACAAGAAAACTCTAATTCGGGTCGTTGATTCCTGTCCCTCGTACTCCATTATCCATATGTTCTTTCTCATACTTCAATGGGCAACTTGTGTTGCTAGTCGTAGGCTGGATCCGAACCCTCCCAAATCTCCTGGCCTCGAGTTTACTAACCTGGTTTCCCTGCAAGCTTTCCTCACTAGTCCCCTGGATGCGAGAGAAACTGACTCGCCAAAATAAAATATTTGCTAGTCCTTTACCCAACGTAACGGAAACAAGAGGCCCCAAGGGGCCTGAGGGCGCTCACCTGACATGGTAGCCTAAATTTATATCAACCCAGAGAATTGATTTCAACAAGTTGCATCTGCTCCTCCTAAGAAAAGCTTATACCAAATATCCAAAGATTCTGACCAGTGGATCTAAAAAAAAAAAGATTTTTAAAGAATATTCCTCATATTGAACTAAGTTATAATTCAGGCTCCCACAGGGAGCCCATATGTGAACCCAGGGACTTGGCTTTAACAAACTTGAATCTCACCCCCTAAGGATGCTGCACACCAAATATCAAAACATTCCGACTGCTGGATCTGAAGAAGAAGATTTTTAAAGAAAAGTCCTCATTTTGAACTAAGTTACAATTCGAGCTCCTACAGTGAGTCCAAATATGGACCTAGGGACATGGCTGAAGAAGAAGATTTTTAAAGAAAAGTCCTCATTTTGAACTAAGTTACAATTCGAGCTCCCACAGTGAGTCCAAATATGGACCTAGGGACATGGCTTGAACAAACTTGAATCTCACCCCCTAAGGATGCCGCATACCAAATATCAAAACATTCCGACTGCTGGATCTGAAGAAGATTTTTAAAGAAAATTCCTCATTTTGAACTAAGTTATAATTCGGGCTACCACAGTGAGCCCAAATATGAACCCAGGGACTTGGCTTGAACAAACTTGAATCTCACCCCCCTAAGCATGGTGCATACCCAATATCAGAAGATTCTGCCTGCTGGATCTTGAGAAGAAGATTTTCAAAGAAATTTGCCTGAAATGCACTAAGTTCAAATTTGGGCTCCTATACTGAGCCCAAATATAAACCCAGGGGGCCGATTTGAACAAACTTGAATCAGATCCACCCCACAATGTTGCATACCAAATATCAAAAGATTCTGCCTGCTGGATCTGGAGAAGAAGATTTTTTAAGAAATATGCCTGAAATGCACTAAGTTAAAATTTGGGCTCCTATATGGAGCCCAAATATAAACCCAGGGGCCGATTTGAACAAACTTGAATCAGATCCACCCCACAATGTTGCTTACCAAATATGAAAAGATTCTGAAGCTGGATCTGGAGAAGAAGATTTTTTAAGAAATTTGCCTGAAATGCACTAAGTTCGAATTCGAGCTTCTATAGTAAGCCCAAATATGAATCTAGGAAGCCGATTTGAACAAACTTGAATCAGATCCACCCCGCAATGTTGCATACCAAATATCAAAAGATTCTGCCTGCTGGATCTGGAGAAGATGATTTTTTAAGAAATTTGCCTGAAATGCACTAAGTTCGAATTCGAGCTTCTATAGTAAGCCCAAATATGAATCTAGGAAGCCGATTTGAACAAACTTGAATCAGATCCAACCCACAATGTTGCATACCAAATATCAAAAGATTCTGCCTGCTGGATCTGGAGAAGAAGATTTTTTAATAAATTTGCTTGAAATGCACTAAGTTCAAATTTGGGCTCCTATACTGAGCCCAAATATAAACCCTGGGGGCCGATTTAAACAAACTTGAATCAGATCCACCCCACAATGTTGCTTACCAAATATGAAAAGATTCTGCCGGCTGGATCTGGAGAAGAAGATTTTTTAAGAAATTTGCATGAAATGCACTAAGTTCAAATTCGAGCTTCTATAGTGAGCCCAAATATGAATCTAGGAAGCCGATTTGAACAAACTTGAATCAGATCCACCCCACAATGTTGCATACCAAATATCAAAAGATTCTGCCTGCTGGATCTGGAGAAGAAGATTTTTTAAGAAATTTGCCTAAATGCACTAAGTTCGAAATCGGGCTCCTATACTGAGCCCAAATATGAACCCAGGGGGCCGATTTGAACAAACTTGAATCAGATCCACCCTACAATGTTGCATACCAAATGTCAAAAGATTCTGCCTGCTGGATCTGGAGAAGAAGATTTTTTAAGAAATTTGCCTGAAATGCACTAAGTTCGAAATCGGGCTCCTATACTGAGCCCAAATATTAACCCAGGGGGCCGAGTTGAACAAACTTGAATCAGATCCACCCCACAATGTTGCTTACCAAATATGAAAAGATTCTGCCCGCTGGATCTGGAGAAGAAGATTGTTTAAGAAATTTGCCTGAAATGCACTAAGTTCGAATTCGGGCTTCTATAGTAAGCCCAAATATGAATCCAGGGGGCCGATTTGAACAAACTTGAATCAGATCTACCCCGCAACGTTGCATACCAAATATCAAAAGATTCTGCCTGCTGGATCTGCAGAAGAAGATTTTTTAAGAAATTTGCCTAAAATGCACTAAGTTCGAATTCGGGCTTCTATAGTAAGCCCAAATATGAATCCAGGGAGCCGATTTGAACAAACTTGAATCAGATCCACCCTACAATGTTGCATACCAAATATCAAAAGATTCTGCCTGCTGGATCTGGAGAAGAAGATTTTCAAAGAAATTTGCCTGAAATGCAGTAAGTTCAAATTTGGGCTCCTATACTGAGCCCAAATATAAACCCAGGGGGCCGATTTGAACAAACTTGAATCAGATCCACCCCACAATGTTTCATACCAAATATCAAAAGATTCTGCCTGCTGGATCTGGAGAAGAAGATTTTTTAAGAAATTTGCCTGAAATGCACTAAGTTCGAAATCGGGCTCCTATACTGAGCCCAAATATGAAGCCAGGGGGCCGATTTGAACAAACTTGAATCAGATCCACCCTACAATGTTGCATACCAAATATCAAAAGATTCTGCCTGCTGGATCTGGAGAAGAAGATTTTTTAATGTTTTTCCCATTGCCTACAGTGTTAAAAAGTGCTGACTCAGCACTTTTTCAAAGTCCCGAAACTGTACCCTATGATAAAACCGATGGCAATTTTTTTTTACCAATCCTTTCTGTTGGTCCTAAGGAAGCTGCACACCAAATAAAAATTCTCAGTGCCGTGCAGTTTTGGAGATATGGGCGTTTTAAATTTTTTCTATTTTTAGCTCCTGCGGTTCCCACGGGGCTGCAGGAAATTTTTTTTTGCATAAATCAAGTACTCATGACCCAATAAGCCCTCACATAAAATTTGGTTCAAATCAGCCTCTCGGTTTGGAAAATAGAAATTTTGGGCGGGGCAAAAAATTTTGCCCCTCCCATAACGACGCCAAGTATAGCCCCACAAACTTCTCTTGAACAAATCTGAGTCTACACCTCAAAAGGAAGCTGCACACCAAATATCAAGTCTCTGCTACTGCTGGTTCATGAGAAGAAGATTTACAAAGATTTTGGTGCACCTTGGGGGCGTGGCACCACCCAGGAGGAGGGGCAACTTCATTTGAACAATCTGAATTGGCATTAGGTAATAAACATTTAGCCAACATTTGAATAAAATTGGGCTAGTGGTTTAGGAGGAGAAGTCGATAATGTAAAGTTAACGCCGGACGGACGACGACGGACAGAAAGTGATTAGTAAAGCTCCCCTTGAGCTTCGCTCAAGTGAGCTAAAAACGGCTAGCGCCATTCACAAAAATCGTCAATTAATTTTCATTATTTTTTTCATTTTTTGTCTCAAAAACATAGGTTATGACCCCTCTTTGGAACAGGGCATTTCGATATACCAGTCCAGTCTGCCATTAATCAGTGAGATGCAAGGACACATCGATCTTACGGTTCGAAAACTTCCATTGGGCAGAACTATGGCCGGCCCGATGAGTCCTGGCCCCCTTTGGTGCAAACAATTTTGCCAAATGAGCGACAAAGATGAAACAGAAATGCCGTCGAAATACCCCCATGTTGATCGCTCAGGTACAAGAAAGCAGCGTACTTTCAGTTTTAAATATCAAAATTCTCTCCGGATCCCCTTGGTCCATTTGTCGGCAACTTTTCTTGGCCCAATCCGCTCCTCGTGCACATGTCTTCGCCAGATGCTAACGCTGAGTGTGCAGGTCAGTAAGCTGGTGAGTTTTATAGTTACTCGCCGCTCCTCGGAACTTGTCTTCGGGTACTCCGATTTCCCCAACAAGTAAAACTGTCGGGTATGATATAACCGTGGCTGTTGAAACCTGAAAGTATCGTTAAACCCAAATAAATTAAAAAAAAGAACTGCAAATGGTCCGACGGAAGTAGTTGGGATGGATCGAGGAAAGACTTCACAGAGAAAATCGAGAGAGGAGCTTAGAATAAGAGACTTGTGTAAAGATACTCAGGAAGAAGCAGATCAAGGATTCTGGATCTGGAGGGCACCATATTTAAATCACGGGTCATGGTAAACAGTATCCGACGCGCGTAGAGGAGCACAAGACGAGTATTCCACTCTGGTTAGTGAGGTCCGCGGAACTCCGAGGAGGATTTTTTTTCTAAAATGGGGGACAGTATGGCCCTCGGGGGGGGGGGGGGGTTCTTTGCGTATGACCACAATGATTTCGTGCCAAACAATTCCGCAATTTTATATCCATTCATTCTAATTTTAGCCCACGGTTCGGTATTATTATGAAGATTCGGGGTATCTAGTGAAGCCCTCCGTCCGTCCGTCTGTCCGTCTGACCATCCGTCTGTCGGTACAAATGTTTTGCATTGTAATTTCAAAACCATCGCTGGGATTTGGATTTCCTTTGGTATGCTGACAGACCTGCATGTGGGAACGGATATGCACAAGGAACGGTAATTTTTCCAATTATTTTTTCCAGGGTTTTGGTCCTTTTCCCACTTAGACATTTTTTCTGTTTTCCCTCTTTCCTCATAGAAAATGTTTATGTCCCACAATACCTTCAAGGCTACTTCGAACTTGCATACGGATCGGGGGCATTGGCCCACGCTTGGCGTTGCCCTTGTTCTAGTAGCGATTGCCCATGTGTTATCGCATATACATGTTATAATGTCATGTCCTCTGGTCTTGTTGCTTGTGAAAAAAAAATGATTTTCGAAAAATATGGAACACGCGACAGGTTCCCCCCCCCCCCCCCCCCCCCACGATCCACGCATGCTGACGCTTTGTTGTTAATCCCAGTGTTTAACGTGAATAATTTGATTTCTGATCTATCCAAATGCCATGCTCTACAAAAAACTTTAACTCTAAATAATTATCTTTAAGACAGCAGCATTTCTGATGATGGATATCAGGGATTAACCCTTTACCTAACGTAACGGAAAAAACCCGGCCAGCGCTATTCTCAAAAATCGCCTATTAATTTTCATTATTTTTTTCATTTTTTGTCTCAAAAACATAGGTTATGACCCCTCGTTGGAACGAGCTCGTCGAGCTCGTTCCAACGAGGGGTCATAACCTATGTTTTTGAGACAAAAAATGAAAAAAATTAGTTATTCAAGAATTATTTTTGCATGTGTCGTCTGCTTTTCAGGTTAGGTAAAGGGTTAAACCTGCGGCTACAAGCTGAAACTTTTACGTGCTTCTTTGCAGGTTTTATAAAATAACTGATCACACACATTTGTCTAGCAGCTGGTGGGTCTGCGGCACTGCTTCAGTCATCGATGAGAATAAAAAAAATTTTTGAAGAGATGAATATATCGAAATATATTAACTGTTTGAACCCTGGTAGTATCACCCATGTTAGTTCAATGACAGCCATTGGAACAGTCCATATTCATGATTTAGGGGTAGACCGATTAATATTTTCAACGTGCAGCCTTGGGGCTGCACGTTGAAAATTTTAATTGTCTATCCCACACATTTGCATTGCAGCCACCCAACTTAATGAAAGTATGGCGTATCATGTTCCTGAGCCGGAAAAACGACCTCTAGGGTTCAATGGGTTAATGACCATGAACCAGATGTTGAAATTAAAAATCCATGCACCAAGACGCGATCAATGCCTCTTACCCGAGGGGACTTTATCTTCAAATGAAGATGTAACTGAGTCATGGGAAGAGTTCTTTTCACCCACAACTATTATCACCCACACGTTTCCTGATTTACTGGTGTTTAGCACATCACCAATCAAGTGACAGGGGTGCTCTCTTTTTTATCTCAAGCATTGATTATCAGGACTGGCAGATAACTGCCAGTCCTGACATTCAATACTTGAGTTATAAAATAGTGTAACACAGGATTATCATGGGTTAAAATTTGCTCACCATTACTGAAATATATTATAGAAATATTAAGTAACAGTGCTCAGAATAATAAATTGAGGGTTTGGGGAAAAATGTCACCAGAGCATTTATGTGCTGTGGTAAAACCATTTTACCACAGCATTATTTATTTATATATTTATTTATTGGTGTTTAAGGTCACATATTTCTGCACAATGGCTAATCAAGACCACGACAGTTTTACGGGTGGAGGAAGCCGGAGTACCCGGAGAGAACCACCGAGCAACGGCGAGCAACTGTCAGCTCCCCAACATACTAACTCCAGACAAGCAGGGTTAGCATTGGTTGAAGACACGTGCACCATCGACGTGCAGTACGTCTTAGTACACAACGCCACCGTGCCCCCACGTGGGCAATGGGGGTGAAGGGGTCTTGCCCAAGGACACAACGCGGTTGCCGCAGGTGGGATTCGAACCGAGGACCTCTCGATTTGCAGCCTGCACCTCTACCAACTGAGCCACCGCGCCCCCACCCACACGTTTGGCTAACCACGTAGAGAAGTTTACATCACACCCGATGCTGTAGTAGCTATAATCTGACACTTTTGTTGACAAGGGACATCTGAAAATGGAACGATCATCATTCACTTCATAAATCATTTGGGGATTGTTTGCAGTTTCCATCAATCATGCTCATCATCATTTAAGGTAGACAGTTTTCAGTGTATATAAATAGACTATATTATGCATTCGTCTATGAATTAGTGCAAACACGTTAGGTTAGCTGTAAGGGTCATTCACCATACACAAAGCAAACCATGGTGGTTGGCATAATTTAAAAATATTTGACTGTGATCCCAAGTCATTTTTATTCGCCCGAAGTTCTTTCTTTAGTCTTCTTGCCAGACGTCTCCCGACGACTGAAAGCAGCATGCATATAAACTCGTGAATTTCTGAGAAGGCTCCTCATTGGACCCTCTGAATGTCATATTTCGGGTCGAATCGAATCCCTAATCGAATGAAGCAGAATATTTTGAATCGAATCGAATCGAATCTCACAGCTTTTCATGTTGAATATATAGTAGACCCCTGTTAATTGAATAGCCACTTTTTGCCAATAAAAATTATTCAGTTGACACACTCTAAATTCAGTTGGGTTAAAAATTAACTCAAATCGACTGGGTTGAGTGAATATGAACCCAATTGGGTTCATATTCACTCACCCCAGTCGATTCGGGTTAATTTTTAACCCAACTGATTTTAGAGTGCAGGAGTATTCAATTAACAGGGATGTGTCACTTTACTGTATTCTAGACAATAATTTTAGCATTTATTCTATCATATCTTGTTTTACAGGGCTCAATGAGCTCTGTCAAACAAGATATAATAGATTAAATGCCTGTATTGGTTGTACTGAAGCCAAATAGGTCTATAAACAAAGGAGAACTTGAGAGACTCGGGATAATTTCTGGCAGGTTACAATACTTTTTATTCAATTAACAGGAGTTTACTCGATAACCTATATTCAATTAACAGGTCAAATTTGTACTGGGGGTACGGTAAATGCTTTTGTGTTGGAAAATTATAGTCAATTAACATGGTTATTCAATTAAGAAATATCCAATTAAGTGAGCCCCACTGTATTGCACCTTCTTATATCCGTAAATAGTGTTACTCTCCAGTTTGCAACGGTGATTCGTCTGTTTTGGCAAATCAATCAGCACAAGCGGAATATTCCAGAATAGAAACAAAATTGTTTCAGAAGCGGAGTCTGGTTGACCTCTTCTTCTATCATCAGGACTCCTGTACAGCAAGCTGTGTGATTTGGGGGGATTAATGGACAACCAGAGCCGACCCGGTTCCGGTTGTCCACTAATTCCCTAAAATCGCCCAATTCGCATTAGGTACTCTGAGTTCAGGATATAATTTCTCCGCCACCGACCTCGACTAGGTAAACGCCCACTCAAAAGCAAATTATTCTGAATTAACCCTTTACCCAACGTTACGGCCAAAACAGGCCGGCGTCATTCAATTTATTTTCATTATTTTTTTCTTCATTTTTTGCGTCAAATACATAGCTTATTATCCCTCATTCGATCGAGCTCATTAGGCTCGTTCCAATGAGGGCCATCAGCTATGTTTCTGACGCAAAAAGGAAACAATTAGTTATTCAATAATTTTGTTTGCAATTGTCGTCTGCTTTTCATGATAGGTAATGAGTTAAGGATGACAAGTAGAGTAACAAGCAATTAAGTTTATTTCGTTTACTATTTTCAAATATTTTGAGAATTTTTGACCAAGAAAGGGAGACGATACTTATAAGCATACGCTAACTTTCGAATCCCGCCTTGTATAGTTTTTCTTTTTACATCCCATGTTATATTATAAACTGTTTGGTGTACATTACCTATGTGAATAGCCTGTTTGGTGTGTATAATTAACGCTGTTATTAATCAATAAATATTGTTTAAACCAAGAAAGTGAGGGGACTGAAGTCCCACTCCTCTCTGCCTCCACTGGCTACGCGGCCCTTGTTTAGAACTCACCTCACCGATTGTATAGCTTCTTTGGTGATTATCAAAACTGTGTGCATGCACTTGATCTTGTTCACGAAACAGTATCTCAGTTACAGCCTTCAGAAAGTATGTATTTTCCATTAGTGCTCGTCAGGTGAAAACGGGCGTTTGTTACCTCCCTGGCTGTCCTTGGATGGGTGACCGTCAGAGCGATCAATTCGGACCTCCGCGTTGTATCCTTGGGCAAGGCACTTAACCACGATTGTCCACATGGGGCATGATGACGCCGTGTACTATAGCCTACTGCACGTCGATGGTGCGCGTGTCTTCAACCAATCTAACCCTGCCTATGCTGCAGTGCGCAGTCACGATGTTGGGGAGCTGGCAGCTGCTCGTCGTTGCTCGGTGGTTCTCTCCGGGTACTCCGGCTTCCTCCACCCGTAAAACTGTCACGGACACTATGTGACCTTGTCTGTTAATGTGTCGCTAAACCTTAATAAATAAATAAATAAATAAATAATTTAACCTCCCTGGCTCATACCATCGGGGAAATGGACTGCTACCAGCCATGCCCTTCCGCTTCCGGCGGCCCTGATATAAATACATGTGGCTTTCTCATGTGAAGATACGATTTTCTGTAGCTGATTGTTATAAAATTTTGTTGTAATGCACAGGAAAGAATATGAAAAAACGGGACTCGAAGGGTCATGAATTGCTCACCTGACAAACGAGTAATTTCTCAAAGCAATTTAAAAGATTTAAATAAAATCAATCGATATTTAACCGATATAAGATGCTGAATAAGAACTCTTTTTACCGTTCACCCATTACCACCCATGTTATAATGGAGGTATCGTTAAGGATGGAGGGTGCGGATGGTGTGGAGCATGGTTTGTTGGTTGGGGAAGAGATTGTGGGAAAGAGGCTAAATTTCTAAAAACCTGTGAATGGTCATTTTAAGAGATTAGATGTCAAACGAAAAATAATTTCGACCAATAGTTTGCGCCCACCAACCATTATTAAAATATGCCCTCATCCCACCATATCAACACCCGCAGACATGACGCCAAAGGCTCGATATGCACGAACTTATAAATCGACCCCACAAATATGTTACATACAAGCATGGCAGTACTGGTACTTGGGACAGGAATTTGGTTGATAAAGTTGTTTTCAGGGCTAGGAGGAGTTAAAATTTCCCGTAACACGTTAACGTGTTAAATATTTCTGCGTTAACGTGTTAAATGACGTTAAATGTTAAAATGAACAAAATTGTAGTATAACAGACCAATTCCGGCCATTTTTGCTGACTTGATCTTGAATCTGACTGAACTTACATACACTATTAACCCTTTTAACTCCAGTGGTATCTCCCATCCCAGTTCAATGGCAGCAATTAGAAGAGTCCATACTCATTATTTGGGGTAGACCAATCAATATTTTCAACGTGCAGCCTTGGGGCTGCACGTTGAAAATACTGTTTGGTCTACCTCGCAGATTCACTGAACAGCCGACCTATATTATAATGGCGTTATGAAGTGTCATGTTCCTGGCTGGAAAAGCGGCCGCCTGGGTTCAAATGGTCAATATAGTTCTCTCGACAATGCGGCACAGTTTCAGTTAACTGAGTGAGACGAAAAAAATAGATGCCCTATTCATATACATTAGATGAGTCACGATGAGTACAAAATCATTCCAGATGCACCCAAACAAACTTCAAAGTTAACTGTTAATAACTTAGTTAAAAATTTTTTAACTTTGTTAAAATAATTTAACACGTTAACGTTTGAAACGTTAACTGCTCCCAGCCCTGGTTGTGTTATGTTATTATTTTACCAACGAAAAATCATAAAGCCCACAGGTTAGCTCTACATATAAACCCAGAGGCCTGGTTGAAATATATCATAAATCTTCCTCACATATCAAACATGGACGTTTTAGGAGCCGTAATCTGAGAAAAAATTTTTCTTCGTTTTCTTTATTTGCCAGTTTTAAAACCTGAGAACCCATGATACCCCTAATTATTTATCAGATAATTTACGATTTTCTTTCCCAGAATTGTCCATTATTAAACTTAGCAGATATGACTTCAAACTTGGCTGATATCATCCCGATATGGATCGATATAAACCAAGCTACAGTTATCCCCCTTAATGCGTTACAAGGCGCAACCAGCTTGTTTACATCTACATCGTTCACAGTTATTCCCCGAAAGCAATCGGAAAAAAGTGGAGTTACCAGAAATGATGGAGTAGGTTGAAGCCGAGTTTTTGTACAATGGGGGATTAATTATGTCAATAAGTAAGGGTTGGGTGGATGAAGAGAAGAAAGAAGTGATATGTGTAAAAATTCAACTCAAACTAAGAGTCGTAAGGTGAAGTGGAGTAAGAGGAAACTAGAAAGCTACAGCAGACCAAGATATTTATTTATTGATGTTTAAGGTCACATACTTATGCACAATGGATAATCATGGCCGTGACAGTTTTACGGGTGGAGGAAGCCGGAGTACCCAGAGAGAACCACCGAGCAACGACCAGCAGCTGCCAGCTCCCCAACATCGTAACTCCGCTCTGCAGCACAGGCAGGGTTAGAGTGGTTGAAGACGTGCGCACCATCGACGTGCAGTACGCTTTAGTGCACGGCGTCATCGTGCCCCCATGTGGACAGTCGGGATTAAATGCCATGCCCAAGGACACAACGCGGGAGTCCGAATCGATCGCTCAGACGGTCACCCATCCGAGGACTAACCGGGCTCGACGTTGCTTAACTTCGGTGATCTGACGAGAACCGGTTACCGCAACGACACCGCACCCCTTCAGCAGATCAGGGACATTTTGTAATTATTTGTGTTGGTTTAATTAAGGAATGATCGTTTCTTTTTGTCTATTTCTTGAGTTATGAACCACAAAAAACAAAGTCCAAACATCGCGTAAATGCTCATTTACACAGTTTGGACTTTGTTTTTTGGGGTTCATAACTCAAGAAATAGACAAAAAGAAACGATCATTCTTGATAATTAAACGTTCGCGACCCAAATAAATAAATAGTGTTAGTCATCCTCTACTTCAGCGAACAAAGACCTAAAAACTAAAACTGGAAGACATATTATTTTTCTGGCATAAAAGAGGGCGCATATTATTGAAATGCAGGTAGCAATTGACACACTTTCCAAGTCAAATGCACTTATGTCATTAATTTTTTTATTGACCAATGAATTACGTAATGCAAAGAAAACGTCATAAACCACGCCTCCCTCAAATTTCATTCAACTGTTCACTTCACGTAAAAGTTACGTTCCGTGGTAGGTGGAAGTAGGACATCAGTATAACATTGTATTTTGGTTTTGACCGTTTTCCGAGAACTGAAAAACACAGTTTGTAAAAGTGGAGTTAGATATAAAGCCAGATGACATGAAATTAGTTGAATTAGCGATGTCAAAATTGCCGTATTCGTCGTGACCAGCCATTATTTACAATCGATTTGGGTAAAACGATGAACGCAGACGATCACCCAGCGTGCGTAAAAATTGAAATGTCAAATAAATACAGTTGTGAAGAAAAGGAAAAATTGACCCAGCACGGTCATTTAAATATTTTCATGGTGATAAATTAGTAATATCAATTTATTTTTCTTTTTCACACTTAGAACGTGCCAGTGTTCTAACTTCTATTGATTTGACACCATGTTGCAACTCCAAAGACTGGTATTTTAGGGGCGTGGCTGGGGGCGGACCTAATTGTGTTTTTTTCGGTTCATTGAGTTATGAAAAGAAAGAGCAGAAACGTGTGAGCCAATCGTTTTATCTGAAAACGCATGAACCGAAAAAAGTTTAATTATTAAATAATGAGGTTCGCACTTGTTTAGTTTCATATCCAAATATCTGCCTTAGGTAACTTCATATCAGCCATCGTCCCTTCGAGCCCAGACAGTCATGAAGTTACCCCAGGCTAATATCTCGGACAGTATGAAACTAACCAAGTAATAACCTCTAAATATGATCTTAGAGGTTTAATCTGAGCAAAGATAGTATTTATACCATGATCATCTATTGTACTATTCATGAAAAGCCTATGACATAAATTTTAGCTTTACACACCAACCGCGGTGAACACGCCAGCAATGGGATTTCAATAGTTAAAATTTACACCTGCAGTGGAACATCATTCAAGTTGACCTTTGGTGACATCGACCTAAATGCGAACTTGTCTAAATTTATCGCACGTCGCCTCGCGAAGAGTGAAAAGAAAGTGGCAATTATTTATTACGTTTTTAAATGGGTTTACCTCATAAACACAAAAAATTAACAAACATGCATTGTCTCATGTTAATCAAGCATCCATAACTCGAAAAAGTATGTTATTATGTTATTAAAATGAAAAAGGTCCTATTTCTTTTTCTATTTCGTTTCGGTGATAAAACTGACAGCGGAAGTACTGCCCACCGATCCTCGTGTAAACAAAAACAATTTCGCACATATGTACGACTGCTGCTCAGTAAAATCGAGAAAAAAAAAATAGCGACTCTTAATAATCTGACGATCATGGTATAAATAAAATATACCCAAAGTAGCTTTGTGTACCAAAGGTTCACCACTCGTGGTGAGTAGTGTTAACCGCGCGCCGAAGGCTCGCGGTTAACATCACTTTACCACTCGTGGGTATATTCTGTATATATCAAACATGGAAGGCCTTGGTAAAGTCGTTTTGGGAAAAAACATCAACTAATAATGTATCCCACATTTTCTTAACCCTTTGCAGGGACCGATCAGGACTATTTAAAATACGCTCTAGACTCGGAGCCTATTTTTTCAATTCATGCACCAGATTTCAATTTACGGAGTCACACTGCTGTTTGTAACACACACTGCAAGTATGTAATAGCTCTAATCATTTTCATTTAGTACACTACAGCAAACATTAATCTTCACTGTGGTTTCTGATCAAGTCTTGGCTGCCTATTTAGGCAGCCAAGACTTGAGCAGAAACCACAATGAAGATTAATGCTTGGTAATTAAGACTTAAAGTATTAACTTAAGCACTCTACAACAATGATAAATGATAATCATATATATAATACATGTAAGAGTGTCCCTCTCGATTATCCATCGAAAGAATATCAAAATATGATCTGAGAAGTTACTCGCCAACTGAGAAGCCTATTTCTGAGGTTTAAGGGCCAGGTCTTGATGTTTCAGAACCAAATACGCACTGGCGCATGCCCAGGTCGGTCCCTGCCTTTGAACACGAGCGACCCTTTTTCCAGTCCAGAAACAAGATATGTCATACTTTCATTTATTAGGATGGCTGCAGACTTAAAGTATGGGGTAGACCAATTAATATTTTCAACGTACACCCTCGAGGCTGCACGTTGAGAATATTCACTGGTCTATCCCCAACTAATAAATATGGACTCTTCCAACTGCTGCAATTGAACTGACATAGAAGATACCATTAGGGTTCAAAGGGTTAGGTTTCCTTAGTACAATTTTGACCGAGTCAAACATCTTGCCCTACCCATAACAACAAATATTGCCTTTTCATGGACAAATTTGTTTACACACGCAATAAGCTTGACACGTAATAGCAAGACAAAGAATATATCGGTTAATGGTAAAAAGACTTTTCTAAATGGGACGGGTATCCCTCCCCCCCCCCCCCCCGCCTCCACCGCAGTCAGCCCATGTGGAACAGCATTTTGATTTTTAATAAACATGGCTGACAATTTTCGTTCTTGGTAGAGATATTTACAGGCAAGTCAGCTCCCTTAATTTACTGAAGCTGTCAGTAAATTGAACACTAATGATATGGATAATGGGTGCGCGGTGGCTCAGTGGTAGACTAGGACTTCTATGCTAGAGGTCCCGAGTTCGATTCCCGTCCGGGACGACCCGCGTTTTGTCCTTGGACAAGGCACTTTATTCCGGTTGCCTACTTGCCGTGTACTAAGGAGTAGTACTGAAATGGTTAACCGCATAATCGGCTTGAAACTAATTAGCTACCTAACCGATTAGAAAAAAACGTTATCCGAAATATCGATAGTGATCGTCATTCCACGCTTAAAACGTAACTTCTCCTTTGTAATAGATTACCCATCGAAACCGCGTTGTAAATATTGAGAAATAATCGACTTTGGCGCTCAAGACTCCGTTAATGATCAGCAGTTTCCGTGAATAATGAGTAATCGCAGAAACTATTCCGGAGTGCGTATACAAACGAACGTTGTCGAGTTCTCGACAACGTTCGTTTGTATACACACTGCGGAATAGTTTGAGAATACTGCTTTCCATTTCTTATAGTTTTGATCCCATATTCGGTGAAATAATGGCCACGGATAACCAGATATTATAGCTCTCGGTTAGTCGGTTACGAAAATGAGCCAACCGTTTCAGCCCTACTAAGGAGTAATGCACGTCGATGGTGTGCATGTCTTCAACCACTCTAACCCTGCTAGAGCAGAGCTAGAACAGAGTTAGAATGTTGAGGAGCTGGCAGTTGCTCGTCGATGCTCGATGGCTCTCTCCGGCTACTCCGGCATCCTCCACCCGTAAAACTGTCACGGTCACGATTAGCCATTGTGCATAAGTGTGTGACCTTAAACACCAATAAATAAATATAAATATGATATGGGAATTTCGTATAAAAATTGAAATTTCCAAATGTTAACGAATTTGAAGCATCGATGTGCGCATGATTTCACAAACTTCTGGCATTTTCCTTATAGAAGCTGACGTTTTACAATTTCTTCCCAATCAGTTTGAACGTTTGACTATTATGCTCTGTTGAAACCCACGCAAAAATAAGAAAATGGCGTTTTCACCATCGTTTGATGTTCTGTAGTTTTTGTCCTATATAAAAAGTGTGTGCATCGTAACATATAAAACAGACACTGTCCTTACCATTAATATAAAAGTCCAGGAGATACGACTTACTATTATACTGAAAACTCTAAACATATTCGCTAAACGAAGAGCCAAGGTAGACTCTTAGTGTTGGAAGGTGTGGTACTGATAGATATTCTTAATGGCTTGTGGTCTGTGAATTAGTTGCCTCTAATTAGCAGGCCATAAAAGCCAAGTTTCCTTTTGTTAGTTTTAATAAACGATAACAGAAGACAACTCCAAAAACTATTTGAGTTTTTTTGTTTATTAAAAGTTTCAAAAGGAAACACGGCTTTATTTTCTACTGATGTCATAAGTCGTTTAACAATTAATTGCTTCTAAATTGGACCTTCCTCGCTCGTCCAATAATTTCAAGGAAGATAACTTCATCAAAAGTTGATTTTCGTGACGATATAGGTCAGGGTTTACGGATTTGTCACACCTCAGTCACCATTTGGATAAACATGATCACCCATATAAGGTCCCACAAAGTAGATCTTCTGTTTTTCGGGCCATTTTGTTTGTAAAATTGCAGTGGGCGGGTGGTTTTTATTTTATTTTTCTTTTTTGTAATTATTTCTTTGCCATCAAAAGCTCATGTTGTTGGTTTGTTTCATATTTTGGGCCTCATAATCTCCAGAACAGCATGGATGGTAGCGTATTTCGTCCATTGAGTGCTAGAAGACTTTGCAATGCTAAAGCATGGCTACGGCGGCGTAGAAGTGACATGTGATGTTTACTTACTAAATTGAATATTCAATTTACTAAATTGAAAAAACAGTCTTGTAATAAATTGAATAAACAGTAGTAGGTAATAAATGCGGATTCACGAGCACTTTGACCATGTACCGAACACGTACACGGTGCGTTTACCATCGTAGGATTCAGTGTTAAATCGCCGATACGTTCGCAAAAAATGCCATTTTTTCATAGTGCTCCAGAATCCGCTGTTATTTTGAGACTCCTAGATCGCACTTTTAACGTTCAAATACCCGTTGGCGAACGTGTCGAATGTACAAGTTTTTCAAAAAAGTGAAAAATGTATGAAATTGTACATTTTTCACTTTTTTTTTTTTACTTAAAATTTTTGTCGACGTTCCCATTGCGGATTAGACCATCGATCCATCGTTGGTGAATGCGAGCAAAAAACGTGTTGCCGATTCTGTAGCAGCGTCGAAAAGTGGTTTGCGGATTCTGCAGCATCAGTGTCTGATCCGTGTCTGTATACGATTTTAACACTGAATCCCTATGGAGGCGTACACGGAAACCCATTGTGGATTCTACATCAGAAATTGACTTATGTACGACACGTGGAAAGAGGTGATACTGAACCGGCAAACTCACTGCCACGTTTCCCGAGGAAATAAAAAAAGTGATTGATATAGATAGGAGAGAATAAAAAAATATATATAAATAAATAGTTATTTAAAAATAAATATATAAAATCGAATAGATAATAAAAAAAAAGATACGTAAATCATGAGCACTTCCCAGACTATTAGAGCGAGGTTTCTTTTAAAAATGCTGATGAGAGCCTACGCATTCTGTGTGAATGAACAACTAGGTCGCCTCTTGTTAGAACGATGCATCGGATGTCGGGATCACCTAGACTTTGATCACGAGAATCATTCGTGTCTGACGATGGAAAGGGAAGATATGGTCGTCAAGTATTTCGAACCGGCGTTCGAACGCGTTCAAATCGACGAAGTGATTGCGTTTTGGAAGAGATTACTCTTCTGTAAGGATCGAAGCAAGCCCACAGTTTCGGAAGAACTGAAATTGGCAAGTAGAAGTCTGACTTTAGAAGATGAGGGATGCATCATGAAATTATTGTTCAACGAAGCATACGTCTAAGTTTTCTCGTTGATATAAAAATAAGGGAGAATATAAAATAAAAATAAATACACACATAATTTTTTTATCTTATATTAGAAAGAAAAAAAAGACAAAAATCAGAAACAGAAATAAATTGTAGCCGACGTTAGATGAAGACGAGGACGAGAAGCCGAACGGGGTTTTGCCGACGGCACCGTCGGTAGAAGGAAAAGAAAGAGGAGAGAGGCATTGCATCAATCAAATCAGTAGAATCCAAATGTATCTAACTCGAGAGAGAGATTTTCGTCGTTCTCTCAAGAAGAAGTATTCACATTTCATGAAATTCGTCAACGCGATCGACACGACACTCATCATGATTTCCATAGGTTTACACACAGCCATCATCGGATTGTTGTCGACCATGGTCGGCATTCTGATCGTGTTGACCGTAGAAGGAGTGGCTCTCGCCGCCGGATTGTTTAGCACGCTCGGAAACTTTTTGAGTAGGAAATTATATCTGAAGGCGAGGAAACATGACAAGATTCGCATCTTGGCCGACTCCAAGATTGACACGATATCCAAAATGATTTCGATGGCGTTGAAAGACGGTAGGATATCGGGCGGAGAATACTTCACGATATTGAGCGAGAAAACAAAATACGAAGCCATGAAAGAAGCCGTGAGAATCAAGACTCGTCAGATCATCAAAGAAGAGATGAAGGATTCTCTCGTGGAAAAGGGGAGGAAAGAGGCCAGGGAGGAATTCAGTAAGATGCTAGAACTCAAGAGCAGCGATTGAAAAAAAAATATATATATATAATAAGAACAGAATTTTAAAAAAAAAATATTAAATATATATATAAAATAAAAACGAAATTAATTTAAATAACTCTTAAAAATGTATTGCGTAAAGTGTAAGAGAGTTACCGAGACGAGTAATTCTCGAGAAGTACGAACTAAAAATGACAGACAGATGCTTCGCGGAATTTGCGACGTGTGTGGTTCTATCAAGACTCGATTTGTCAAAAAAAAAAAGAACGCGAGCAAAGGTAAAGGCATCGTGAATAAAATGATCAATAATCTACCTTTCGAAATGCATCTGCCTGGTCACAGTTTCACCGGACCCGGAACGAAATTGCACAAAAGACTCAATGCTGATCTGACTCCTAAATCTTGGAGCAAACCTGTGAATAGGGTGGACGCAGCCGCGTATGATCACGATCTGTGCTATGCCGGACATCCCGACACCAAGACTCGCAATGACGTCTGCGATAAAAACATGTTGGGGAAATTGAGAGGCATATCGAATCCGACCAGGAGAGAGAAGATAGAACGTTCGCTGGTCGGCAATCTGATCGGTGCAAAACGTCGATTCGGATGGGGCGTTCAAAAAAAAAAAGCGCATCTGAAAAGAAGAAGAAACGATTATTGACGAGCGAATTGGCCGAGGAGTTACACAAACCCATCGTGCATAAATTTCGAAAGAGAAGGGTGTTCGTGAAGGGTTTGGATGATATTTGGTCTGCCAACTTGTAGACATGAGATCGTTTTCGAGGTGAAACGAGGGTGTCAAATATCTATTGACAGTCACTGACTTGTTTTCCAAATATGGTTGGGTCAGAGCTTTGAAGAATAAATCGGGACCTTGCGTCGCCGAGGCTCTGAAGAGCGTGTTCAACTCATCTTCTTGAAAACCGAGTAAATTGTGGGTGGATAAGGGAAAGGAATTCTACAACAAGCACGTTCATCGATTGATTGACCTCTACTCGATTGAAAATGAAGAGAAAGCCAGCGTGGTGGAATGTTGGAATCGAACGATGAAGGAAAAGATGCACAGATACTTCACAGCGAATTCGACCAAGAAATACATATACGCTCTGAACGGTCTGGTCAAAGATTACAACAACACGCGACACAGATCGGTCAAGATAACTCCCGTGGAAGCTAGCGATCCTCAAAATGAAAAACGGGTCTACGCGAATCTATATCCTGAAAGATCTAAGATTAGGAAGAAGTCTAGAACGCAGAAATTTGCGGTCGGTGATCGAGTGAGAATCTATGCTTATAAGAAGCACTTCGAAAAGGGTTATACTCCTCGATGGACCTCGAAAATCTTCATGATAATCAAAATATTTCACACCGATCCGGTGACTTACGAAATCGAAGCTTTGGATGGAGAAGAGATCATCGGAAAGTTTTACGAACAACAATTACAGAAGACAAAGTTTTGATAAAGAAAACAAATTTCTTTTATTTACACTCTTTAACATTTTCTTGTTTATACACACATATATATATAGGAGAGAAAAATAATAATAAAAAAAATAATTAAAACTATTTTTAGATAAAAAAAAAGCAAGCTAATTAATAAACAAAAAAAACAAAAACCCTTTAAAAATGACAAATATACTAGATATAGCACAAAGCATAGTGAAAGATGAAAGTATTCAAGAATATGAGGTTCACGAATATGAACCGGTGACCGGAACGAGTTTGAACAATGCGGGAGAGATAAGAATCAACATCGAAACTCAAGATCTATTCGTCCATCCTAGCGAGAGTTACATAGTTACAAGGAAGATGGGAGCAACTGTTACTCTAGCCAATAATGGCATCATGCATCTATTCAGTAATATAAAATACATGCTATCCAGACAAGAGATAGAATCTGTGTTTCATCCCAGTCAGGCCACCACGATGTTCGGACTCTTGACGTATCCTGATGATTTTTCGAAATCCAGAGTACTTAATCAGTTGTGGGTGAAAGACACCGTAGGCCCGGCTAGCGCCGGCGCCGCCACGATATTCGACTACGTCGTCAAGACGTCCAGACCTAAAGGATTGTTTTCGTTCAGGATACCTTTGAAACACATCTTCGGATTTGTGGTCGATTACAAAAAGATCATGTACGGATTCAAACACAATCTGACGTTGATTCGAAAAGGAAACGATGACGCAATAGTGAGACTCACTGTGACCGATGCGGGTAAGATAACTCTACACAAGATATGATGGTTCGTTCCGCACGTGGAGCCTTTGGTGGTGGAAAAAGCGCGTCTCTACAAGATCATAGAATCCAAGAGTAAATTACCTGTGGGATTTAGAATGAGACAGTGCGACACGGCTAGCATTCCTCTCTCCACGAATCACTTCGATTGGAGATTGACGGTGAAATCTGCTTCCAAGAGACCGCGTTTTATCGTGGTGGCGTTTCAGACCGATAGGGACGGGTCTTAGGAAAAGAATGCGTCGCTGTTCGATCACTGCCATTTGAGAAACATGCAAGTGTTTCTGAACGCCACGAGATATCCAGCAATCGATTACAACGCATCGTTCGACAAGAACGATTTTGGCAGACTGTACGGCGACGCCGCTGATTTTAGAAAGAAGTATCACGGTCTAGACGAATTGATGAGCAACCCTAACATATCTCCCGGCGAATACAAGTCGATGTATCCCATGTTCGTATTCGACGTTAGTAAACAGAGTGAACGACTCGAGAGTAGCGTCTTAGACATGCAGATCAAGATGCAATTCGATAAGAATGTGCCGAGAAAAACCGAAGCCTTTGCCCTGGTCCTGTCGGACAGAGAATTACAATTCGAATTGGATGGAAATAAGATGTCGATCATTCAATGAGAGACGAGTGTGAAAAAAAAATAAAAACAAAAATAAAAAAAAGTAGTGAGTAATTATTAAAAAACAAAAAAAACCAAAAAAAATAAATAAAGTAATGTGATCTAGAGAGATTGAACATCTTTCTAAATCTCATTACTTTTTTTGTTTTTAATAATCACACATTATTTTTTTTTTTAATTCATTATTTTCCACGCGTTCACTGTTTGTTCAAAGGATCTAGTTCGATCAGTATGCTCACCACAGAAGTGGCTGCTTCGGGATTATTGGTTTTCATAACGAAATTAATCCTGTCTCCGGCGTTCACTTTGAGAGACATGCCGAATGTGCTAACATTCGCATGTTGATTCTCAGTCTTTTCGACGCTGTATCTCTTATCGCTCTCTACTCCATTCACCATGAGACTGACGTCCGCTCTGTTATTCAAATCCGAGGAAGCCAGACTCATTCGAAGGATTTCACCTCCCAATGGCATGGGATATCCCACCCGACCATGTTTCGATCCGCTACCTCCATTTCTGAAAGACCACTCAGCTTTTCCCTCATCTAAGGTGCCGGCCTCCTCAGCCCACACGGTGATCAATTGTCTAGCATATTTGACTTTCTCCACCACCGAAATCAGGGTGCAGGCATCCGTCATGTTCATGGGATCTGGTAGATTCGTGAGCGCGTGTCCACCCATGTCTAGTTTACCTTCCATGATGTCACCCTTTCTCCAGACTGAGTTGTCCTCCACGTACTTCCTGCTGACTGCGCTGGAATCGAATTCGGGATCGTGACTGAGTCTGAATAAATTCTTACCTTTCATGTCGATACCACCCTCCATGGTTCTGCCAGATTGTTTGTTCAGGTAGAGATTGTCCACTTGTGATTCTAGGTATTCTTGTGATTGTATTACGGCAGAATCTACGTAGCCCTTGTTGACTGCGGTTGAGTCCGCATCCGTGTCGTCGACCTTCGACAGATTCAATATCTTGTTGAATCCCGCATTCAGATCCGATTTCATTTCTCGTCTGTCAGACTTTCTCTGTTCCAGATCTACGTAGTGTTTGGTCGCCATGTCCTTGGGATTCGTGGGAGTGGCCACATTCGTTATCTTGTTAGAATTGGCATTCAATTCCGAGTGCATCGTTTTCTGAACGTATCTATTTCTCAGGTGTTCGCTGAATCTCGCATGAGAGTCATCTGCATATTTCTTGGTCACAGCATCCGTGGGATCTATGAGATTTGCGACGTTCACCAAACGTTTAGATTTCAGATCGAGATCATCAGTCATGGTTTTATCCACGTAATTATCTAGCATGATTCGTTCGAAATCGGCGTTCACCCTGTCGACGTATTTTTTAGTCGCAGCATCTGCGAGATCTATCAGCTCGGGAAGATTGCAGAGCTTCTTATCGTTCATGTTCAAAGGTTCCTCTCGAGGTTCGTATCTCCGAACGTAATGTTCGTCCAAGTTGGCAACGTCGTAACCATCGTGGATTTCAAGCGTCTTCCTCTTCTTTCTTAGGTTGACTTTTTCGTCATCACTTCTACCAAATTTATCGACTGGCATGTTGTTTTGAGATTTTTTTGTTTTTTTTAAAAAAATAGATTTCAAAATGCAGTTTATTAAAAAATGAATTATTTTATTTTTATTTTTCGTTTTTATTCGATTAAAATTTTTTAAAATAATTTTTTTATCTTTATATACTATAAAAAAAAAATCTCTCTCTAATGTAAATCATTGAGAATGTCTTGAAACCGATCTCCTTCAGACCATCTCTTGAGAACATAGAGACACAGGTGACCGCAAAACACTTGCTCTGGCGATTGCACTCGGTCCGTGTTGTAACAAACCATCGATTTGTTGAAATAGTTCTTTATTTCTTTTGGCGGCGAGATTCCGTAGCTGTCAAAATAATAATTCTTCTTCCCGTTCTTGAACCATGCCACCCAGTGAGTGCCTTCACCCGATAAATCGTCTAGATTTAAAATTCTGCATTCCGATTGTCGAGGTCTTCTCTTCGGCAAGGTATCTCTAGAAAACATGGCTAGAAAATCTTTGATTTTCAAATCCTTCGCCGCATTCGACAGATCGATGTTGGATAGGGGTTCGTTAGGTAAGATGACACCTTCTACGGATATCTCTATTTTCTTATTCATAAATGGGTACATATTTTTTTTTTATTTATTTATTTTATTATAATTCACTAAAATGACGTTATTTTTTTTTATTTTTCTTTTTAAACTAACTCTCTCGAAGTCTCTATCGATTTCCATAATCTCAAATCCGTCTAATTCCTCTTGATTTTCTGGAATACTATCATCCTTACTCATATCTGGAATCCTATCATCCTTACTCATATCTGGAATCATATCATCCACATTCATATCGTCTCTAATTAGATCTGCAATCCAATGTCCGCGTGCCAAAGTGCTTATTTTATCATCTAACATGAATCTCTTATCGTTGTCGGACGTCAGCAAAATCTTGTTGACTATTTCGGTATACAAGTCGTGATTTTTGCTTCGAATCGATTTCATAGTCTTATACACCGGACCACTTCCTAACAGACAATCTTTATACTCTTGGAAAGAGATGTTTTTCTTCACCACGCACGCTTTAACCCCTTTGCACTTCTTGATCTCTTCATCTTCTAGATGATAAGCATACTGTTTGGGTCACAAGCCCATGAATTCGACAATTTGTTTACCACCACTCTCGTCCTTAAATTTACCCAACACCTTCTTGTTGTCGTTCGATTGAATGTTGGATGGGTGATCGACGGGATAATTGCTCATGACAAACCACGCGGCCACGTCCGGAGATATATCTCGGTAGACGTCTTTTGTCTCTATCTCATAAACTAAACTGTCTGTGTCGGTGAACAGTAGTTTGGCTTTATCACCAAATTTTCGTTTGACGTAATCGTAGTGAAACTCGTACATCAATCGCTTGCTGATATCTAAGATGATTGGTCCGAGATAATACGGCTTGTCAAACTTCAGGTGCGTCTTTTGCATGTGAACGGACACTAGATTTTTGTCGAATATGGTTCGGTGTTTTAATTGGGTTTCACCACTAATTTTTTAGCTCTTTTCTCAGATGTGACGAGTCAAACATCGGTTCTCTTCCTGATGTTTTGCGTCGATTTACCGTACACGCAGTTGTTCATGAGTTTGAAGAAATCTTTTTTGAAATCGTTCTCGGCTCGAATTCTGAGATTCGTGTTGAGATCGATGTATTTTTTCATCCAAGGCTCTTCGTCGAATCGAATGATGTGATGTATGTCGACTAATTTCAGCCTGCAATCGACGTATTGTTTCAAATTCTCACTGTAGATGACGTAGTTACGTTTGTTAAATAAATTGGGAATGAGTTTTTCCTCGTCTCCTTCGTTTGGTTCCATTCATTCGGGAGCCCAACAATACAGATTATTAACGTCCCAATACTGTATGTATTTATTCGACCGTTTTGCATCGAAACCTTCTTTCATGTAGGGATTGTTAGCTTCAGAATATCTGTGGGAGATCATCGAGACGCCACCTCTCGCAGCCCTTTCGAACATGAGCAACATGTTCACGTCGGATAATAATTCCAATTGGACTTCAGTGGTCTTCAACAGAGCGTCCCACACCAGACAGGGGAGGGGGGGGGGCCAGAGAAATACCAAGCGGGATCCAGATCGTAATTTCGATGACAGATGTCTCGAAAATTTTCGAACACATCTGCCAAGAGCAGAACGTCAGTCTTCAGATAGAGATCATGATAATCTCTCATGGTTTTCATATTGAATGATTTCCACACGTTTTTGGCCTGTTTGTAATTCTCGTCGGAAATGTCGGATTCGTATAATTTCGAATAAAAATCTTCTTTCAAAGGTAGTGCGGTGTCTTCGAATCTCTTTAGATCGTTCATGTAATCATAAGGATAGACTCCTTTCCTCAACATGACGTCTACTCGTTCTCCGAAATGTTCGCTCGTGATTTTAAATTTATCCTTGCTCATGTTATCGACTAATTTTTCCAGAGCGGTCAACATGAATTTAAAACTGTCGTTGAAACATATGCTTCTATGAATGGATTTCGTTTTTTCTTTCAACGTCTCTCCGTCGATTACTCTTTTTTTCTCCATGAGCTTCCATTTCATGAAGGAAATGTATCTTCCTTCGCTGTTCGCGATGCAATTTAATTCTTCGTGGGAAGTGCTGAGATTTTTCACGAACAGATGACTGTCATAACCCGAGAGATTGTGAAATATCACCGGATAGAAAACAGTGTCTCGATATTTTAAATTACACTTGCTGTGAGCCGGACCACAATACAGACCCGTGTAATGATCATGGTCTCTGACCTTCTTATTTTCCTCCAAATTCTCGTCGAACGATTGTCTGCATATGTGACATTCGGGGGGCTCTGTTATTTTCGTCCTGCTGCTCTCGCGTGATGATCATTTTCACTGGAGTTTTGAATTTGTCGTATAACATTTGAATTTTCGATTCTAACTCTTCCATGAACCTTTGGGTCACGTCGTCATCTTCGCACTGTTTTGTGTAGGTGAAGGGACCCATGTCGTGTTGCGAGTCGAAAGCGCATTTCACGTAAATGCAATAGCCTGAAGGTATGTGTTTTTGATATCTTTTGACGTAACTTTGAAGAGCATTGGGTTGACAGGAACTCATTTTCGCGGTGAAACATTCAAAATCGGTGCTGTGAAACGCGTTCATGCAGTTGCAACATAAACATATCTTTCCTTTATGTTTATTATTTTGTCTCGACAGTAATCGGCTCGGATGTTTAACCCAACAATAATGACGATTGTCACCATCCAAAATCAATAATAAAATAATCATCTTTTCTCTTTCGAGATACGAAGTCTGTCTGAGAGGATAGATCGTTCATTTTTCATTGTCGTATCCCAAGACGTTCACCGCTACGGTGGGATTTTGAGCTTCAAAACGTTCAATGTGTTTTAACTCTGTTGGAAAAGTCACTCCGGTCCAATCGAGATTTTTAGAAGTCTCCTCGTAACAAGAAACTCTATCGGTGCTCATTTTGGCAGGGTATAAAGCGGAGGTGACTGCCCATTTAAAACACTGATCATCTTTATTTCTCTCGTTGACTACGGAGTGTTTTTTAGCTAGGAAATATGGTAATTTCACGTAGGAAGACCCTTTCAACAAATCGTTTTCAGTTATATGAATTTCAAGTTTCAACAACTCATCGAACATCCAATTACTACCTTGATGTTAATAATTCGCGAGAGACGTCAACATCTTGTCTTTCATCTTTTCGAAAACGTCCGATAAATCTGAACCTCAAAATACGGGTTCGACGTTAGGTCTGAAATATGCATTTTTCACGATGCTCTCGCCGGACTTCACATCGATTTTATTCATCACGCAATGGAGTATCATCTTAATTTTTAGTCCCACGTTCATGTGTTCGCGAAACAAATCCAATACTTTTTTCTTCGCCTGTTCCATGAACAATTTTGGATCGATTTTCTTGAACGAGGGAACCACGTTGAAAGTTTTAAAAATGCCTTTGATCGCACTCTCCTGTTCTACGGGCTTCGATTGGAATAGTTCCGTGATGAGTCGTGCTACATATTCTTTTCCTTTCCCTTCGTCGATTGCTCGTCGAAATTTGCTCGATATATCTTGCTTGTCTAAAATCTGAAGTGCATCACTCGTTTTCGTTTTAGGTTTTCTTTTCTTTTCTTTTGAAACTTGAAGTTCTGCAACGGCTTTTCATTTAGTCGTCTTCTTATTTTTCACAATCGAAACGTGTTTGGTTTTTTTCGACGTCGGCATTTCGATTCCTTTTACTATCTTTTTCTTCTTCTCATTTTTCACAACCGATGCATTTTTTGACGTCGTTGCTATCGACATTTCGTTTGCCTTTCTAGCATTTTGCAAATATTCCTGTATGACTTCAATTTTTTTTGATTTAGTTCTATGATTTCTAAAATGTGGAATTTTTAATAGTTTACAAATCTCGTTTAACTGAGGTACGGTTTTCTCATTTAAAATTTCCATTTTTTTATCTGTTTGCTCCATTTGTAAGAATATTTTTTTTCGAATTTTGTATTAAAATAATTTGTTAAAAAGTTTTGTTTTTTTACTCTTTATATATAAAAAAGATTTTTTTTTAATTTCAATTTTTTTTCTTTAATGTGAAAAAGATTTTTTTTTTTAATTTCAATTTTTTCTTTAATGTTTTTTATTCAAAACAATTTACGATCGCTTTTATTTCTTGTTTGCAAAACGAACACGTTTTCTCGTCTCTAGAATAACATTCCTTACAATAACACAAATGTGCACACGGTAGAAACAAAATGTTTGCGGATTTATATTTGCAAAGCAGACACGTGTTCATATCACCCGACTCCTTCTCGATAGATGATAACTTGTCTGCTTCTTTCATGAATTGAATCAAATGTTCTAAAATTAAAAAATGAGATAAGGTCTTATTTGCGTAATTTAATGTATTGTACAATTGTTCCTTCGTATATCCGGATTGTAAAATACCCCTTAATAATCTCTAGTTTTTATTTCTTTCCCATTCTTCGTCTTCAATTTTAATCAATCCTAATGTTTGGATCTTCTTCCAATAATCGCAACGACCTTTGGTATTATTGATGTGTTCTATCAAAGGTCTGTCATGAGGTTCCCAATTCATTAAATGAATGTCGCAACAAAAACATTTAACTTTGTCACTTTTACCTATATAAATGAAACCTGCAGCAGCTAAATCTTCGGGTTTTTTAGCAAGATGCGAAGGCCAATTTTTAAATGTTCGAAATCTTGCACGTTCTAAACTATAATTCGGATATTCAGATTTAATCATTGTTTTTTTACCTCAAAATTGGGTTTGTAAGAATATTTTTTTCGAATTTTGTATTTAAATGATAATTTGTTAAAAAGTTTTAAAATTGTTTATATATATATGTTTTAACTTTTTATTTATATATAAAGAGAAAAAAACTTTTACAAAAAAAATTTTTTCACATTAAAGAAAATTAAAATTAAAAAACTTCTTTTTTTTTACATATATAAAGAGTAAAAAAAAATAAAAACTTTTTAAACAAATTATCAAAATACAAAATTTAAAATATACATTATTTGCAAGAATTCATAAAACAAAAAACCAAATAATCGATCATGACAACAACACCTAAAAGATGCGAATTGAAATTGAAACGAGTCAAAACGTGTAAGAAATTTGGTTATAAAATCTATAGATTACAACGACACGACTCCATCGAATTGAATGAAGTCGAGATGAAGGGCTTAGAACACAAATACGACAAATATTGCATGCCTTTGAAATTGGATGAAGCCACGCTCGATTTGTTTTACGAGTACCAAAGCGATCTACAAAAAATCGTCATCGCCAAAGATCAAGAATTCGACAAGGACGATTTGACGTTGCCCTATGGAAGTTACATATTTCCAAACATCTCACTCGAACTTGTGAACAAATCGGGTGGTGAGAGCGCATTGACTGAAGTAACAAAACTCAAAAAAGTAAAGATAAACATTCAACACATGTTCGAAAAAGGAGAAGAAAGAAGTGTCAACATGCTAATAACGGCCTTGGAAATATAAACAATAGAGAGATTGATTTTTAGTGAAGAAGAAGGAAAAAAAAAAAGTAATGAGATCATCTTTAGATCTCATTACTTTTTTTTTTGTTTTCCTTCTTCACTATTACTCATATATTATAATAACGTTTCCTTTTTTCTTAAATTTCAGCGTCGATTCTTCTTTTCTTTTTTTCTTTTTTTTTTTGTGATATGCTATGTTTTTATAACAACACATTTGTTTATCCGAATCATAATTATGAACGAATGGTGTGCATCTCTTGGTAACACTCGCATCATTACCATTCTCTTCAGAAGGTAGTCGCCTATCCCGATCTTTATTTAACTATTTTATCAGTTCTTTTCTAAGATATCCATCATTAGCGTCTAATGTTTTTCCACATCTTCTTCCCATTTCAACCATCTATCTCGCTCTTTTATCAGTTCTTTCCTAAGATATCCATCATTAGCGTCTAATTGTTTTTCCACATCTTTTTCCCACACTATCTTGTGATATTCATCCTTAGCATCTAATTGTTTTTCCACATCTTTTTCGCACTCTATCTCGTGATATTCATCCTTAGTGTCTAATTGTTTTTCCACCTTTTTATCCATTTTATATATTATTTTATACTTTCTATGATTTATATTTTATATAATTATATAATTTTTTTACATTATAATAACATACTCAAAATCGGTATATTCTGAAATGGCGAATTCTCACCAAACAACAAACCCATGCTGAGTCGTTCAACGTTCCGTCCACTCTTCAGATAGAGACCGTTTCCACTCAAAGAGTTGTCACCTCTAACGGGTTCTAGATACAATCCTTTACCGCTGTCATCTACGTGGACGCGACACACGGCTCCTCCCTTCTTCAAAAACAGTCCGCTGCCACCCATTAATTTCTCAACTGCCGAACTCGTGAGTCTCGTGAGAGCTCCCACGCCGAGAGTCTTTCTGAGAAAGGGTAATGCTTTTGCGGCGAAGGGTAATGCTTTTGCGGCGATTCCTGCCAATAGCGGTAGGAAACCGCCTTTCATTCACAAATTGTATCTCAATTGAGCGGGACTCAATCTCACCGTCAACCCTCTTCCATCACGAATCGCTTTCTCCATCCTTTTGATTTGACTTCTGGTCCAGGCGATCGAATTTTGACCACTTCTCGTCAGATCTTCGTGAGTGAATTTGAATCTCACCGCCTCGCCTCGAGTTGTTAATGCTCTCTTAAGTTTCTTCCTCTGTCCTGCAGATATGTTCATGTTTTTAATCACATATTCTGTCATAATTCTTTTTTAAAATATATTTTCTTCAATTGTTTTCTTGTTTTAATGATAATTATATGTATTAAATAATTTTTGTAAAATTAATATTGCGTTTATTTTATTTTTGTTATTTATATATATACACAATATTTTTTTTTTTTTGCTTTTATATTTCTCTTATGTGAAATCGTATCGTCACCCTCTCTCCACGAAGATCTAACAGTTCACCATTTTGATCCGTCAACATGGTTTTGAGACTATACAACGTATCTAAAATCACTGGTAGATAAACTAAATTTCGAGGTCGCTCCACAATCTTATAACCCGGCGACACATTTGGAAAGAAGGAATAGATCGTTGGTTGAGCGCTACCATTCACGTAGCTTCCAGCAATCACATCCACATTCACCAGAATGCTATTGACTGCGAGAATGTCGACCGTATTTTCAGATGCCGCATGGTCTCGATACATCTTTCGATCGAATCCCAACATCTTGCCTATAGAATCATCCGTGTTGAAATCCACTCGAAAATTATCTTCCAAATCCAACATCGTCTGTAAGGTATTAGGATTGGGAGCGAGTCTGATCTTGTTGCTTCCCTTTGTTGCTTCCCTTTCCATCCATCTTCATTCGCGTCTGAATGTAATTGTTCAAATCGTCTATGTCGTAACTTCCTTTGGGAATTCGAATCTCCAACCAATCCACTCCGTCGGAATACTTGAACGAGTTATTCTTTTCGGTGACGTTGGGAAAGGAATAATAAGTCTCCAGATTCACCAACGCCATCTCGTATCTTTTCTCTCTCTTCAATTCAATGGAAGGTTCGAATTTCATCGCGAATCGAGTCGAATCGCCACTCACCACGATTTAAATGGATTGTTTTGCAGCCGTATTCTCGGCTATCCGTGCTAACAATTCTCCTTGTTCGAACATTATATTTTAATTTTATTTTTATTTTTTCAAAACTAATTATTTGAAGATTTATTATTTTCTATTTTTTTTTTATTTTCACGCTCTATCTCATTATCATCAGAAACATAAAACTTGGCGAATCTGCACCGATATTTTCCATGATTAAATTCGCTAGTCAAATCGATCATGACAAAATTGTAAAGTCCTCCATCCCAAACCCTCTTGCAGAATCTCCTGAATTCTGCCACGCTCATGTCGTTTGCGATGTGATCGCCGTAGATGTGATTGAGATTTTTGAGCTCTTGGCGAAAGAGACATAGAAAATTAGAGTTCTCCCTTATCGTCTGTCTGGGCAATCGAAAATAATTCTGCGACAGGTAGAAACAGTCCACGTTGCTGTGTCGACCCCTAACGTAATACGATTTGCATCGGTTTTGTCTCTCCAAAAGCAGATCATCATAAATCATGAGATTCTTATCTTCCAATTTCAATTCTCTAGGATCCAGAACGTCGTTAGCGTTCTCATAAAATCGACACTCGACGTTCGAAGATGCATTTCTCTTCATCAATTCCATCGCCGCACCGTCCAAAATGGTCGAAAGAGGAGCTTCACTTTTGTCGAATTCCTCCCTACTGTCAAAGATTCTGGCTATGACGTCCTTGGGCAATCTACGATCCATGCACTCTTGAAGCAATCTGTATTCGGGTTGAAACAAGCTCTTGTCAAACATGAACAATCTGTCGTAATCCAACCAGTCGGGTCAGGACAACAGATTCATCAACAGATTGGTCTTTCCACAATTCGATTTTCCCACTATCAAGACTCTTATGCTTTTGGGAAAGAACTCGTTATTCGACCTCTTGGTCGCGGCGTCGTTCCAAGACATATCTTTAATGTTCATCTTTGTTTTTGTTTTTTTGTTATTTTAGATTCTTTCAAACACAATTTTTATTTTTTTTCCAAACTCAGTTGTTTTAATATTATTATTTATTTATATTATACCGTCGCGAGTTCTCTTCAATCCGGATCCACTCGTCATTTTGGCTAAATCTTGTATGGGTACCACAGCATCCTTAAAATCTTTCCAACTTTTCGGCGTTCACTCTAACGCAGCTCGCTTCGCCGGTGGACTGATCAACTTGTCGATCAATGCATCGGCTGCCCTCTTGCCAGCCACAGAAGCTATCCTACCACTGGCTTCGGAAGCGGCTTTCTTACCAGCATCCAAAGCCGTCTTCTTACCGACCTCAAATGCGGTCGATGCGAGTTTTCTACCCGCATCGCTCGTGAATGCTCGCATTATAGAATTGACGATGCCAGAACCGCCTTGAACGTAAGTTCTGACGTATCCTCTGTTCTTTATCACCAACATATTTTTATTTTATAATATATTTTGTTTTTCACTGGTAAATTGTTTGTTGTTTAAATACTTTTATTATTCTAGTGTAAAAATTTACTGTTTTTATTATTTTATATATTTTTGTTTGTTTGTTTGTTTCTCTCTACTTATTATATATACATCAATCCTTCAATTCGTTCATCAGCCTTTTATAATGGTTTTTATTCAAAACCTTCTGTCTTAACAATTCGTCACATATGCTAACTATCTCATTATGTAATCCTATGTTACCTGCCCGTCTACTCGCCATCAACAATCTCAATCTCTGAGACAGAGCATCAGAATCGCTCGGAAGAAAAGTGGTTTTCACCCCTTTACCAGTCACCGATTCGACGAACTTCTTATTCATATCCCATATGGGTTTCACCACTTTCGTCCACTTGTAACCTCTGTTGGCTTTGGGTCTAGTCTCTCTGGCATCGCTATTTCTCAGCATGGCGTGGGTCTGAACCAGAATGTCCCCGTAATTGTCGAAATCCTGTTCCGTGTAATCTCCAGGCTTGTCGAAAAGGAGCAATTTGCACAGTCCATCAGTTATTTTATACTTATTCGAACCGACAATTAAATCTTCATCATCCATATCCACTTCTGTGTCGCCTACAAAAGTTCTACCCTCAGAATCCTTATAAATTCCATACAACAGATCTCTCTTACCACCATCCTCGGACGACGCGATGCTATCAGTGGTGATAGTCGAAGCTGTATCGTCACTCACGTTGGTTTGAATCCCTGTGGGAACGTAATCCGGTGAAGATTGAAAAGAATACCGATTTCCAAAACTACCGGGCAACGAACTCATTCTCAAAGAACTCTCTTTTATGGGTCTCAATTCTTTGACTATCTCCTTCTTGCTTCGCTCTTGAACATCCGTCATGGGTTGAAATATTTTTGTGGTCTCGTGTCTGAGTTCCATCTCTCCAAGACGCCTGCTTCTGTCAGCCAATTGAATGCTCTTCTTGGCACGTTGATATTTGCCTAAAATTTTATCTCGACGTTTAGAATCCATCTGTAAAAACATTTTTCGTTTTTAATTGTTAATGTTCCTTTGAGTATGCTAATGTGAGTTATTTATTATTTTGAAAATTAAATGTATAATTATTTTTATGTTTTAAGTAAATAAAAATCTTCTGTCTTTAATATAATAACTAAAAAATTCATATCTCAACTCTGTGTTGAACTGGGAAAACTTGAAAAGTTTGACAAACCGGTTTCTGATTTAACGCGTTTGAGAATAATTTACGTTTGTTAAAAGGAATTTCATTCATGTCTCAAAACCATTAACTCAATGTTGAATTAAGAAAACTTTGAAAAAGTTAAAAGATTTTAGCACATAAAGAAACCGGTTTCTAATTTAACGTTAAAAGGATTTCATTCACACCTCCGAACATTATCACGAATATATTAAAACTTTACCACTCAAACCTAATTGAGTGGAAAAAATGCATTTTATTATCTATTATTAAAACGATCCATTAAAAACGAAAACCTTCATTCACACCACAACAAAAACATGAGTGTCAATTACGAACTATTTTTTTATTTGATGAAACATTCCATAAAGTGTTTTATTAAAATTTACTTCACAACACCAAAAACAAAAACTGACACTCATGTTTATAGTCGACTCTTTTGAACGAAAACCTTTCATTCACGCCAGAAACAAAAACTGACACTCATGTTTATAGTCGACTCTTTTGAACGAAAACCTTTCATTCACAACAAAAACAAAAACTGACACTCATCTTTATAGTCGACTCTTTTGAACGAAAACCTTTCATTCACGCCAGAAACAAAAACTGACACTCATGTTTATAGTCGACTCTTTTGAACGAAAACCTTCATTCACGCCAGAACAAAAACATGAGTGTCAATTTTTACTCTCATCGTGGCAGTGGGTTTGCCGGTTCAGTAGCACCTCTTTCCACGTGTCGTACATAAGTCGATTTCTGATGTAGAATCCACAATGGGTTTTCGTGTACGCCTCCATAGGGATTCAGTGTTAAAATCGTGTACAGACACGGATTAGACACGGATGCTCCAGAATCTGCAAACCACTTTTCGACGCTGCTACAGAATCGGCAACACGTTTTTTGCTCGCGTTCACCAACGATGGATCAATGGTCTAATCCGCTATGGGAACGTCGACAAAAATTTTAAGTAAAAAAAAAAAAAAAAAGTGAAAAATGTACAATTTCATACATTTTTCACTTTTTTGAAAACTTGTACATTTGACACGTTCGCCAATGGGTATTTGAACGTTAAAAGTGCGGTCTAGGAGTCTCAAAATAACAGCGGATTCTGGAGCACTATGAAAAAATGACATTTTTTGCGAACGTATCGGTGATTTAACACTGAATCCTACGATGGTAAATGCACCGTGTACGTGTACGTGTACGGTACATGGTCAAAGTGCTCGTGAATCCGCATTTATTACCTACTAACAGTCTCGTAATAAATTGAATAAACAGTCTCGTAATGAATTGAATATTCAATTTAGTAAATATTAAATATTCAATTTATTACAAGACTGTTTATTCAATTTATTACGAGACTGTTTATTCAATTTTTATTACAAGACTGTTTTTTCAATTTAGTAAATTGAATATTCAATTTAGTAAATTGAAAAAAACAGTCTTGTAATAAATTGAAAAAAGTCTTGTAATAAATTGAATATTCGATTTACTAAATTGTATATACAATTTAGTAAATTGAATAAACAGTCTTGTAATAAATTGAATAAACAGTCTCGTAATAAATTGAAAAAACAGTCTTGTAATAAATTGAATATTCAATTTAGTAAATTGAAAAAACAGTCTTGTAATAAATTGAATAAACAGTCTTGTAATAAATTGAATAAACAGTCTCGTAATAATTGAAAAAACAGTCTTGTAATAAATTGAATATTCAATTTAGTAAATTGAAAAAAACAGTCTTGTAATAAATTGAATAAAAAGTCTTGTAATAAATTGAATAAACAGTCTCGTAATAAATTGAATATTCAATTTAGTAAATTGAAAAAACAGTCTTGTAATAAACTGAATAAACAGTCTTGTAATAAACTGAATAAACAGTCTCGTAATAAATTGAAAAAACTGTCTTGTAATAAATTGAATATTCAATTTAGTAAATTGAAAAAAACAGTCTTGTAATAAATTGAATAAAGTCTCGTAATAAATTGAATAAACTGTCTTGTAATAAATTGAATATTCAATTTAGTAAACTGAATATTCAATTTAGTAACTAAACATCACATGTCGCTTCTACGCCGCCGTACATGGCAAAGCCTTGTTGCACTCAATGGACAAAGTTATACATTTTACTAACTTGGGTTAAATATCAGACATAAACCATTTAATTTTTGTTCTTTTAAGTTTTCATTGCTTATAAAAAGAGAGCATGCGGCTGCTAAAAGGACCATGCGGGAGGACCTGAGAAACAGATTTTTAACTTTTCAGTCCTACAAGAAATACAGTGGACGACGGATGATGACGGCGGACAAAGAGTGATAAATAAAGTTTACTTTGACTTTCAGCCAGTGTTAATTTTGTTTCCGAAATTGCAATAAACGCTCAATCAAGATACAAAAGCGAAGATCAAAATTAATTTACACTTGCGTTTTAGTGATTGTTACGCACTCGAGAAAACAGGTTTCTGTTTCTTTGTCGCCTATTTTCGAACGTAACAATCAGCCGATTTCGATACGTGAATAACAACCATGTACATTTGTTTTCACATTATAGGATTAAAAACACATATAAGGCCTAAAAAGTTAAAAAATCTGTTTCTCGGGCCCTCCCGTTGAGTTCGTCCCAATGAGAGGTATAAGCTATGTTTTTGTGACAAAAAATGAAAACGTAATAAAAATTGAATGGTGAATTTTGTGAATAGCGCTGGCCGGTTTTGCCGTTACGTTGGGTGAAGGGTTAAGCAATGGCTGAAACCCATCTTCAAATACGAGTCACCCATCACAAAGATTCGCCAAACACATCTGTCAAACACATGATAAGATTATTTGATAATATATAATATGAAAATAGGTGCAACCTTCTAGCGAACCGGAGATTTGAACAGCGACCTTCTTAATCCATCTAGCCGTTTAAACGAAATTATAAACTGTTACAACCTACACAACGTCATTAAAGAACCCACTCACATAACGCCAAATTCAAGTACTTTATTGGACACAATAATAGTTAGTGATAGTGTTGTATTTCTAAACTCGGAAGTTCACGAACTTGGTGTTTCCGATCACAAGGGTGTATCAGCAGTTCTAGAGACTGGAACCACCGACACAGCAAGAAATGAAAATTCGACAGGTCTGGAATTACTACAGGACTAACTTCGTCAAAATGAACAATCTGATCTCCGAAACAGATTGGTCCTTCATTTCAGATACTATTTCCCTTGATACATCATACCATAAATTTGAAACCAATTCTTTTTTATATTGCCAAAGAATGTATTCCTTCTCATAGGGTAGTCATCCGTCCTTCTGACAAACCTTGTTTCGACTCAGTTCTTCGTCGCGAAATTCGTCACAGAGGTCGTCTTCGAAAACGAGATCTAAAATACCGAATCCAACAAATAATCGAAAAATATAGACATACCAGAAACAAGGTAAATAACATGAAAAATAAGGCTAAATCTATTTTTTATTCAAAGCTAGATACTTCACTTGTGGTGAGTTGAAATCCCAAAGTTTTCTGGCATACTTTTAAACGGTTACTGAACAATTTCGACAGTAAACCTTCTGTCTCCTTTCTATATCACAAAGATGATGACGGCGGCATAGTTATAGTAAGAGACGACTTTGGCAAAGCCAACTTACTCAACAAAATATTTTTATCAAATAGTAAGATAAATGATGTTGGGCATAGCTTACCTGATTTCAGACCTAAGTGCTCGGAGATCCTGTCGGATATCGACTTTTCTAAAGATGAAGTGATTAAGATCCTCGGCAACCTACAAACCAAAAAAGCAACTGGCCACGACAGTATCAGCAACCGTATGCCCAAACAAACGAAAACTACAATATGCATGCCATTAGTTCAATTAATTCGGCTCTCCTTCACCTCAGGCGTCTACCCATCAGAATGGAAGATGGCCACAGTAGTGCCAATTCATAAAAACGGAGATGCACACGACCGTAATAACTACAGGCCAGTTTTTCTTCTCAGTTGTGTCAGCAAAGTTATGGAAAGGATTGTCTTTAACCACATGTATGAATAATGCTGTGTTAATAATTTGTTTTTTAAGTCTTCCTACCGCAATATAGCACCGTTTATCAGCTCATTGAAATATATACCATAATCTTTTCTTAACATTTGATAGCAACCAATTTTCTCTTGGGGTATACTGTGATATAGCAAAAACTTTTGATAGGGTTGGCACAGATGTTTAATTTATAAACTGAGTCAGTATGGTATACCTGGACCACTCATCGAGTGGATCAGCAACTACTTGATCGATCGTAAACAAAGGGTAAGTGTTAATTCAGCTCTGTCAGCGTACCCACCTATTAATTGTGATGTTCTTCAGGGGTCTGTACTGGGACTGTTTCTTTTAATTATATACAGTACGATCGCCGTGGACTGGTCACTTTCCACGGGTGGGCAATATTTCCACGGACGCAATAATGTTAGATTCCAAACACTAATTGAAGGAATAATGATTAAAAATTAAATTAATGATGCAAATCCGAACTGGCAGTGTGGCATTTTACTTTTCCTCTCTAAACTCTCTCAATCTTCTGTTCTGACTCCTTGTAAGTTGATCAGCCATCAGCTTTGTTCCGAGCTGTGTATATACACAACATTGTTTCGAAATATATATATGTTTCTTTCGCCATTACACACACATGCTTGTAACTGTTTTTAAACATGTAAGCATACTGTGTAATTTTTTAACTGTATTTTAAGGAAAGGACATAACCTAAGTGCTGGGCACTTGTCATACAAACCTCTTTGTTAATTTTAACAAATAAAATAAGTTTAATCTAATCTACAAGAGAACACAGTTTTTAAGATAAAATAACAGGCCGTCCGGCCACACGCTCCCCCTCCCCCCCCACACCCGACAAAAGTGTGCATTTCGAAGTATTTGAAAAAAATGGAATTTTTCGAAGTCGAAAAAGGGACATAACTGTGGCAAAAAAATATTGGAGCAAACCCCGATTTGAACTTAACTTCTATTTTATGTTGATACACCTGCATGTCAAATTTTATTTGATTCTATCGACAAGTAAAGTTATCATCGGGAAACAAAAAAAAAATTTTCGAAGTCGAGAAGGGAAATAACTCTGACCAAAAAAAATGTCGGACCGCACCGCGATTAGAAGGTGATCTGTATTTTATATTGATTCATTTACGTACCAAATTTGATTTGATTCGCCAGCTATAACTGAAGTCGTCATCAGGAAACCCCAAAATAAAAAATGAATTATCGAAGTCGAAAAACTCTGGCAAAATTGTGTCGGCGAATTGTGTGGACTATGTTTGCCTAGTGTTTTTTTTTTAAATACCTTAACGATAAAGAAGTATTGTCATTCAACATATTCGAATGTGAGCGGGGCAGTAGTTTATTTCATAAAATTATAATAAAATTACTTCCGACAGCAAAAATATGCTAATCACTCGTTCTCTCTGTTTGTCGACAAGCAATGCAGAGGACAGTCATGTAAAAGTCAACGCTGTCATCGCGACGTCAATATCAAATATCTCTCCCCATTTAGCATTCTCAAACGTTCGATGGTACCTGTCTCCTCCCTCTCGGTCATTGGTTCGCAATTTGCATTTCTCGTAAACTTTTGTTAAACGAACCAAAAAGATTTTGTTCAAAAAGATAACAAAAAACAAATGGATAGTTAACACATGTCCTACAATTACTTTTAAATTATCTTTATTTTGAAAGATTAGTAGAATATACGAAAAGCTATTTTTTGAAACTTTCGCCCCCGACTTCCGGAGAGATTCAAGATGGCCGCCGTCATAAAAACACGATTTTGTTTTCACAGCCTTTTGGAATTTCTGATGTAAGTATTGAAAAATCTCGCGCGTTATCTCGCTGCGTTCGCTATAATAGCCATGCATTTCTCTCAAAATGTCAAGAAATTTGAGAATTGTTTCTTGGAACGCACATTCTACTTATTTTGATGCAATAGTTAGCATTTTACGTGATGATCCCTTGAAATTTCGATTTTTGAATGAGTATGTTCGTCCTAGTGCAACCTCTGCATTCTCTAAATGTAGTATCACATGTGGCCTCAAAATATGGCATTAAAAAGAAAATATCGCGATCCCCTTGAAAAAAACCAAAACAAGTTGAATACTTTGTTCAAACTGAGAGCTGTTGCAAGTGCAACTTCACTGATCATCTAGCTTTGCTCTTGGATATCCAAGACAACTTTAGCCAAAGATAGAGTTGTCATACTTTGCCTCCGTTTACTGCTCTCACCGAAATTCGGTAACAGACTTTCGGGAATAACTGAAATACGCTTCTACCAGTTTAGTTGCAGATGTGATTCATTCGGACTCTTTGTCACACAGCCTTCGTCAAAATTGCCCTGGCAATTGGATACAAAAGCGGACGCATCTCGTCCTATTTTAAGGTTCCCAGTACCCACTATGGCGGTTTTACAGCTTGCCGGTTCGGTTTCAGTTTTTGTGATCAATCGGAAAACCGAACCGTTGAACCCAGTAAAAACCGGACGAACGATTTTGCTTCGTTTGAGCATAAACCGATCAAAATATCTCACTGGGGGGGAACTGTATGGTCTCTCGTCAGTTAGTGTCTCCGACAAATGGGCGAATACGTCGTGTTCTCATTGTCACATTTTCTCCCAAATTGTCTTGTTCAATGAACGAGTCGATAAGTGAGAAAATGTCACAATGAGAACACAGCATAGTTTAGATGAACTTTATTCACATGATACTTTTTTTTTGTCTGAATGAATCAGTTGAGCAAGTGATTCTTAGAAGCCCTAAGAACGATCAAAGGGAGGTTAGGCTGACGGGGGGGGGGGGGGGGGGGGGGCTGGGAGTGGGGGCGGGGTTGCGGTGAGTGGTGTCGTATAAACTATTACAGATTTTTTCCAAGTTAACCCTTTGAACTCTAGTGGTACTTTCCATGCCAGTTCCATGGCAGCAATAAAAAGAGGCCATATTCATTATTTGTGGTAGACTAATCATTATTTTCAACGTGCAGCCTCGGGCTGCACGTTGAAAATACTGATTGGTCTACCCCACAATATTTACTGAACAGCCATCCTATATAATGACGTTATGGCGCATCATATTCCTGGTCGGAAAAGCGGCCGTTCGGGTACAAAGGGTTAAGGCACCTGAATTTAATATATTATCCTGTGTTTTTACCCTCTGTTCCTAATACATAGAAAAATCGAACCGAAGCTGCGGCTTTATCCTGAAATCGAACCGAATCTGAAAAATCTGAACCTTCAGCCCAAATATTTATTTATTTATTGGTGTTTAACGTCACATACTTCTGCACAATGGCTAATCGTGACTGCAACACAGAGATAAAATCAAGTTTAGTCAATCGTTGATATTCATGTTGCCCATTTTAGAGGACTTCCACCCCAAGTATTGGTGACTAGGTCCTATTTTACCAGTAAAACAGCTTGTTTACCAGAGTAAACAGGCACTGCTTCACTCCCCAGGGTTCTCACGGGGGCCCAGATCAACTTCCCACCCACACACCGAGAACCAAAAACAAATACTAACATCCCAAGATTCCCTATGATATATTACCCTTGTACAAAGATAAAGTCACGGGTAAACCGTTGTAGGGCGTTTCGTCTGCAAATCCTAGCCTGCAGTTTCCGATATCGTCATTCATTGTGCTAAATTTGGTGAAAGCGGGCTGTATTGTTTCGTCTGCAAACTTTAGTCAGCACTTGAGCAAGTATCTATTTCGACATTCACACTAATTTGATAAGAGTTGGCCGAACTGGAGGGGCACATAATTTATCTCGACTGGAACGTGTGGGGTATCCACACTTAATGTGCGCAACAGAGTAGCAAACTACCATCGCCATTTTAATTCGGCAGTCTTACGTCGGCGATACAGGTTGATTGCATTTCATGAAACTGCACATTGGTGTGGAAACTGCGTAAAGCCATACGTGATGCGTCTTTTAAGACACCGTTTCGGCAAACGTGCATATTCGACGACCAAAAACAACATGGGGGCACGATGACGCCGTGTACTGGCGCACATGTCTTCAACCGCTCTAACCCTGCTTGAGCTAGTGGTGAGCTACTTCAAAAGTGGTCGATTTTTACTTCGAAAGTGGTGAGCTACTACAAAGGTGGTTAGTTACTTCAAAACTGGGCGTAAAACCGGTCTCGCAAACGAGACGGGATAGCGAGATAGTTTATTGAAGCAATATTACACCTACATTGAGGCATATTGCACAAATAACATAATATGAATTATAAAATATATACAATGATTGTTAAAAAATCAACAAAGACTATTAAAAGGAAAGGCAATTAATGCATCTTTCTCCGTGAAGAACAACAGGATCATGTTACAAGTGGGATTAATAAGTGTCGGACTATCATTCTTCACAATGAGTTGAAATTGCCGACATTCACTGGTATTAATACAATCTGGTGTATCTCTACTTATAAAGTTTAACAACTTTGCAGTAATTTGTGAATAGGCTCGGCAATCCATGATAAATAGAATCTCACTTTCTACTTCGCCGGCAGCTGCACACACACTAGAAGCCTTGCAGAGCCTACGATCCGATGGAATAGAGGGTTGAAAATGTCTGCCTCTCTCAATACTCAAATTAAGACTGATTATTCTCAGTCTGGTAAACATAATCCTCGCCTTACGCGCTTTAGTATGCCTAAGATACAGTTCCAATATCTGATCACGTTTGAAAGTACGATAAGTACAAAGTTATTACCACGTTTTTTATTGTCGTCACAAATAGATTCATTGATAACACAGATTGATTGACTGAATTTGTTGTTGTAATAATTTATTTATTATATGTCACTGGATACTTATAAATTTGAAGAAGGCACCTGAAATGTATACAAAAAGAAAGGTAATATTTGTTATCCTTGTGTTTTCCAGGATGTATGGGAATTTACACTGGTTTGGGAACTCATACACCCTGAGGTGAAGCCGAAGGGTGTATGAGTTCACAGCCTTGTGTAAACTTCCATACACACTGTAAAATTTCAAGGATAACGGATTTATTTCCAAGAATTTTGTGTACTTAAAACTTTAACCTACATGGTATGCGAAAACTGACAGATGTAAGTGTCTTAATAAAACCAGACAAAATCTGTAATATTTTACTGCACATAAATATTAAATTTTCTGTATTTTTATTTTTGTTCTAACATAACCGAGCTGAAAGTATGAATTAATAATTAAAAGTGGGGACTTTTTTCAGCCATGCAGCCTGCTATTGTGTATTCTTGTTTTTACGCCCTGATTTACCACGGTGTAAAAAAAGCTACTGTGGGTTGCAAGTGACACCGTACCTCTCTGCCAATCAAAATGCAGTGTTTTGTTTCATTTGGAAATAATGTCGGACACAATGTTTTGTGCAAAGACACTCGAGGTATTGTTTCGCATTTTTAAAATTGCAAAAATATTCGCTTTCGGTGATGTCACGTCTCGCTTGAAATTGGCATGATATGGATTTCGAAAAGTCAAGACTCTCGTTTTTTGGAGAGCCAGATTTGTTGAGCACGTTACTGCGGTATTGGGGAGCTATTTGTGGTTTGTTTGTTTGTTTATTTATTGGGATTTGACGACACATTCAAATAGAGCTGAAACGATTAAGGGACTTTCTTGATCGATTTATCACGTGGATTAACCTTGGTTAACCGATTACTCACTTGTCCAAATAGGTATCTGAGTAACTGCCATACCGTTGATGGTTTAAAGCATGAACCTTTTACCCAACGCAACAAACAAAACCAACTAGGCCTATATACAAAAATCTCCATTCAAATTTATTATGTTTTCAATTTTTGTCTCAAAAACATAGCTTATGGCCCCTCGTTGGAACAAGCGCGTTGCCTCAGATAGTATGCTGGCAGAGCATTTATGGCTGGGCGTTTAGGGACCATAGACCCGGGATCGACTCCAGTTGAGGCCACCCTCCGAAAAACTTGACAGTTTTCAATCCTGTGGCGCAAACCATAAACCCCCGATGTTTACCCTGTATGTTGCACGCTCTCATATATCTTGGATGCTGGATGCGCCCTTTGCCATGGCTATTTGTTCAAGGCATTCTGACCAATAAGAAGACAAGATTTATCGGGATATAGAGACAATGCTATTTATAGCCCAACCCCCTCTTCCGATACCATCTGGAGTGAACACCAACCCTAAAGTCATGATAAATTCTTCACTTTTATTTCATGTGAATGGCAGGAAGACAGTCAAGTTGACTATTGCATTCCATGCTGCATACATAGTGTGTCTTTGTCATAAAATAATTTCTCTACCATAAATCTTTACCGCAATAAAAATTGTTTGATTGATCACTGGTTATAATGAAAAATCTCACAAACGAGAGTTGAAGTCGATATTTGCAAACGAAAAGGTCATATGATTGTTTCTTGTAGTGGCCCATCGTTTCGCATACTTTATCAGATATTAAATCATGTTTAACAAAATTAATGTTATAAATGATTGTTTCGATGGGTTTATTTGTTTGGGGGTCGGGGTCGGGTGGAGTAGGATGGGATGGGATGGGTAGGGGGAAAGGGGGAGCAAATGCTGGTACAAGGGGGCAGTAGGCTTGATTAGGCCTACATGCCCTATTACTCCACGGAATACATGACTGTGTTAAAAAGTAATTTGAGGAGACCAGGTGCCAATACTATAAAACTTTTACAATTGTATTTTCTAGAATTGTATTTTCTACATTTAATATAACTGACTAAAATCAATCTTTGGCATTTTAAAAGAAATGGCAATTTGTCAACTGGCAAATGGCCAGATCTTTGAAAATGCTAATGGTTCATTTTAACCCATTTAAAGTGATAACTAGAAAATACAATTCTAGAAAATACAATTGTCAAAGTTTTATAATATTATAAAATTATAATATTATAATACTGGTCGACTATTATTATCGACGAGTTGTGTATGTATGTACATATTTGTGGGGAAGATATTTGCCCCAGACACGAAGCGTGCCTGGGTCAAATATCTTAGACTGAGAGTGAAATGTCATAATTCCAATCCCACAACAGGCGAAGATGATTTTTCACCCACCATACCCCATATGAAACTACTGCTTGTGCGATGAAAACATATACAGTCCCACAGCTTGATCGCAGAAAAAATGAATTGCATATTCGGAAAGACCTTGAAAAGTTCCATATAGGCCTATACCAAAATGCTACGAAAACGAGCGTTCGCTGACGACAGTTCTGGGTTAAAACAAGCAAGTTGAAACAGTTGACATCCCGGTGAGGTCGCTTTTGAAATTATGTTTTTTTGATGACGTCATGTGACAAGTGGTAGGAGAAAACTTAACCTCGAGTGACGTTGCGTGGGTGTGGGGGTGGGTGTGGGAGGGGTTGCTGTATTTGTGGAAGCACAGCATACGCCATGTTTGTTTACAAATTGCAGACAATTCATTTGTGTTTAACCCTTTACCCAACGAATCGCCCGCATCCGCCCGCGTAATACGCAAATTCAGCAGTTGAAAAAATATTATTTTTCCAAAAATATCAACAAAACCATATCATGTGACCCCTCGTTGGAACGAGCTCGTCGAGCTCTTTCCAACGAGGGGTCACATGATATGGTTTTGTTGAATTTTTTGAAAAGTTTCAAAAAATTATATTTAAAATAATAAATTTTGATATCGTCTGCGTTGGGTAAAGGGTTAAAGTAAAAAATGTCTGCACAATAGCTAATCGAGTTCACAACATCGATGTAAAGTCAAGTCTAGTCAATTGTTTTTACTCACGTTGCCCATTTTAGGAGGACTTCCACTCTAGGCACTGGTGACCGGGTCCTATGTTAGCAGTAAAACAGAGCTTGTTTACCACAGTAAACAAACACTACTTCACTTCCCGGGGTTCCCATGTGGACAAGCAAATTATACACAATGATGAAATACTGAGGTGATGATAACACAGTACGTGGAGAGTGGATTATAACTAAATCACCCGCGGAGTGGAGTTATCACCCACGTTATAACTTTCAAATTTTGTACATATCGACAAAAAACACGAGTAATGTTTCAGCCAATGGACCTCCGGGTTTAACCCGGAGGTCCATTGGTTGAAACTTTGCTTGTACTGGTTATGCTTTGCAACAAATTTGCAATTATTGCTAGGGTGGAATCTCCACCCTGTGGGTGATTTAGTGATAATACACTCTCCACGTACTGTATATTCAAATGAGTATACATGTAGTTACAAGGGGTGGGTAAGATTATTACTAACCCTGATGGATGAAATCTCACCCGAGGGTAAGATATTTGGGCCAGACACGAGGCTTGCCGAGTATCTGGACCTAATATCTCGTCCCGAGGGTGAGATTTCTCCATATCGCACCCACCCCCATCAGGGATAATCCCCCCCCCCCCCACCAAAACATCCTGAAGTCATCAAAAGTAATTCAAGGGCAAGCTCTGCTATATCGAACAATTTTGTTGTCCATTTCTAAAAAAAAACCCCTGAATTCCTTATCGGAAAGAACACACAAAAGTTCTGTATATACCACAGGTATATACCACGAAATTGATTCCCTTAGCCGCCAAGACAGGGGTTAAAGGTTTGTAGCGAAATAAACATTGACACATTCCGATGACATCATATTATGAATCAATGTATTCGTATAACTTTTCGACGGGAATTTCGTGCAAATCACTCCACTCATTTCACCCAACAGTTTATTTAAACGAGTTACGTGTCCTTTGGTTTTGCGGTCTGTGTTTTTATTTCTGTTTTCTTTGACAAACGTTCGTCTGCTAATATTTCCGAAACGTGACGCCATGTTGTTTGTTTACAGAATAACGTGCGATGTTTGAACGAACGAAATGGTTCGACGCGCCGAAGGCGCGCAGGGACGATTTGGGGGACAAGCCCCTTTCGACCCTCGTTGACTGTATAATTTTGGTGATGTCGAGGCGTGGCAGAGGAGGAAAATGTTTATCCCCGCTTGTGCTTCTTGCGGCTCTTTTTCTTGGGAGGTGGTTGGTTTGGAGATGTGGATTGCGATGACGATGTTGGTTGATTCGTGATGTTGGTTGATTGTGATGCTGCTGTAATCTTGGGTATTGCCTTGGAATTCTTCCGGTATTCTTGACACTCTGCTATTATTCTGTTGGCATTTGCTATGGTCCTCTGTACAGTTTCAAAGTCTACGGTGGCTGCGATTTGAGGTGGCTGTTCAGTTGTACTTCCCACTCCCGGGCTATCCGGTAGTGAAGGGAGAGGGGAGTGAGGGGTGGGAGGCGGTGAAAAAGCAACTTCCAGTTCCTCCTCAGTCTCCACTGGATGTTCCTCGTCCAACTGTACCGACTCAGGAGCCGGCAGTTGATTGGATGTACCAGTGGGACTAGGAGGGGAACTGGCGGCTGCCTCCAGAGCCTCCACCCCCTCACTCAACTCTTTCTTCCTATTCCGGAAGGCCTCCAAGCGCCGGGCGTCCCTGCGCTTGGTCGATGGGCTCTTCTTCTTTTTCTTGATCTATCTCTTTTCAGGGACTCCGTGCCCCTTCGGGTGAGGACCAGTGGGAGAGGAGATCCTCTCTCCAAAGGTACTACCTCTCCCCGAAGGGGTTGGTGATGTTGTGGGCTTCTCAATTTCAAACTCCACTTTCAGGTGGACGCTCAAGCCTATTTCCTGGATAGTCCAGGAGACAGGGCATGAGACGCCCAGAGCTGAAATGGCTTTCACTAGTCTATCTGGTAGTTCCATGGCTATCTAGGTGTTGTTCACGCTCTGAAGTCAGATGTGTGAATGAAGTGATGGCGATGATTGAATAGTTCTGCGCCCATTAAATATGCTGATAAACCGGTAACGTGGGTCATGTGAGATATATATCTATCCCACTTGGCCTTCTCACGTGGGACACGCATATTTAGGAATTGGGGGAGAAAGATCTGTCTCACCCATTGTCTCACCCTAGACGCGCGATTCTAAATGGCTAGGTGGTGGGGGAAATACCAGTTCCTCGTTTTATAACTTGTACTAAAGGCCCACTTCATCAACCAGCCTTCTTAGAAACTACCACCCCACGTTCGAATGATGTAATACGGATGAAGTAATAATTCAATCTAACAGCGTAGTTGTGCAGCATTGATAAATTAATCCGCCATGCTTACAATTGCTGCAAAAATGAAGATTTCAATCTCAATAAATACGCGTGGTTGATCTAGAGGGGAGGCAGAGGGGTGATTGACCCCCATCATAACCACCAAACTTTGGGTCCATGAACAAAACAATGGCATCTACTTTTATGCAACTGGTTACAGATACACATCTATGCAACTGGTTACAGATACAGTACAGTCGCCGCGGACTCGTCTTAATCCACGCGTGGGTGGTGATGTCCACGCATGTGTTTACCAGGTAATAGAAATAATTATCATCAAAGTTTTAATTAATTAAGCACCGGTTTTACCCTGTGCTTCATTAATTAATTTTTTGATGATTATTCCTATAATTAATGTTTGGATCTGTTTGGATTCTAATATTATTTACGTCCATGGACATATTGTTCACACGTGGAAAGTGACCCGGTCACGGCGGCCAAATTGTAATAGCCTTTGTTATGTTATATTGTTAGTGTTTTGTTTAGAGAATGTCGGAATCTGAACATCTGGTCTACCGCGTATAAAGGTAACACTATCTGGCTATCACGGCATCGCACTGCACACAACACTCACACAGAGTATGTTAGGCAAGGGGTTAAATTTAATTTCTTTTTTAACCCTTTGTATAACGAATCAGCAACATCCACTCGCGTAATTTACAAACCGAGCAGTTGAATTTGTGTTCCAAAAAGTTCAACAAAACCAAATGGTGTGACCCTCCATTGGAACGAGGTCGTCGATCTTGTTCCAGAGAGGGTCACATGATATATTTTTTGTTGAAAAAATGGATAACGTTGACAAAATTAATGAAAATGGAAAGTTTTAATTTCGTGGGCGTTGCGTAAAGGATTAATGTCTGATTTTATCACGCGTAAAAAGTAGAACAGTAACCCTTTCACCCGGTGTGCATAAATCTTTGCGCGAAGATGTAAATGGTAGTGAACGAGCAGATGATATAAAGAGCAAAAAATCTGAAACGAGGCTCTGTAATAATTTAATCCAACAGTTCAACAGAGCTATTAGATTAAATTATTACTGAACCTCCCAGCAATGGTTGGATGGTAACTCCTAATGCGCCGTTGGCAGTATTGACTGAAATGATTCCTTCCAGGGCGTCATTGTAGAAAAGGTTAATGTGTTCACCCACTCGCCTTTGTCGATTTCAATGTTGTTATTATTTTTTGAGTGTTCAAGGTCGAGTTCCACGTCTGTGGCAACATGATGATCGCAACACAAGTAAAAGGTTTATTGCCATTTCATCAATTCCCATTTCATCAACTGCCTCTAAAACTATATTTCCCATTTCATCAATTCCCTCATCAATAGAATGAAAATATGTTTTAATCTTATGTAAATGCATTTTTTTTTACCAATTATAAAAGAATATTAAATTAAACAGAAATTAAACCTGGTGTACTTCTCAAGTAATTTGTCTCTTTTGAGTAACAAATTAGTTTAGAATGCCACTAGGCATTCTAAACTAATTTGTTACTCAAAAGAGACAAATTAATTTAGAAAGCCAACAAGCATTCTGAAGTAATAGTGAGTATGTTACTGGAGTATTGTGCTTTAAATGTTACATTCTGATAGATATTTAAATGTTATATGTTACTTTTCCCCACTTATTATGTGTAGTAATCCAGTGGCTCTGAATAAAATATTTAAAGTGTGTTCGTCTGAGAAATGTCTGGAAAGTGGTTATACAATAAACCCTCAAAATATTGATTTTTCATCAACTGGCTAATTGTATTTTTAAAATGTATAACATGTAATTATAAAACACACCTGAAAAAAATCTGTTGATGAAGTGGGAATTGATGAAATGGGAAAATATAATTTTAGAGGCAGTTGATGAAGTGGGAATTGATGAAATGGGAAGACACCAAGTAAAAGGCCCAGTTCGTCCAATGATTGACACTCTTGCTTAACATTTCAGATAACACTTGCCCCGTACGTTGATTACCGGGTCCTATTTTACCTGTAAAGGAGAGCTTGTTTACTACAGTAAACAAGCACTACTTCACTTCCTAGGATTCATTCCGATTTAGAATGTGGCCACAATGGCGTGTCCTTGTATACTGGTATAACGGAAGTCAAGTTAATCGTAACCTAAACATGGGGAATTTATACATGATCTATAGGAATGATGTTTAAATTTGGTGCAATAATTTGAACACCAACGTTTTGTCACTAAGAACTGGCAAGTGTCTTTAGATACTCTCCAATAATTTGTAACAAATAAATTCGAATGGATACCTTATAACTGTATATGAACCACACACAAGGACATATACGTTTATTGTATAAATGGGAGGGGTGATTCTGTGACTCGGCTATTCCGTGATTCAGTTCGTATTCAGCTATAAACTGATATACAATGCAACTAGAAATTCTCCGCCGCATGGGCGGGGCTGTCTGTACTTGGACGGTTCGACCTGCCACTTGTACATAATTAATTAGTTTTAACCCTTTAACACTGGTGCTATCTATATGTCAGTTCAATGGAAGAAATTTGAAAAGTCCATAGTTATTATTGGGGGTAGACCAATCAATATTTACGACGTGCAACCATAAGGTTGCAGGTGGAAAATATTGATTGGTCTACCCCACCCTTAACTTAGCAGGCATCCTACTTAATGAAAGTATGACGTACGATGTCCTTGGGCTGATTAAGCGGCCTCTTTGGTTTAAAGAGTTAAATAGTGCTTAAACTGTTGATTCCATTCCACCCGGATAGCAAACGTAGAGTACAGCCTGTAACAGAGTGCGCCATCAGGCAATATTATTCTGTTAATAACGCCTGATTATTGCCATATTATTGCCAGATTGCTATTGCAATCTGGCAATAATATAGCAAAAATCATGCGCCATGGAGATGATATTCTAGAATTTTATACACTCTTACTTCCTCGTCACAAAAAATAATTTGCATGGACGTTTTCCCATAAATTACCTCAATTTTTAATAAAAAATATCTTCACGCTTCGGAGCTTGATCAGCACTACTTTACTTCCAAGTTTGAAACTGTTCAGCAAAGCGTTTGTTTCTTGAAATTGCAGTATTATGGTAACATTATGGCAAAATATGGCGTTATTAGGGCCTTAGTTGCACCAGCAGCAGTCAACGTTATCATGAACTGACGTGTACCCATACACAGATCAGGATTGGATTACAGAAAAAACATCTTTCGTGTTCAGTAGACTATCTTTTATTTCAAGCTCGGTGAAGTCAAACAAGTAGCGCATATGCACCTCTGTAAGTTTATGGTACAATACACAGAAAAACAATTCTTGGTTGAAAAACAGATCAACTCTAAATTCAACAATTAAGGCATAATTATCAACAAACATCTAATTATTTCATTATTTTATATTGGAAAACTGTTATGTAAGCTTCAAATAAGTCACGACGTTTCGTTAACGGTACTCTGCCAACAATCTTCAATAAATCAATCAGAACAATAGATATCTATTTTTCATGCTATATTTTCGATTTGTCTCTCTTGATAACTGACAGACAAAACAGCTAATGAGGTAATCCCCGCGTATAGTGATCGTGCGTTTGACTTCAGTTCAGAAATACAAAGGGACGTCATCCGAATTGGAGTAATTCATTAGACCATGGAATCTAAAAATAGCCGGACCGCGGGCCGCTAATGGCTATTTATACCATTATCGCCCGCGGCCCGGCTCCGCCGAATGACGTCACTGAAATTATGGAATTTTAACGGGCCTCCAAACTTATGTTAATCGACTAGTAACTTATAGACTGAGTGGTAATAAAAAAGCTTAAGCAAACTCACATATCCAAACATGTTTTAATCTTTCACCGTTTCTTGTTTCTTCAAGCTATCGCGCTAATGGTCTGAAGTCGAGAAAAATTAAGGGCCATGACTCAAATAAGAAAAATCCAACGGAACTGATTCCAAATTCAATCAAGGCAAAATGATGCGAAATGAGTGCTTGTCTAATACGAGACAGGAAAATGCCCGAAGTTTGTGAAGAGATGAACACATCGATGGTACAAACTCGCCGATATTTCGAAATTAATTTTTATAGGAAATTCCAGAACCCTTAGTATTAAATTCACGGACAACTGTAGGAAATTAAGGGGAGCTAACAGTCCTATAAATTTTCATGTGGAGAAGTACAAAAATGCAGAAGCTGGCGTTTTTACAGATTTCCCCAAATCAGATTTAACGTTTGACTGTATTCTTTGTTGAAACATATTTAAAGATAGGTTTTGATCATCTTTAGATGTTCTGTAGCCATTTTTGTGTATTATATCAACAGTGTACGCGTCGTGACATTTAATATCGACAGTGTCTGTCCAATTAACCCTTTACCCAACGTAACGGCCAAAACCGGCCAGCGTATTCTCAAAAATCGCCAATTATTTTTTATTATTTTTTTCATTTTTTGTCTCAAAAACATAGGTAATGACCCCTCATTGGAACGAGCTCGTCGAGCTCGTTCCAATGAGAGGTCATAACCTATGTTTTTGAGACAAAAAATGAAAAAAATAAGTTATTCAAGAATTTTTTTTGCAAGTGTCGTCTGCTTTTGATGTTAGGTAAAGGGTTAATATAAAAGTCTATGAGGTGAGATTCGATCATTTTTTTCCAGAGATCGAAATTACTATAAGGACACATTCGATAAACAAGGAACCAGAGTGTACGCTTATTTAGTGTTGGCAGCAGGGGGAGGCCACCAAAAATTTGCAAGACGTGACGTGGGGTTGGGTGGGTCTCTTGAGTGCGCCAAAAATGTGCATTTCCAACTTGTACAATTTTTTGAATTTTTTAAAAATTTATCAATATATCAGCTAATATATACCATCATTTGTGTTTCAAACCTTAAAGATGATGTTGTACATCACACACTTAACATAAATTCAACATCAAGAGGCTTTATATGTGAGAATATTGGGCTTAAACTGGGAAAATGTCACACGTTAGTAGGGGGTGGGTGTCTTGTTCGAAATGTAGAAAATGTGCAGACAATATTTTGGGAAGAATTCAAATGAAAATATGTTCCCGTATATGCACACCCTGCTCTGGCCAAGCCTGATAATGAACAGCTTGTAGATTGGGGCCCACAGCAGTCCACAGAGGTTTAAAATGGTGGTACCAGTTTAACCCTTTACCTAACATGAAAAGCAGACGACACTTGCCAAAAAATGATTGAATAACTAATTTTTTTAATTTTTTGGTCTCAAAAACATAGGTTATGACACCTCATTGGAACGAGCTCGACGAGCTCATTCCAATGAGGAGTCATAACCTATGTTTTTGAGACAAAAAACGAAAAAATAATAAAAATTAATTGGCGATTTTTGAGAATAGCGCTGGTCGGTTTTGGCCGTTACATTGGGTAAAGAGTTAAGAACATTATGAAAACCCCCTAAAGACAGCTGTGCCTACTAAGTTTATAAGTTTATTTTGGATTTTAATGGGAGAGTTGGGGGGGGGGGGGAGTGGGTGTATGAGAACGGTAGTAGAAAATTTGCACGTAGTGGGTGGGTGGGTGTAAAAAGTAGGCGAATAAAAAATAGGACGTCACGTCTTGCAAATTTTTAGTAGCCCCCCCCCCCCCCCCCCCCCCCCCTTGTTGGTAGATATGTATTCTAAATGACAGATTATCTGTGAAGTGGTTCTTTCTAATTAACTTGCCATTAAAAACTAAGTTCCTCTTGTAACTTTTAATGAAGGAAAACAACAGACAGCTCCCAGAGCTGTCTGTTGTTTCCGTTTATCAAAAGTAACAAACGGAACTTAGCTTTATTATTTCAGATGTCATAAATTTTTCTTAGCAATTACTTGCTTCTTAATGGTATCACAGAACTAAATATTTTCCCACAGGCGACCATTATAACGTTCAGGCGGAAAAAAAAAATATAATCGCATCACTTTAATTTTGGCATTCAAATATCTCTGTCAAGTATAGCCCTTCAGACAACTTTTTCTGATCTGAAAACAGGGGTCATGCAACAAATAAGAGAGAAAAACTGACACAAACGGAAGTACCGGTCACGTGCACATATTTTTCAGGGAATTCCCTACAAAAATACACAAAAAGTAAATTGTATTTTTTAGGTCCAAAAGTCATCAAATCACCCTCTTTTTTATCAGGAATATTCAACAATAATGCAATATGTCAATAGAATGTTTCAAACGTTTATTGAAACAATGGATTTTCCCAAGGCTGTTAATTTTTAGAGATTGCATCATTTCCGAGTGCAACATTTAGAGGCAGTTCACTCTAATTTCAATATTTAGTTCCGCGATACCTATAATTGGACCTTCCTCTCTAGTCTAATATTTTCAAGGGTGATAACTTTATCGAGAGTCGATTTTCATTGTGATATAAGTCTGATATCAGTGGCATGCTTAAATCGCCGCTGCAAATGGCATATGAAAGTTTGTGCAAACCTTCCTGTAAATAAAATGCAATGTAAAGTTATAAACACGCTACACATTCGCGTCTTTATAGAATCAATAAGATACACAAACGGTTAGAACAAGACAAAATTCGAAACACGAATAATGGCGTTTATTATGCCTCACGTTTGTAACATCAGCCGTGATTGGTTAATTTGACATCTTCTAAAAGTCATAGTACTGGAGTTTTGGGGCAAAACTCGGGTACTATCGGAACGTTTTTCCCTGGAGACAAGAGAACGAAGAAAATATAAGCGCCACTTCCATTGATCAGCGTCGATTGGAATTTCTCAACACCAAACGCTGGCCCCGTGTCCGTTTAACTTTTTTCAACACCGGTAGACACAAACTTACCAACAAATATATCATCTTCAGTGGGTATGTTTTCAATTTTAACTGCAAACAATGATTTCAAAAGAATCAGAAATATTAAAAAAACTCACTCACGTGTTGTTCACCACTTCAGTGAATCTTGAATATGAGTCTCAGTTATGACTTCAATCAATTATATTTAAGAAATAACTGTTGTTTTCCTTCGGTTTATGCGATATAAACCGAAAATTTTCAGCACAAGCTTCATAACAAGCATTAACAATGAATTATAACACGAACAGCATGATGCAGTTGTAAACATTGGCATTTGTTGATATAGAAACTCCCAAAGCGACGGCACTTGTGACAAGTCATTTTCGAAGAGACGTCATTCGTTCGAAATGACGTCATGTTTTTGGATTCGACTACATTGTTGTTGCAAGATTGATGGCATGTTGCAGTTAACGCTTAACAATGAAAGTCATACTTTGTTCGGCATAATAAAATAAATAGAACGTTTCTTTTCATGTTCTATCGGTCGATAGTACCTGAGTTTGTGTGATTTCTGAAATAAAACCTTCAGCAGCTTTGCTGCTTCAGGTTTTATTTCAGAAATCACACAAACTCAGGTACTATCGACCGATAGAACATGAAAAGGAACGTTCTAATATTATAATAGTAGGGGAGCTGAAGGAAGACAGATTCCTCACTGAGAATACTGTTGGATGTTAAGAGTATTGTTGGACTCATGTTTACCAGCTTATTCGTGCTAACATAAGCACCAGTTACCAGTTGGAGTATTACAACTTTTGCACACCCTTTTACACTCATAAGGGTACGCGGTGACTCAGTGGTTACGGAACTGGACTTCAAACCGCGAAGTACACGGTTCGATCCCTGCCAGGGGCAACTGCGTTGTATTCTTGGGCAAGCCACTTAATTCCAATTGCCCACGCGGGGGCACAGTGGCGCTGTGCACTAAGGCGTACGCGTCGATGGCGCACTTGCCTTCAACCAATACTAATCCTGCTTGTTTAGAGTTAATACGTTGGAGAGTCTGACAGTTCGTCGCCGTTGCTCTGTGGTTCTCTCCAGGTATTCCGGCTTCCTCATCCGTATAACTGTCCGACAAGAGCTGATCATGATTATTGAAAGTGTCGTTAAACCCCAATAAATAAATACATGTTACAAACATGCAAATGAGATATGCAGATAACGCTTGTCCAATTATTCAGCTAGTGTCATGCGAATCTCCGATTTCGTGTCAAATTCATTCCGGAATCGAATCCGGTAGTTGCCTTGAATCGAATCTCGAATCGAATCTCATGGCTGTTCAATTTGTAAATACTGTATCTTCTAACTGCTCCAAATACCGTAAATATTGCCAGTCTCTACTAAAGTATTGAATCCAACAATAACTCTTCTGTTTGGATGAGTCAATGGAAAAGCGGAATACTCCAAAACGGAATTAAACTAGTTGCGGAAACGGAAACTCCTTGAACTCTGCTTTATCAGACCCGAGAAGGAGGAGTCACTTGGGGCATGACTGACAAATTTCGTCATTGGAAGAGATTTGCAGGAAAGTTAGCTCCCCTCCCCCTGATTTCCTGAAGCTGACAGAAAATTTATCACTAATGTTATGGGAATTTCATATTGACACTGAAATTTTGAAATGTTAGCGAATTTGTGTCACCGATATGCCACATAATTTCACAACATTTTCCTGTAGAATAGCATAAAAATAGAGGCGCTGTCTTTTTACATTTGTTCCCAATCAGTTTCAACGTTTGATAATTATTCTCAGTTGAAACCCATGTAAAAATAAGAAAATAGCGTTTCGATGTTCTGTAACTTTTTTTGTTGATTTTATAAGCAGAGTGTGCATCGTGACATACAATACAGACAAGGCCCTTTCTATTAATTTGAAAAGGCTATGAGGTGAGATTTTGTAGTTTTTTTCTTTGGGTTGCGAATCACTAAAACACATTCGCCAAACAAAAATCCGAAGTGGACAATTATACGTTATCATGACCATGTGCATGTCCTGTAATTTGTATCAGATAGTCGGTCGTGTTTACAATCGGATCGCAACGAGCCCGTAAGGGCTCGTTGCGATCCGATTGGAAACACGACCGACTATCTGATACAAATTACAGGACATGAATTTGGTCATGATCATTCATTTATCTAACAATCCCGTTACATAAGGCCCGTTTCCCCAGTTTTTCAGTTTAAATTGGATTGAAATTGGTCAAAATTTTGCATTTTATGTTTTAATCCATAATCACAATGCATATTGCTTCCATTGTGTTGCCTAATGCGGTGTTTACCGGAATTTGAATCTGTCTGATATGGAACAGGAGGGCTGCTACAAACGTTTTTGCCGAGTTTTTGGGTGCAAATTAAGTTGATTGTTAGATAATTATTCTTAATGGCGGATTGTCTGTGATGGTAGTTGCTTCTCGTTAGCTTGCCATAAAAGTTAAGTTTCCTTTTGTTACCTTTAATGTTTTTAAGCTCTCGGAGCTGTCTGTTGTTTTCGTTTATTAAAGTAACAAAAGGGAATCTGGATTTATTTTCTACTGATGTCATAGGTGTTTTCCCAACAACAATCTAAATTGAACCTTCCTCACACATCTAATAATTTCTGTGGATACAACTTTTGCCAAAGT
>CM062295.1:99291831-99324671 GCA_031216915.1 Pictodentalium vernedei | reverse complement strand
AATAAGCTTTGAAAACACTCCTGTCAATATACTAAGCTCCCGTTTTATGACTTCAATTTGGAAATGGGTTACTTAATAACAATTAGGTGTCAAATTTATATTTATGTTATTTTATCATCAGTGATTAAAGAATAATGATGAAGAATGATTGAAAAGAACTGATCCGGAGAAAAATCCGTTTGGGATAAAAAATTAAAATAAAAAAAAAACATTTTTTCCGGCTGTTTTATTTGTTTAAAGGGATTGAAATTCCTGTCCCAAACGCTGAAATTTTTAGAAATTAAATATTTCTAAATCAACAGGTTCGTTCACCCTGTGTTCTTATATTTAAAAAAAAATCCCTGATTTTTACAAATTTATTTTGAAAACGGAATTTTTGCAAATTTCAGCGAATTTTGTTGCTAAGCGTTCTCATCTACGGAAGCCTATTAGCTTCACATTGTTTTTAGTTATTAAATTGTAGCTACAATTTAATAAATTGTACCTACAATTTAGCTAAATTGTCTCATCCCTATTGTTTACTGATAATTTTATAAGATACACTTCACTTACGGTGAGAAGGACAAGACGGTTCGGAAAAGTTGAAGATCGGGGGTGTGGGGGGGGGGGGGTCAAGTAAGTCGTGTTGGCTTATGACCTATTTTTAACCAGTCTGCACAGGAAGGGGAAGGGCGTTTTTCAATGAACATTGAAAAATTATTGTTTATTTAGTCCTTAGACTAATATGAACAAGCGCGCCGTTTGCCAAACAAGAACAACTACCGCCTCAAAAACCCAGCTTGTGACCACCCAGTCATTATTTCAAAATCTTGGGGGGGGGGGGGGGGGGAGGTGTCGGTCTAAGTATTCTGGGGACGGTTTGACTCTGGGACGGGCGGGGGTGAAATCGTTCGCCAGCCTTACGGCCTTGCCACTGAAAATGGGTTTGGGTCAAATAAATAGTGGAGACGGGGTTCGGATCAAAACGATGCGGATCGATTCGGCTAGGGGAGTCTCTGGGCGATTCCCATCGTACTGAATAGCAAGTCGCAGCCTCACTGTGTTTGTTATTATTTGGTGTAGCAAGTGATATGAACAAGGCCTTATATTGGAATGAGAAGGTTTTAAATGATATTGAAAATTTGTTGCGAATTACTTGTTGAAATTCAGACGGAGACTGAGCGGTATTAACGGTATTTGGATGATTTTTTATGGTGATTTTACGAACAAATTTATCCATATTTTCCAAGTCGAACAGAGTCAGAGATATTAATTATTTGATAAAATGTTGTTGTCAAAACATTTTTATTAGGTTATTTCAAAACGATCACGTGCCGGGCAGTTCGTACATACACATCTCACACAAGTCTCGTCCCCGTGTTCATCAATAGCACGGAATAAAATCATTTAAAAGACGATTATATCCGATTTGGCAATGACTTTGATTTCACTGTCCGGGCTTCTTGTGAAAATTAAAACTGGTCATTTCGACATTTTTTTCTGCATTTTTTCATTCATTGTCACGACTAATTTACCCGGCGAACCTGATTCGAAATAATATCAACTGATGTCTGAGTCCACTTACCACACATTTCTTTTCCTAATGATATGTGTCGGAGATCGATGTTAATGACCTCGGGAATAGCGCACTACGTTCTGCGTTACATAGCGCAGAAGTTATCGCATGTTTAACGAGATTTACTTGACTGTTCTGCACTAGATAGCGCATTAGCTAACGAGCGTTTTCTGCACTAGACGTGACAGGACTTCTAGTTTTAACTGTATGTGCATACATGTATTTAGCACAGAACAAGTACATGAAAAAATAAACATAATGCAAATATTGTTTCTTTGTAGAGAGATGCACATCAGTGATTATCTTTTCAGAGCAATTCTCTTTTAAATACAAAAAATACAGAACATTAATTCAGTTTCGAATTTGTTCTTTTGTTTCATTCCAGTCCCATATTGGACCGTTTTGGTCCTGTGTTGGCCCATTTCTGTCTCATATTGATCCGTTTTGGTCAGTTTTGGTTCTGTATTGGTCTGTTTTGGTTCCATGTTGGTCTGTTTCTCTCTCCTGCTTTTGATTGTTTTGGCTTGTTTCAGTGCATTTGGGTCATTTGACATGACCCCCTTCATTGCAATAAGTTCATTGAGCTCATTCCAATGAGGGGCCATAACTTTGTTTCCAACTTCTGAGACAAAAATTGAATAACTAAAAAAAACCCTGAATGGCTATTTTCATAAATAACACAAGGCTGTTGTGACATTACATTTAGTAAAGAGTAAAATTAATTATATACAGAACTATGTCATTTTATAATCACTTGATATTTCATTACTGATGAGCTGACTTGGTTCACCATTCCGTAATCATTATCTTGTATATATATTTGATATTCTAAATTAATTCACATGAAAAGAAATTAATGTGCTAAAGTTTTCTGCATCTCCACTTTGCCAATTAACTTGACATTTAAATCTGAATCATAGAGGGAAACTTGCAATCAAGCTTGTTGCACCATTCTTCCATTGTCATGATTGAACATTTCAATTTGGCTACCATGTACAGTACAAGTCAAAATAAGTTGTAGGATAACCACAATAAACTATATATCTTTCTCTCCCTAAACTGATAAGACCAGAAGCTGACATCATTTTTTGGAAAACTCTCATTGAGAGCTTTCCAGAAAATGATGTTAGATTCTGATCTTGTCAGTGCAGGAGCAGCAGTTTACGTAGTTTATTGTGGTTATGCTACAACTTATTTTGACTTGAACTGTACATATATACATGTATGTACATGTATACTACCTACAATTCATATAGATATCCCTGTAATTTTGTTACACATACATTGATGTATATTTTAATAATGATTAATTGTACATGTACATGTATATGTGTGTGTTCCAAAAAATAAAAATGGTAAACACTGGAACCACTTCATTTCTGAGAAGCATTACAATTAAAACTAGAAGTCCTGTCACGAAATGTGCGCTTATCTAGGCTTAATTGCGCGTAGGAATTGCACGCAGTTGCCATATCGAATGGCATCCAAAGCATGGCATGTTCTCCTGGTTACTCATAGCAAACACGGGCAATGTTTCTGCCAATGGACCTCCGGGTTACCCGGAGGTCCATTGGCTGAAACATTGCTTGTGCACAGGCCATACATGTATTTACAGAATTTGATAGCCTTACTATGGTCATTTCGCGTAGATTAACGCGCATATCAACGTGCTATTTGTGCGCATTTCAGGACAGGACTTTTAGTTTTAACTGTATCATGATCATGCTTGTTCACCTATGATGTATGCAACTGAAGTCAACTTTTTCTTATGCTCCTTCTTGTACATGCATATAGAGATTATCATGACTGTAAAGTGATCTGGTTTGTCGTATTCCGCTGAGTTGATGCAGTCAGATCACAGGATCACACTTGCTGCCTTCAGCAGCTCATGTGATCTGAGCTTGTCACCTTGACTGAATGCGACAAACCACTGAAACCAGTAGTATATATCCTAATGGTGATATTTTTGGAGCGTGAGAACAGATACAATTTATGTCTGGGGTGAGGCAAAGTGTTACAGAGATTAACTTTAAAACAGACAGCGATATTGATACATGTACGTTGAATTGCATGTGACGTTTTGTTCCCAATGCATTCATTAATTTCATGCTGTGCCTACTTGGGTTCACATCGGTAAGGGGTGCAGTCTAATTTTTGCGGTCACATTCTTAGCTCACCTAACATCATTTCTCAATAATCTTAATAAATTTAAGTCACTATTTTTTGCAAACCTTGCTTTTGCAAATGAAGCACTGGGTAATGGGTACTGTATTTTACAAATGTATGTACATGTAGGTTTCCCTGTATACATGTTAAAATCTAACATACATGTAGTAGTAACCTTCATGTACATGTACAAGTGTAGGAAAAGGGTGTGGCGATTCATTTTTGCCTTCTGTGTTGTGTATTTGCCAGCCATCTGTTAACGTCTTAACAGAATTTTCTCACAAATAAACAACTAATGCATGATCTTGCTTTGGCGAGATCTCATGTCAGTTTTTGCTATTCATTATTTAAAATTAAGTTAAGATAGAAAAGCATGCTTCTCTATTCATTTTTGGATGCAGTGTGCAACATTGAGTCAAGTATTGTTACTCCAGAATGATTGTCTAGTCTGCCTGTCAAACTTGTGGGATTAGGATATAATTGATTAGAGTCCTACAAATCTCATTTTTTGAATCAAATCGAATCAGGCAGAGAATTTTTGAATCGAATCCCAAATCAAAATCTCACTGTTCATAAAGTTGAAGATACAGTTAAAACTAGAAGTCCTGTCACGAATAGTGCGCTTATCTAGGCTTAATTGCGCGTAGGAATTGCACGCAGTTGCCATATCGAATGGCATCCAAAGCATGGCATGTTCTCCTGGTTACTCATAGCAAACACGGGCAATGTTTCTGCCAATGGACCTCCGGGTTACCCGGAGGTCCATTGGCTGAAACATTGCTTGTGCACAGGCCATACATGTATTTACAGAATTTGATAGCCTTACTATGGTCATATCGCGTAGATTAACGCGCATATCAACGTGCTATTTGTGCGCATTTCAGGACAGGACTTTTAGTTTTAACTGTATCATGATCATGCTTGTTCACCTATGATGTATGCAACTGAAGTCAACTTTTTCTTATGCTCCTTCTTGTACATGCATATAGAGATTATCATGACTGTAAAGTGATCTGGTTTGTCGTATTCCGCTGAGTTGATGCAGTCAGATCACAGGATCACACTTGCTGCCTTCAGCAGCTCATGTGATCTGAGCTTGTCACCTTGACTGAATGCGACAAACCACTGAAACCAGTAGTATATATCCTAATGGTGATATTTTTGGAGCGTGAGAACAGATACAATTTATGTCTGGGGTGAGGCAAAGTGTTACAGAGATTAACTTTAAAACAGACAGCGATATTGATACATGTACGTTGAATTGCATGTGACGTTTTGTTCCCAATGCATTCATTAATTTCATGCTGTGCCTACTTGGGTTCACATCGGTAAGGGGTGCAGTCTAATTTTTGCGGTCACATTCTTAGCTCACCTAACATCATTTCTCAATAATCTTAATAAATTTAAGTCACTATTTTTTGCAAACCTTGCTTTTGCAAATGAAGCACTGGGTAATGGGTACTGTATTTTACAAATGTATGTACATGTAGGTTTCCCTGTATACATGTTAAAATCTAACATACATGTAGTAGTAACCTTCATGTACATGTACAAGTGTAGGAAAAGGGTGTGGCGATTCATTTTTGCCTTCTGTGTTGTGTATTTGCCAGCCATCTGTTAACGTCTTAACAGAATTTTCTCACAAATAAACAACTAATGCATGATCTTGCTTTGGCGAGATCTCATGTCAGTTTTTGCTATTCATTATTTAAAATTAAGTTAAGATAGAAAAGCATGCTTCTCTATTCATTTTTGGATGCAGTGTGCAACATTGAGTCAAGTATTGTTACTCCAGAATGATTGTCTAGTCTGCCTGTCAAACTTGTGGGATTAGGATATAATTGATTAGAGTCCTACAAATCTCATTTTTTGAATCAAATCGAATCAGGCAGAGAATTTTTGAATCGAATCCCAAATCAAAATCTCACTGTTCATAAAGTTGAAGATACAGTTAAAACTAGAAGTCCTGTCACGAATAGTGCGCTTATCTAGGCTTAATTGCTCGTAGGAATTGTGCGCAATTGCCATATCAAATGGCATCCAAAGCGCGGCAGGTTCTCCTGGTTACTCATAGCAAACACAGGCAATGTTTCTGCCAATGGACCTCCGGGTTACCCGGAAGTCCATTGGCTGAAACATTGGTTGTGCACAGGCCATATGTACAGAATTTGATAGCTTTACAACGGCCATAACGCGTACATTAACATGTAGATCAGCATGCTATTTGTGCGCATTTCATGACAGGACTTCTAGTTTTAACTGTACTAGACCCTCTACCAACCATAAATATTGCCAGTCTCCTCTCAAGTATTTCATTTAACTGCAACTTGTCTGTTTTTCAGCAAATCATTAAAAATGCTGAATATCCCAGGTTGGGATTGAAGTAGCTTCAGACAATGAGGAGCCTCTTTGGACTCTTCTTCTATCACTTGGTGTCCTGTACAGGAGACCTGATGATAGAAGAAGAGTTCAAGACACCTGGTATGATTTTGAGAACTGAGAACTCCTCCATGATTCAATTCAAAATCTCTGAATCAGCACCATTGAGACATTTTCGAATCGAATTTCAAATCTTTGCAGGATCCTATAATTGACATTGTAACTAGTACTCAAACGATTAGTCGACTAGTCGATGTCGACTCCGGGCAAACCAGTAGTCGACTCATAATTGTGCAGTCGACTACATGTAGTCGGAGGAGTTCAAGCTTTTGGGTAAATAGTATCCCTTCTGTGCCACTGTCAGACAGTTTGAACAGCAATATTGGGTAGTCAATGTATACATCTATTGCCATCTAATAGTAGTGACAGTAGTTTGTTTTAACTGGTACTAGTAGAGTGCTGAATTATTTTGGGCTATCAGGATATGTTATTAATTTGCCTTGTTGCAATTTATGGCACTCTCCCATAAATCGCAACAAGGCAAATGAAATAAGACTATACAATTTCACTCTTAGCATAATTAGAAGCACATTAACAGAATAATGTTCCAGTAAGTTGCTGTATATAAATGCCCAAGTGAAGACAGATTTGGACCTTCAGCACTCTACCAGAACACCAACACTGTTATAAGGAGACAAGTTATCACCAATGACTAGTCAAAGTCAACTTGACTTTTGGGTATTGACTAGTCGACTTTGGAATTCACTAGTCGTTTGAGCACTAATTGTAACATATACAGTTAAAACTAGAATAGAAGTCCTGTCACGGACTGTGCGCTTATCTAGGCTTAATTGCGCGTAGGAATTGTGCGCAATTGCCATATGGAATGGCATCCAAATCATGGCAGGTTCTACTGGTTACTCACAGCAAACACAAGCAATGTTTCTGCCAATGGACCTCCGGGTAACCTGGAGGTCCATTGGCTGAAACATTGCTTGTGCACAGGCCATATGTACAGAATTTGATAGCCTTACTGGGGTCATACCGCGTAGATTAACGTGCAAATCGATGTGCTATTTGTGTGCATTTCATGACAGGACTTCTAGTTTTAACTGTAGTTTGTTTGAGTACATATATTTATCAGCTGATGTACATGTACATTTAACTCTCACAAACCTAAACTATCATTCACAAGTTATTTCCAGGCTTGTTAACATGTACATACATGAATGCATGTACACATATCTTTAAGATTGAAAGAAGTAAAGTTTGTCTTTACTCGTAGATTTATTTTGGGGTTCTGGACCAATAGGATGGGCCTCTGCTTGGCTATAAAAGAGTTGAATGAATTATTACAATACTGTCATCACAGTTAAAACTAGAAGTCCTGTCACGAACTGTGCGCTTATCTAGGCTTAATTGCACGCAATTGCCATATCGAATGGCATCCAAAGCATGACAGGTTCTCCTGGTTACTCATAGCAAACACGGGCAATGTTTCTGCCAATGGACCTCCGGGTGGTAACCCGGAGGTCCATTGGCTGAAACATTGCTTGTGCACAGGCCACATGTACAGAATTTGATAGCCTTACTAGGGTCATATTGCGTAGATTAACGCGCAAATCGACATGCTATTTGTGCGCATTTCAGGGCAGGACTTTTAGTTGTAACTGTACAGCCATTAAATTCTAGCCCTCGATATTATCCATGGCAGTCAGTATAGCTACATGTATGATAATTTTATTACAGTTAAAACTAAAAGTCCTGTCCTGAAATGCACAAAAAAATCAGTTTTTTTTTCAGAACTTCTTTATGAAAGTTCTGATTCAAATAAATTTTTGCCTGAATATTTAGTAACATGGAATACATCACATATAATACAGGTTTTTTTCTCGTGGATAAATTCTTCAAATTAGATGAACTTTGATTTTTTTCAGTGCCACTTACACATGTACACATGTCAATATGGCTCGGGCTAGGGGCTGTATTTATGAACCGATCTTCACAAAACTTCTTGGGTACCTTTGTTATCACCTTGGGATGAGAACGAGTGTTTCTGGGTGTGGTTCAAAATTCAAGATGGCTGCCAGCGGCCATTTTGTACCGAAATTAGGTCGAATCAGTTTTTTGTACACAACTTCGAAACGGCTCAGGTTAGAGGCCGTATTTATGAACCGATCTTTACGAAACTTCTTGGGGGCCTTTGTTATCACCGTAGGACGAGAACGAGTGTTTTGGGGTATGGTCCGAAATTCAAGCCATTTTGTACCAAAATTAGTGCAATCAGTTTTTTGTACAGAACTTCTGTATGAAAGCTCTGATTTGAATAATTTTTTGTATGAATGTTTAGTAACATGGAATACATCACATATAATACAGGTTTTTTTTCGTGCAGAAATTATGCAAATTAGATGGACTTTGACTTATTCAGTGCCACTTATACACAGTAAGTGCACATGTCAATACGGCTTGGGCTAGAGGCTGTATTTATGAACTGATCTTCACGAAACTTCTTGGGTACCTTTGTTATCACCTTGGGATGAGAACGAGTGTTTTTGGGTGCCTTTGTTATCACTGCTATGAGAAGTTGAGAACAAATATTTTTGGGTTCAGTCAGACCCACTCTCTTTTCTAGTTTAGCATCTAACTGTCACCCACCTTTACAATACTTTACCTATACATTTGTTACAGGCTACGGTCAACATTTATGTACAGACCTACAATACTTCATATGTACCTTTGTTATCAGGTCATTACCTAGATGTGTGTCATCGCTGTGTCACATTCTATACATGTACATGTCTTACACAAGTTGAGCTACAGTGTCAATGACACTTTCATTTTTAGCTCACCTGACTGAAAGTCAGGGTGAGCTTTTCTTATCACTCTTCGTCCGTCGTCCTGCGTGAAGGTGGTGTTTGAGCCTCTTTCTCCTAAACCACTGGCCACATTTTAATTAAATTTCATGTAAGTAGTGGTTATATAGGGGCATTTTAATTTTTATCCAAAATAGCTTTCGGCTCATATTGAGCAGAGGTGTGGGGGAAAAATGGCCAAATTTTTTGAAAATCTTCTTCTAATGAACCACCAGTAGCAGAGACTTGATATGTAGTATACAGAGTCCTTTTGAGGTTTAGAATCAAGTTTGTTCAAGAGAAGTTTGTCTGACATTATTTGCCAACGTTATGGGAGGGGCAAAAATTTTGGCCACGCCTAAAATTTATATTTTCAGAACCGTGTGGTCGATTTGAACCAAATTTGATATGAGATGATAATGGGTCATAAGTAGTTGATTGATGCCAAAAAATTTTTCTCATTGCCCCGTGGGAACCTCAGGAGCTAAAACTAGGAAAAAACCTTAAAACTGCCATATCTCCAAAACTACACGGCACATAGAATTCTTATTTTGTATAAAGCTTACTTTTATCCAGTAGAATAGAATGGTTAAAAAAATCCCTATCGGTTTGATCACAAGGTACTTTTTTCAGGACTTTGAAAAAGTGCTGAGTCAGCACTTTTTAACACTGTAGGCAATGGGAAAAAGATTAAAAAATCTTCTTCTCCAGATCCAGCAGGCAGAATCTTTTGATATTTGGTAAGCAACATTGTAGGGTGGATCTGATTCAAGTTTGTTCAAATCGGCCCCCTGGGTTCATATTTGGGCTCAGTATAGGAGCCCGATTTTGAACTTCGTGCATTTCAGGCAAATTTCTTAAAAAATCTTCTTCTCCAGATCCTGCAGGCAGAATCTTTTGATATTTGGTATGTAACATTGTGGGGTGGATCTGATGGAAGTTTGTTCAAATCGGCTCCCTGGATTCATATTTGGGCTCACTATAGAAGCCCGAATTCGAACTTAGTGCATTTCAGGCAAATTTCTTAAAAAATCTTCTTCTCCAGATCGAGCAGGCAGAATCTTTTGATATTTGGTATGCAACATTGTGGGGTGGATCTGATTCAAGTTTGTTCAAATCGGCCCCCTGGGTTTATATTTGGGCTCAGTATAGAAGCTCGAATTCAAACTTAGTGCATTTCAGGCAAATTTCTTAAAAAAACTTCTTCTCCAGATCCAGCAGGCAGAATCTTTTGATATTTGGTATGCAACATTATGGGGTGGATCTGATTCAAGTTTGTTAAAATCGGCCCCCTGGGTTTATATTTGGGTTCAGTTCAGAAGCTCGAATTCGAACTTAGTTCATTTCAGGCAAATTTATTCAAAAATCTTCTCCAGATCCAGCAGACAGAATTTTTTGATATTTGGTATGCAACATTGTGGGGTGGATCTGATTCAAGTTTGTTAAATTGGCCCCCAGGATTCATATTTGGGCTCACTATAGAAGCCCGTATTTGAACTTAGTGCATTTCAGGCAAATTTCTTAAAAAATCTTCTTCTCCAGATCCAGCAGGCAGAATCTTTTGATGTTTGGTATGCAACACTGTGGGGTTGATCTGATTCAAGTTTGTTCAAATCGGACCCCTGGGTTTATATTTGGGCTCAGTATAGAAGCTCGAATTCGAACTTAGTGCATTTCAGGCAAATTTCTTAAAAAATCTTCTTCTCCAGATCCAGCAGGCAGAATCTTTTGATATTTGGTATGCAACATTGTGGGGTGGATCTGATTCAAGTTTGTTCAAATTGGCTCCCTAGATTCATATTTGGGCTCACTATAGAAGCTGGAATTCAAACTTAGTGCATTTCAGGCAAATTTCTTTGAAAATCTTCTTCTCAAGATCCAGCAGGCAGAATCTTTTGATATTGGTTATGCACCATGCTTAGGGCGGGGGGGGGGGGGGGGGGGGGGAGATTCAAGTTTGTTCAAGCCAAGTCCCTGGGTTCATATTTGGGCTCACTGTGGAAGCCCGAATTATAACTTAGTTCAAAATGAGGAATTTTCTTTAAAAATCTTCTTCAGATCCAGCAGTTGGAATGTTTTGATATTTGATATGCAGCATCCTTAGGGGGGTGAGATTCAAGTTTGTTCAAGCCATGTCCCTAGGTCCATATTTGGACTCACTGTGGGAGCTTGAATTGTAGCTTAGTTCAAAATGAGGAATTTTTAAAAAATCTTCTTCTTCAGATCCAGCAGTCGGAATGTTTTGATATTTGGTGTGCAGCATCCTTAGGGGGTGAGATTTAAGTTGGTTAAAGCCAAGTCCCTGAGTTCATGTATGGGCTCCTTGTGGGAGCCGAAATTATAACTTAGTTCAATATGAGGAATATTCTTTAAAAATTTTCTTTTTTTTTTAGATCCACTGGTCAGAATCTTTTTATATTTGGTATAAGCTTTTCAAAGGAAGAGCAGATGCAACTTGTTGAAAACAATTCTCTGGGTTGATATTTAGGCTACCATGTCAGGTGAGTGCCCTCAGGCCCCTTGGGGCCTCTTGTTTATAAAATCATGTCATGGCATCTTAACAATAGCCATGACTTGATTTCATGAAAAATTGAATACAGTCCCTGGTGTCTTTTGGGTGCCTACAGGGGCCGAATATGGGACCCTTAAGTCACCCTTTCCCAATGGCAATTGGGCATGATTATACCAACCCCAAATTTCCCAATGGCACTCCCTACCTGGACAAAATACATGTATAATGTACAACTGGGTAGTTGTAAGACTTAAGAAAACCATTGGTTTCCTGTCATTCTGAGGCCTTATGATCATTCAGTTCTGGACACCAATAAAGAGTTCATTAAATTTAAATTGCCTACCTTACAAAGCTTAGAAGGCATCTGTTTTCAAAGGCAAAAAACAAGTTTTTTGTTTAGAGTATATGAACAGTTCGAAGGAGTCTACAGGGACTGCATGAGTTGATCATGATTCCATGTGACTGTTATAATACATGTACTTACTTCAGTCTAACCCTGCCTGTGCTGCAGTGTGGAGTTACGATGTTGGGGAGCTGGCCGAATACCTTTAGCGCAGTCTACAGATCATATTTATGAAGGGATTTCTATGTAACTTGGTAGGTTGACTTCATATAATGTCCAGATGAGAATGTCCCGTTTTGGACACGATTGGGCAACTGTGACTGCTACAGGTGCCCGAAGCCCGAAAACCATTATGACAGTCTACAGGTCATATTTATGAAGGGATTTCATTGTACCTTGGTAGGATGACTCCAAATAATGTCCAGACGAGAATGTCCCCTTTTGGTCGCGATCATTCAGCCTTGATGGCTGCCTGAGCCCAAAAACCTTTAGCATAGTCTATAGGTCGTATTTATGGAAGGATTTCATTGTAACTTGTTAGGTTGGCTCCATATAATGCCTAGATGGTGACATCCCCTTTTGGTCGTGATTGGTCAGCTGTGACAGCTACAGGGGCCCGAAGCCCAAAAACCTTGAGCACTGTCTACAGATCATATTTATGAAGGGATTTCATTGTAACTTCGAAGGATCACTCCAGATGATGCCCAGATGAGAATGTCCCCTTTTGGTTGCAATCATTCAATCATGATGGCTGCCCGAACCCGAAAACCTTCACAGTCTTCAGGTCATATTTATGAAGGGATTTCATTGTAACTTGGTAGGTTGACTTCATATAACGTCTAGATGAGAACATCCCGTTTTGGACACGATTGGCAACTGTGACGGCTACAGGTGCCCGAAGCCCGAAAACCTTTATCACAGTCTACAGGTCATATTTATGAAGGGATTTCATTGTACCTTGGTAGGATGACTCCGAATAATGTCGGAATGAGAACGTCCCCTTTTGGTCGTGAACATTCAGCCTTGATGGCTGTCTGAGCCCAAAAACCTTTAGCATAGTCAATAGGTCGTATTTATGGAAAGATTCCATTGTAACTTGATAGGTTGACCCCATATAATGCCTAGATGATGACATCCCCTTTTGGTCGTGATTGGTCAACTGTGACAGCTATAGGGGCCCGAAAAAACTTGAGCACAGTCTACAGATCATATTTATGAAGGGATTTCATTGTAACTTCGTAGGATCACTCCAGATGAGAATGTCCCCTTTTGGTTGCGATCATTCAACCATGATGGCTGCCCAAGCCCAAAGCCTGAAAACTTTCAGCACAGTCTACAGGTCATATTTTTGAAGGGATTTCATTGTAACTCCGTAGGTTGACTTCATATAATGTCTAGATGAGAACGTCCCCTTTTGGGTGCAATTGGGCAACTGTGACGGCTACAGGGGCCCAAAGCCCAAAAACCTTTAGCACGGTCTACAGGTCATATTTATGAAGGGATTTCATTGTAACTTAGTAAGATGACTCCAAATAATGTCTAGATGAGAACGTCCCCTTTTGGTCGCGATCATTCAGCCTTTGGCTGCCCAAACCCAAAACCCCAAAACCTTTAGCATAGTCTATAGGTCGTATTTATGGAAGGATTTCATTACAACTTGTTAGGTTGACTCCATATAATGCCTAGATGATGACATCCCCTTTTGGTCGTGATTGGTCAACTGTGACAGCTTTAGGGGCCTGAAGCCCGAAAACCTTGAGCACAGTCTACAGGACATAAATATGAAGGAATTTCATTGTAACTTTGTAGGATCACTCCAGATTATGCCCAGATGACAACGCCCCCTTTTGGTCGCGATCATTCAACCATGATGGCTTCCCGGGCCCAAAACCCGAAAAACTTTAGTACAGACTACAGGTCGTATTTGTGAATGGATTTCATTGTAACTTAGTAGAATGACCCAGTATAATGTCGAGATGAGGACGTCCCCTTTTAGTTGCAATCGGTCTACCGTCATGGCTACACAGGCCTGAAGCCCGAAAACCTTAAGCACAGTCTACAGGCCATATTTATGAAGGGATTTCAATGTAACTTGATAGGATGACTCGTTTTGGAATAATTTCACTGTACGGTAACTTTCGTTGACATACGTCAACTGTGAGGGCCACATACATTAACTGTGAGGTCATATTAACCCACCCCTCAGCTCTTTAATACAGTGTACACTTCATATTATTGTCTCCCGCTATTTGAAAAAAGGGGAGATTTTAAATTTGGGGTGTCCTTCGCGTTTTTTTCGTTTCCAGACTCTAACTTTCCTTACAGCGACCAGATTTCGATGAAATGTGGGTAGTAGATCACTTTCATCAATTGTGGGTCCAAGTTCGAATATGTGCATTTTCTGCACATATTTAATTAGGTTGCTGAAATTTGATTGGCTGATGGTTCCAGGCTCTAACTTTCCATAAAATCAACCGATTTCGATGAAATTTCATATATGGATTACTTTTATCAATACCTAGGTCAAGTTCGAATGTGGGAAATTTTGTACCGAAAATCTGTCCGTCTGCCCTGTGCGTCAACGCACCTCGGACTAAACGCTGTATTTATGAACCGATCTGTACGAAACTTCTTGGGTATCTTTGTTATCATTGTGAGACCAGAATATGTGTTTTGGGGTTTGGTCCAAAATTCAGGATGTTCCGAAATTGTGTGTAATCAGTTTTTTGTACAGAACTTCTATATGAAAGTTCGGATTTGAATAAATTTTTGTATGAATGTTTAGTCACATGCAATACATCACATATAATATGGGTTTTGTTCTCGTGCAAAAATTATGCAAATTAGGGAAACTTTGATTTATTCAGTGCTACTACTAATACACAGTAAGTGCACACCTGTGTTTTTCGTTTCCAGACAATAACTTTCCTTACAGTCAGTCGATTTCGATGAAATTTGGGTAGTAGATCACTTTCATCAATTGTGGGTCCAAGTTCGAACATGGGCATTTTCTGCGCATATTTAATTAGGTTGCTTAAATTTGATTGGCTGATGGTTTCCAGACTCTAACTTTCCTTAGAGTCAACCGATTTCAATGAAATTTCATATATGGATTACTTTTATCAATACCTAGGTCAGGTTCAAATGTGGGAAATTTTGTACCGACAATTTCTCTGTCTGCCTGTCCGTGTGACTGTCTGTCTGCCCATGCATCAACGCACCTCAGAGTAAAAGCCGTATTTATGAACCGATCTTCACGAAACTTCTTGTGTATCTTTGTTATCATTGTGAGACCAGAATATGTCTTCATCATTACTTCTTTTACAACTCTACAAAGTCAGACTCTCCCAGTACCATATACAGACCAACATATTATCTGGACATCACTTCCAAGGTTTCATTAACTTCCAGTCACATGCTTTACAGGTTGGTTAACATTTTTCACATCAGTTTAATGTAATATGTCTTATCATACAGTCTTAATTTTTAGTGATTCTCACAGTTATACTACACATCACTTTACTTGCTTTGACAGTGACCTCCGAGAAAATAAATCTGATAACCACTGTCTGAAGCACAGTCTGTCTGTTCTGTCTCTTCTAAATAACTTCCACTTGCAACTCAACTATATTCCACTGGATGCATTAATTCGCCTTGAAACTGCTGCCCAGCGGGAGACATTAAATCACTGAATTTGCTTGTTTTTTTTTAAAAACATAGCATACAGGGAACAGAAATTAACTTATTCCCAATTATCACTATTCTTGTCTTATTTCATAATCCTTTTATAAACATTGAACATTATCCTTTTCATCAAACACAACACACAGACAAGTTAAGCTACAGTGTCATTGACACTTTCATTATTTAATCTTATTTGTTTTACAAGGATTTTTTTAACAAGTTATGCAACTTATATTAATGCCTCTTCTTGGCTAAATGGTGTAGATGTATGGGATGACCTTCATAGCGGCAACTCTGTGGCCTCTCTCTTCATGAATGGAAGGGATCTCTAGCCTGCATGGAGTATGTCTCTGTCTGCAAAGAGGACAGCCGTTGTGCACACCCACCCAATACGATAGTATGCTGTGACAGCATCAACCCCACAATTAATGCTAAGAGAGTGTGTCCGGACACCTCGAGAACTTTCCCCTACCGAGGATCGATCCCAGGACCTCTGGCATGAGAGACCAGCACACTTATCCAATCGGCCACCACTCTCTATGATAATAAATAATAATCTCCATTTACTAGTATAGAATTGTACAGAGTTTGGTAAGCTATATCTACAGGGATTGAGTTAGTCTTATGCTGCAGTGTGACAGGGACAAAAGTGCACTTACTCAGTGCACTATTACAGTAAAACCTGTCTTGAGAGACCACCTGTCTTTAGAGACCACATCTGCCAGGCACCGATTGGTTTTACTCTATAATGGACCTGGTATGGGAGACCACCTGTCTTGAGAGACCACCTGTCTTGAGAGACCACTGTGACCTGGTACCAACTTTTATTTTTATGCCATAATTGACCTGTCTTGAGAGACCACCCCTTTGAAGACTGAAACCATGACAAAAACTTTTTACCTGTTCTAGAATTGGAAAATCCATTGTGGTTATACTAACATAATTAAAAGTATTAAAAGCTCTTAATTGGGTTTCAATTGCTAACTCATTAAAGATTGAGATATTTTTATAAGACCCCTGTGAAAAGATTAGGATTATTGCTGAATAAACAATTTCATACATACCTGAAATGTGACAGATAGGAATAAAAATAAATTTGTGTTGAAAATCTTTTTGTAACAAATTGAAATGGACTGTTATGAAAATTATAAAAATAAATTAGTGTTGAAAATCTGCAAGGAAGATTTTCAACACTAATTTATTTTTATAATTTTTATAACAGTCCATTTCAATTTGTTACAAAAAATTCATAAAAAAGAACAACTACAAAGTAATTACAAAAATCCATTCTTCGCCATTTCTGAATTTTGTGGTTGGTTATTCACTGACTTGAGAAAACCTGAAACCTGTTATGAGAGACCACCTGTCTTGAGAGACCACTTTTGTGTGGCCCAAAGGGCGGTCTCTCAAGACAGGTTCTACTGTACTTCAAAATAGTGCACAATACAGTGACAGGATTTCTATGTTCAACTGTACATGTACAGTTAAAACTAGAAGTCCTGTAGAGAACTGTGCGCTTATCTAGGCTTCCTTGCACGTAGGAATTGCACGCAATTGCCATATCGAATGTCATCCAAAGCACGGCAGGTTCTCCAGGTTACTCATAGCAAACACAGGCAATGTTTCTACCAATGGACCTCCGGGTTACCCGGAGGTCCATTGGCTGAAACATTGCTTGTGCACAGGGCATATGGACAGAATTTGATAGCCTTACTATGGTCATGTGTGCATTGCATGACAGGACTTCTAGTTTTAATTGCACATGTAGGTATAAACGATTAGTAGAACCTGACTATTTGTGTGGTCATGATATAGCCATAGATGCTGAAAGTTACCTTGCTTGTTGCTAGTGGATATTCCTGCCCAGAACAAGATTTTGCTTGCCACAGAAAAAAGTATAATTTGGGCACATTTAATCAAACTTTTCCTTTGTCAATTGAATGTATTTTTTCACTGAAAATTTCTTGAGTTAAATTTGGATGGATTTTTCATCAAATCTAGTCCTGGCTGCTTTAGGCAGCCATGACTAGATTAGATAAAAAATTTCTTCAAAATACTCAGCAGGTTAAGGGTTAAACACTACTAGTAATTAATAAATAAATATATGGACGACATTTGCAACATAAATTCTTGAAAAACTTGAAATTATGATTTTTTGCCCCAAAACTAAGCTTGAGACTTCTCGTCAAGCTTGTTCCAATGAGGGATTTTTATGTGCAGTTGTCAGGTGGAAAATTACCCCAACAGTGTTTTAATAATCAGTCTGTCTACCTATACTTTACATGTTCATGTTTAAACTTCACATACAGTTTCAACTGTTGAGCTTTACAATTTCACATGATTTGGTACTGAATGAACTTTTTTTTCAATTTGAAATACAGTTGTTGTTTTTCTTTTCTGATGATATCATGTATCAGAACTAGAGATGGGCAATATACCGAAAAACCGAACCGATACCGATATTATGGGGACACCGAAAAACCGAACCGACCCAATCTTTGAATACCGAAACCAACGGTATTTTCAATTTTCCCTGTGCATTCACTATTTATAAGGCCTTGGTGAGGATTGATAGCAGTTGAAGTGTTCATTTTCATGAAAGAAGTGACTGATTTTATTTTTCAGTTTTGTTAAGCCTTAAGGACCAGGGCAGTTGTACTAAATTATCAATAGTCTACGACCTGTACATGTCCAGTTACTTAGCAGTGATTTCTAGCCAAGTCTTGGCTGCCTTAACAGGCAGCCAAGACTTGGCTAGAAATCACTGACCAGATCATTTTACTACTGTCATCAGGCCCACCTAAAGATGACATCTTCAGGACACACATTCTATGATTACAGATGCCTTAAGTGAGCTTGAAAAGTTAAGGCATATTTAGAACAAGTCACCAAATTACTGTAGATATGATCTGTGTTGACAAAAGATTGACAATGTTGAGCCCATCAACAATGGCATGTGTAGCACTGTGATAGAATGATACAAGAACAACTTATTCTGTATTTTTTTGGACATGGATTCCCCTTTGGTACTATCAGTGAATCTGAAGTCACATACCGAATACCGAACCGATACCGCGGTATGCCCACACAAAAATACCGAAACCGATACCGAACTCAAAATTCCAATACCGCCCATCTCTAATCAGAACTGATACCATACTGATCGGGGAATATGTCCAGGGAGTGCTTGTAGTAAAAGAGGGCAAAAGACTGTGGGTGGGTTTATTATTGAGAGATCAAGCTTGCAGAAGAATTTGGACAAAAAGGTGATGTAAAGTTAGGAGATTTACATGTAGTCAATCCCATAACAAAGATGCATTAACCCTTTACCTAATGAATCGACTACATGTGTTAGTGGAATTTACAAACTGAACAGTTTAAAAAAAAAGAAAAACAATTTTAGCAAAACCAAATCAGACCCCACATTGTAACGAGCTCGTTCAGCTCATTGAAAGTGAGGGATCACATGATATGGTTTTGTTGAAACATTTCAAAAAGCACTAAATAAATAACTATAGTGTATCACATTGTCTGTTGAGACTTGAGTGCATTTCCATTCTTTGTTATTTTTGTTTTTATTGCGAATGTCGCCTATGGCTACACTTTTGCACCTCAGTGGAACTCTCGACTGTGATTCTTATTTCAGTCATAATGTACATGGGCGGATCCAAATGGTGGGGGGAAGCTACCTGACGCCCCAATTTTTGTTACTCATTTTTTTCCACAAGCACTGCAAACATGGGACACAGTATGGGTTGTCTATTTGCAGTAATTTCCTGAATTGCGGTAACTTTGCAGAGGTTCCTCGGTGTGTGCGAAGGTGTTATTAGTCCCCTATGGGAACCGTAAGGGGACTATAGGATTGCACTCCGTCTGTCTGTCCATCTGTCTGTCCATATGTCCATCCATCTGTCTGTCTGTTTTTATGTTACCACCTCTCCCTCCAACATGCTTCAAGCTACACCTTTCATATTTGGTACATGGATACATGGTTCTGAGGGGATGATGCACGCTGTGTTTTTGAATCTTTTTTCTCTATTTTATGTTACCACTTCTCACTCCAACATGTTTCAAGCTACACATTTCATATTTGGCACACGGATAGAGGGTTGTAATGGGATGATGCACGGTCAATATTTTGTTTTCACAATTCAAGATGGCACCATGGCAGCCATTTTGTTGTGTTTTTTAAAGGGGATTGAGCACGCTCAATATTTTTTTTTCAAAATCTAAGATCTGTCTATCTGTTTTTATGTTACCACCTCAACCAACATGCTTTAAGCTACACCTTTCATATTTGGTACATGGATACATGGTTCTGAGGGGATGATGTACGCTCAAAATTTTTTTTTCAAAATCCAAGATGGCGGAATGGCGGCCATTTTTGTTGTGTTTTTTAAGCTTCTTTTCTCTATATTCATGTTCCCACCCCTTCCTCAAACATGGTTCAAGCTACACTTTGCATATTTGGCACATGGATAGAGGGTTGGGAGGGAATGATGCACGTTCAATATTTTTTTTTCAAAATCTAAGATGGCGGCATGCGGCCATTTTTGTTGTGTTTTTGAAGCTTTTTTCTCTATTTCATGTTACCACCCTCACTCAACATGGTTCAAGCTACACTTTTCATATTTGGCACATGGATAGAGGGTTGTAATGGGATGATGCACGGTCAATATTTTGTTTTCACAATTCAAGATGGCACCATGGCAGCCATTTTTGTTGTGTTTTTTAAGCCATTTTCTCTATTTTATGTTACCACCCCTCCCTCCAACATGGTTCAAGCTACACCTTTCATATATGGTACATGGATAAAGGGTTGTGAGGGGATTATGCACGCTCAATATTTTTTTTTCAAAATCTTAAGATCTGTCTGTCTGTCTGTCTGTTTTTATGTTACCACCTCTCCCTCCAACATGCTTTAAGCTACACCTTTCATATTTGGTTCGTGGATAAATGGTTCTGAGGGGATGATGCAAGCTCAATATTTTTTTTTCAAAGTCCAAGCTGGCGGAATGGCGGCCATTTTTGCAGCATTAAATCAAACTTTCGACTCTAAATATATTGAAAGTTTCCGTGTTTAGAGTATTCATTTTGTCCTGCAGAAACATTTCCACAATGTCCATACAGTGTATTGTATAACATTACCAAGCTTCCCCAGCAGACGTGAGTAACTTGATGCTTTCTGTAACACAGATGCGTATACCAATTCAATCATTATAAAATACCTTAAATGAAGGAAAATGTTATAATATCTTCCTTTTATGGTATTACCAGAAGTAAGATTTCACCACATTTCCCTTCATTTAAGGTTATTATAATGATTGGACCGGTCCAGGCAAAAATACTGCACCACCGAGAGCTGGACTCGACCTTCTTTTCACTGGACCGTACCATTACTGGCGGTCTTTGTACTTCTTAAACTACTCTACTAACCTGAATTGCAGAGATGCTTATATGCTCTAGTGTCTTATGTGACAAAAACACCTTATGTCTCAAAAGCGATGTAGGGGACTAATACCACCTCGGTGGTCAAACACTTGTTAATCCTTTGTTTTTTTTTGGTGCTTAATTGGATTACAGTGTTGTCACCTACATTAGTCTATTATAAATAATTGATTATATATTGATTGCATCCAATAATTTTTTGAATGAAAAGTTTCAGCGCGCCGAAGGCGCACAGGAACGGTGTGGGATTTCCCTTGCCACCCTCATGTACTGGGCACTAGTTCAGCGATCTGAACGTACGTTCAGATCGCTGATAGAGCTGTAGGTTTTTAAATTTCTTGTTCGGTTTTGGTTTTTCAGGTGGAGTAAAACATTGGTTCGGTTCGGTTTTCGGTTTGTTCATGAGGCCAAGTAAAATTCAATAAAACTCATTCTTATGTCCGGAGTCATAACTGAATGGTAGTGAAATTGAGTGAAACTCAATGAATGCCCGAAATAAGCTATATTACATGAAGAATCAGGAAGGCCAATATAATAATTACCTAAATATACAGACCTTTTATTGTGCTTGGCCACTTTTCGAGGTCTGACGCCTACACGCAACTTGAGGAAAGCTGCAAACACAACTAAACTGAAATGTGGGAAATTCACAGAATGTAGCCTTCCCAGAGTAGTGAGAGTACCCAGACACTGCCATTGGCAGTGTCTGGGTACTCTCACTACTCCGGAATGGCTACATTCTGTGAATTTCTGCAGCAAGAGAGTATTTAATAAAAAACGAAAAACCTTAGATTACGGGATGTCGACGGTTTCGGTTTTTTAAAAAAACTAAAAACCTCGGTTCGGTTTTGGTTAACCTACAGCTCTAATCACTGAACTAACCCGGCACAAGCTTGGAAATCAAAATAAAATTATATCTGATATCATTTTTGGATCTATAAAATTGGAATATAAATATTAACGTTAATATTTATATTCCATTATGGGGGCACGATAGCATCGATCCAAAAATGCTAGACTATAGGATATCATTTTTTTCGATTTCTCTGTTTGTGCCGAGTTTGTGTTGCAACCCGATTAACCCTATTTGATTATGAAACCACGGAGGTTCTCCAAAATACCAGAGCCCCCAGAACCGCGCAGAACCCCAAGAATCTTCCAGAACAACATTGACTAATTGGTTCATTTGACACAACGCGTATGTTACGTCTTGTTAGTTAATCTTGTAAATTTCACTTTTATCTGAAAACTCATTCTAAGCTCAGAAAAGGAAACAATATTCTCACCAGTGACGAAAATCGTACCCAGTTTATAGTGAAATTTACGAAATGCGTTCACCACCATACACCAAGCAAGGATTGAAACAAGCTTGCCTGACCGGGACCAGTGTACATTTTAGATAAATAAGTATATGAATAGAGATATAACAGCCCTTTTAAGGACTTTTGGGCGTATGTGTGTGAGATTTTTTGTTGTTTTTGTCCCTCCCGTCCCCATCATCTGCCCCCCCCCCCCCGAAGGCAAACCAGATGGCCAAGTCTCCGCATCCACTCTCCCTTATAGGATGATGGAGTACTCCCAGCTTTCAAAAACACATATTGTTTCTTTCTCCTTTTTGTAACCGTTATGGATAATATGCTGGGTCTGTCCCAAACTAGTTCAGCGATCTGAACGTGATGGCTACCCTCTACGTTCAGATTCTTCCCATTGTAGAAAAAGTTCCATTCAAGTTTTTATGGGAACTAAAAACTCGAAAATGGGAATATATATCAAGCTTTCGCCCTTATTACCGGCTGCAATCGATAGCACACGTATTACCTTATAATTGGGCAGAGATTATTGATCCAAACTATGTTTTATCCTTTAATTATCGTTATTTGAATACTCGCGAAGCGTCAACGAATGCTTCGAAATCGTCCATGTTTTTGTATAAATACAAAACAATAACCCGGTAATGGCGCCGAAACGAAAAGACCTTTTTATCGATGCGGAATCGGAATCTCGATCTCATTCGATCTCAAATAACGATAATTAAAGGATAAAACATAGTTTGGATCAATAAACTCTGTCCAAATGTAAGGAAATACGCATACTATCGATTGCAGCCGGTAATAAGGGTGAAAGCTTGATATGTATTCCTATTTTCGAGTTCTACACAATTGAATGGGAAGACTCTGAACGTAGAGGGGTAGCCACTACGTTCAGATCGCTGACCCACTCCCAAACCAGCGATTGTTTGAGTTTCTTTTTTCCTCTTTTTCTAAAACAACCATCAAACTGCGGTTTCTGTATTACCATAAATATGCCCACGTCTCCAAGCAAAACAGAGCAGAATTCTTATGGCTGTGCACAACTCCTAGTCACCTTCCTGTTCGAGGTTCTCGGGGATCTGAACCTACTGCCAGTGCGCACACCCAAAAACAGAAAAGATCTGGCCTTCGCTTCCGACTCTCGTAGATTCATAAGCAAATAAAGTTATTCGGATCGGAAGGGATTTCAGTCCCACATCGTCCCTGTGCACCTTTAGCGCGCTGAAACCTTTTATTCATCTCTCGATGATTCAAAAGCAAATAAAGTTTTTCGTATCGAAAGGGATTTCAATTCAACATCGTCCCTGTGCGCCTTCGACGCCCTGAAACTTTTCATTCATTCAAATAAGATTTATTTATTAGCGTTTAACGACACTTTAACAGCCAAGGTCATATCGTCTCGGTGACAGTCTTACGGGTGGAGGAAGCCGGAGTACCCAGAGAGAACCACCGAGCAACGACGAGCAGCTGCCAGCTCCCCAACATCGTAACTCCGCACCGCAGCACAGGCAGGCTTTTTTAGATTGGTTGAAGACATGCGCACCATCTACGTGCACGTGCAGTATGCCTTAGTACACGGCGTCATCGTGCCCCCCATGTGGACAATCGGGGTGAAGTGCCTTGCCCAAGGACACACCGCGGGATTTCGAATCGATCTCTCAGACAGTCACTCATCCAAGGACTAACCGGGCTCTACGTTGCTTAACTTCGGTAATCTGACGAGAACCGGCTACCGCAACCCCACTGAGCCACCCCCGCCGAATAAGGTTTTTGGCCCTCGCATCCAACCCTCGTGTATTCATTAGCAAATAAAGTTATTCGAGTCGCTAGGGAAATCCCCTGTAAGAATTAATTCAAATAAGTTATTCACGTCGCAAGGGAAATCCCACACAAAATTGATGGATGCAATCAATAAAAAATCAATTATTAACAATAGACTAATGTAAGTGACAAACACTGTAATCCAATTAATTAACCCTTTACCCAACGCAGACGATTTCAAAATTTATTATTTTAAATATAATTTTTATAAATTTTTCAAAACATTTCAACAAAACCATATCATGTGACCTCTCATTGGAACGAGCGCAATGCGCTCGTTCCAATGAGGGGTCATATGATATGGTTTTATTGAAGTATTTTGAAAAATTTAATTTTTTCAACTGCTCAATTTGCATATTACGCGGGCGGATGCGGCCGGTTCGTTATATAAAGGGTTGAGACCGACAAGACAATGGAGATTAATAACACCTTCGCGCACACCGAGGAACTTCCGCAAAGTTACTTACTGCCATTCGGGAACTTACTGCAGTTCAGGAACATACTGCAAATGGACCGACCGACACGGTTTTATCCGCAATAACACTTGCACATTCATTATCGTGGGTAATACAGTATCCCACATACATGTACATGCACGGCTTTTGCTTGGTCCTCCAGTGGGCGGTTATAAATTAAGGGAATCAGTATTCGCCATTTTGTTATTATTTCTGCAAATTTGTCTGCACCAAAGTTTTTTAATCGCAGATTAAAGTTATCTCGTGTTGCTTCTGACCTCCACTGTCCAATTCTTTTTAATGAGTAACAGCCGTTTTTCGACTTAGAAATCGACCGTCTATTAACTTTTTTTGTTTCCGACCGATAACTCGAGTTTGGATCATTTGATCTCAACCAAATTTGGTACAATTTAAAATGGCCAACAGGCGGATTAGCCACGACTGACGGTGCTTTTGTTTTTATATTAGCGACTTACTGTTCCTTTAAAAGGAAAATTCGTGGCTCTCTAATTAACAGCATTGGATTTCAAACCGAAAGGTCTACGTTTCGATCCCCATCAAGGGTAATTACGCAGTGTCCTTGGAAAAGGCACTTAAACCCGATTGCTCACGTGGGGACGCGGTGGCGCTGTGCTGAGTGAGGGGTACAACAAGTCGAGGGTGCACTTCAACCAGTGTTAACCCTGCTTGTGCGGTGTTAGTACGTTGGGGAGTCTGACAGTTGGTCGCCGCTACTTGGTGGTTCTCTCCGGATACTCCGGCTTCCTCAACTCCGTAAAATTGTCCGACATGCATGTGTTACCCCGGTTGTCGAAAGTGTTGTTAAATCCCAATAAAAAAATAGGAAAATTAATTCTAAATTTTGACCAATATATACGCAATAGACTGGGGATGAGGGTCTTCAAAGGCAACACAATTTTAAGCGATTGGTAACACTTGACTTTATTCTTGCGCTGAGGTCACGCTACAGCCAAATATGTTGAAAGTGACCCTAAACGCTTGTAAATAAATGAATTACTTATACAGATTTTCGGTACTAACGGTTTGGACGTGCATGTTAAAAGCGCTAAATACCTACCCTGACAATGTAATTGCGATTCAGATTTGAAGCTGTCCATCCCTTCTACAATTCTGGATAAAATTACTTCTGAGCACGGTGCATTTCATGTCGAAAAGGCAATTATTATCAACGACCCTCTGCTTATTCTACCAAAACAAAACACACAAACTGGGGAATACCCGACAGTTGTGACGCTTTTGTTTTACACGCGCAGAAAATAATCAAAATATGGATATCGACAATTCGAAACGAATGGCATTTCCAAATTATCACACACAACAAAACGGGACTATTTTCGAGCCTTGTATTTCTAAATATTTGAAGACATTCGGGAGTAACTTTTATACAAAAAATATTACTCTTCTTTATCATTTACATAAACATTAAAATATGTCATTAAAATAAAATTACTAACTAAAAATGTTGGATAAGCACGCTCTTAGCGCGTAACATAATCAGAGTTGGGGAGAGAAAATTCGGGCCCTGGGTTTATTCTGTTACGTTAACTTACAGGACCCTTTCGAAAGTGTGTGTGTATGTGGGGATGGGGGGGGGGGGGGGGGGGGTCGCGGGGTGTGTTTTCTACGAGGACAGAAGGCACGATCAGTGATAGGGGGTTGGTGGTCCCTCCAAGAAAATCTGAAATCTGCTATTAAATAGAGCCTTCTTGCGACTTTTAGGATGAAAATTCACGTTATCGTTTGGCCGTCAGATGCTTTCAGCAGCTTGTTTCAAATTTACAAATTCATCGGTGGTCATCTAGTGACACAGAGTTATATCTTCTGGCTGCACAATTCTTCTGCTTAACTAGTAGTGATAAGTTTATGACATCAAGTTGACGTAATAAGGTTATCACCCAAGAATCGTGTAGCCCAAAGCTACAACCGTTGTTAAATGCAGAGAACCATTTGATGCCATTTGATATAGAGCCCCTTCTTAACATTTTAGTACTATACGACGCGGACCTTTAGGGTACCCGAACCTAACCCAGGAGTCATAGATTCCCTGGCAAGGTCCGGGCCCCCAAAAGTTCCTGGTCCTGGAGTTACTACTCCCACATACTCTCAAATCGGCCATGGGCGCAGTCGAAACTATATTTACGTGAAGACAATGAATATTAGGCCAAGAGGGAGTCAGATTGACCCATCATCACGAAAGAACTTTTTTCTTCTTTTCTACAGCCTTCTCGAAATATCTCCAGGGAACCCCATCTCCGATGAGCTCCATTGGCAGCATTTCAAGTGAAAGAGGAATAGCTTGTGGGGCAAATTGTACGCCTGAAATATATGATTGATAACCCTAGACAATACTGCGTGGTTGAGAACGAAATCCATCATTTCTGATTTCCAAACGCATTCTTTCCACAAAAAGCCACAAAGGTACCGCCCCTCCCCACTCCAACACCATTTCAGCTTTTCAGATTTGTGGGCAGTTAATACAGTACGTGGAGAGTGAATTATCACTAAATCACCCGCAGAGTGGAGATTCCACCCGGGCAATAATTGCAAATGTGTTGCAAAGCATAACCAGCACCAGCAAAGTTTCAGCCAATGGACCTCCGGGTTAAACCCGGAGGTCCATTGGCTGAAAGATTGCTTGTGTTTTTTGTCGATATGTACAAAATTTGAAAGTTATAGCTTGGGTGATAACTCCACTCCACGGGTGATTTAGTTACAATCCACTTCCCACGTACTGTATATAAAAATCGGAAATTTATTGCTGCCGACAAATGAGTAAAACGAGCACCAGACAATAAAGTGTGATAACCCTCCTTCCTCCCCAGCACATCTGACGAGCTTTCAAAATACAGAATCTAGAGATTATATACAGCACGCGGCGGTTGGATTGCCACTAAATCGCAGTGGGGTAGATTTTCGACCGGACAAAAAAATCGCAATTTTTCTTCAATAATCACACGGGTCACTTGCAGACTATCAGCTATGGACCACCGAGTGCAACCCGGTGGTCCATGAGATAACAAATTTGCTTGTGCTTCTTGTGTTTTGTTCCCATAAATATGTAAATAGCCATCGGTAGGAAATCTACCCTTCCCCGACTTAGTGATAATCCACCCTCCCAGAGTCTCTCCACATACTGTATACGCGTAGGATAAATTTGTTTGTAAAAAAAAATTATTATCGTCCCTCACATATCATTCCAGAGTCCAGACTCTTCAAACTGGATAAACAAACCGAATGTTGGGTCACCACATTCAGGAGTTGAGTATTGAAAGGGTTTAAACAAGAAATTCAATTGCAGGAAATCTGTCTTCCATCTGTCACCCAACTCATCTGCATTGCGTTCACTCCACCTCTGCCAACTATCACAGGGTCATACATATTATATTTTATAAATATTTTAACCATAATTGTAACCGTACTAATGTTGATGAATCTGAAAGAAAAAAGGAAACTGGTGTCAATGACTGTTGACATCCCTATTTGTATGGTTTTATCAACAATTCTTCGGAGCAAAATACTTCAGATTTGCTATATACACAATTTCTTAATTTTTGCTGCTGTGATGGGTAAAGAGATCAAACCTTGAATGAAACTGGCTCGTCTGTTGAAGAAATCACTAGTCAGTTTATTCTCAAATTAATGAAAAAACTTATCAGAATAGCGGCTAGGACAGACACTCGAATTAAGCGTTATTGTAATAAATTTATATCATATGTGTACGTTAACCGTTATAGTAATAAGTTTATTACAATAGCGGTGGTTGAAAATGTTTGCAGCAACCGCTATTGTAATAAGTGAAAAAAAGTTGATGAAAAAGTTCGCACCAACCGTTCTGGTATCAAGTTTATTACAATAGCGCTTGATGAAAAAGTTTGTTTCAGCCGCTACTGTAATAGGTTTATATTACCAGGGACGTAGCTGGGTGTGTGTGTGTGGGGGGGGGGGGGGCGGGGGTGGGGGTGGGGGGTTATTGATCTCCCCTTGGAGTTAAATTTTTCAAAATGTTGACTCCGAGTGACTGTACCGGTAGATTTCAGGGCATTCTGCGAATATTTCCAAGAAATTTAAATGACTGCAGCCAAATATCTGCATAATTTGAGGTTTTAAGACAGCACAAAATGATAATTTCTTATGGTGCTGTTGTCTATTAGGGGTATGGGAAGATTCGACCTCTGGGAGATTCAGTGAAAAGGAGGTACAAAGGAGAGGGCTAGTATGCTTATCGGAGAGATTGGGAAGAATGGGGCACGGGATGTCATCAAGCACTTCGTCTCATGCAGTGATGGGAGGAGCTGCGTGGAAAAAGGTAGGCAGTTGAGAGCACATGGAAAACCAAGGCCTTCTCACCAGAGAAGCGCGACGAATCAGCGACCGGTATTATTATTATTATTATTATTATTAGCTCATCTGAACGAAGCTCAAGGGGTGCTTCACTAATCACTTTCCACCCGTCCGTCCGTCCGTCCGCCCGCCAGTCCGTCGTCCGTCCGGCGTTAAATTTACATTATCGACTTCTTCTCACAAACTACTCAAAAAAAATCTTCCTCTCATGAACCAGCAGTAGCAGAGACTTGATATTAGGTGTGCAGTTTCCTTTTGAGGTGTAGACTCAGATTTGTTCAAGAGAAGTTCTAGGGGCTATATTTGCCATCGGTATGGGAGGGGCAAGATTTTTTGCCCCGCCCCAAATTTCTATTTTCCAAACCGAGAGGCTGATTTGAACCAAATGTGATATGAGGTTTTATTTGGACATAAGTAGTTAATTTATGCCAACAAATTTTTTCCCGTCTCCCATGGGAACCGCAGGAGCTAAAAATAGAAAAAAATTAAAACGCCCATATCTCCAAAACTGCACGGCACTGAGAATTTTTATGTGGTGTGAAGCTTCCTTAGGACCAACAGAATGGAATGATAAAAAAAATGCTATCGGTTTTATCATAGGGTTCTTTTTCGGGTCTTTGAAAAAGTGCTGAGTCAGCATTTTTTTTTAACACTGTGGGCAATGGGGAAAACATTAAAGAATCTTCTCACAAACCACTGGTCCAAAGGCTTTCATATTTCGCATATAACATCATTGGAAGATTGATTCACATAGTTGTTGAAATCAATTCCCTGGGTCCATATTTGGGCTCTCTATGGGAGCCGAAATGTTCAAATTAGTGCAATATGAGGAATATTCTTTAAAAATCTTTTTCTTCAGATCCACCAATTGGTATCTTTTGATATTGGGTATGCAGCATCCTTAAGGGGGTGAGATTCAAGTTTGTTCAAGCCAAGTCCCTGGGTTCATATTTGGGTTCACTGTGTGAGCCCGAATTATAACTTAGTTCAATATGAGGAATTTTCTTTAAAAATCTTCTTCAGATTCAGCAGTCAGAATTTTTTTTTTATATTTGGTATGCAGCATCCTTAGGGCGGTGAGATTCAAGTTTGTTCAAACCAAGTCCCTGGGTTCATATTTGGGCTCCCTATGGGAGCCTGAATTTTACCTTGGTTCAATATGAGGAATATTCTTCAAAAATCTTCTTCACATCCACCAGTCAGATTCTTTTGATATTTGGTATACAGTATCCTTTGGGAGGTGAGATATAACTTTGTTAAAGCCAAGTCCCTGGGTTTATATTTGGGCTTCCTGTGGGAGCCCGAATTGTACCGAAATTTCTATTTTCCAAACTGAGAGGCCAATTTGAACCAAATTTGACATGAGGGCTTATTGGGTCATAAGATCCTAATTTATGCCAAAAACATTTTCCCGTCACCCCATTGAAACTGCAGGAGCTAAAAATAGAAAAAAAATTAAAACACCCATATCTTCAAAACTACACGGCATTGAGAATTTTTATTATGTGTGAAGCTTCCTTAGGAACAGCAGAAAGAAATGGTAAAAAACAATGTTATCGTTTTTTTTTTTCATAGGGTACTTTTCCAGGACTTTGAAAAAAATGCTGAGTCATCATTTTTTAAAACTGTGAATAATGGGAAAAACATTAAAAAATAATCTTCTCCCATACCACTGCATCAAAGGCTTTTATATTTCACATATAACATCTTTGGAAGATTCATTCATATGTTTGTTGAAATCAAATCCCTGGGTCCATATTTGGGCTCTCTATGGGGCCCCAAATGTTCAGATTAGTGCAATATGAGGAATATTCTTCAAAAATCTTCTTCCAATCCACCACTCAGAAGCTTTTGATATTTGGTATGCAGCATCCATAAGGGGTGAGTTTCAAGTTTCTTCAATTTGAGTCCCCGGCTTAACATTGGTACTTTCTATTGGTAGGGTGAGGGGTGGCAGGGGGTGCATGTTAGGTTCAGGTTTGTTCAAATCCATTCCTTAGTGTTTTTCCATAAAATTGGCCTTTCATGACTTCATTCCTTTGTAGTGTTGATGAACCATGTCTTACTGAATGTGACCCCAAATACTTCTTAGAACCACTTTGGCAGGTGAGCGATTAAGGCCACTTGGGGCCTCTTGTTATTATTATTAGCTCAACTTGGCAAAGTCAAGCTGAGCTATTGCCATCACTTCTCGTCCGTCGGCGTACGTACGTACGTACGTACGTACGTACGTCCACAATTTCCTTTGGCACACCTCACAGGTCGCATTTATGATCAGATTACTTTGAAACTTCTTATGCTTGTTTGGGGTGACCTCTAGATGGGAGCTATCGATTTTCTTCAATTTCCGTCAAACAATGTTGCCGCGGCCAACGTTCTTAGAACTTAGTTTAGTCAAACCACAATATTTCCCTTTGGCACACCCTACAGGGCACATTTATGATTTGATTGCTTTGAAACCTGATACGCTTATTTAGGGTGACCTCTAGATGGGAGCTATCGATTTTCTTCAATTTCCGGCAAAAAATGTTACCACGGCCAACGTTCGTAGAACTTAGTTTAGTCAGACCTCAATATTTCCCTTTGGCACACCCTACACGGTACATTTACGATCAGATTGCTTTGAAACGTGGTATGCTTATTTGGGGAGACCTCCAGATGGGAGCTATCGATTTTCTTAAATTTCTGTCAAAAAATGTTGCCGCGTCCAACGTTCTTAGAACTTAGTTTAGTCAGAAGACTCAATATTTCCCTTTGGCACACCCTACAGGGTACATTTATGATCGGATTGCTTTGAAGCCTGGCATGCTTGTTTGGGGTGACCTCTAGATGGGAGCTATTGATTTTCTTCAATTTCTGTCAAAAAATGTTGCCGCGGCCAACGTTCTTAGAACTTAGTTTAGTCAAACCACAATATTTCCCTTTGGCACACCCTACAGGGCACATTTATGATTTGATTGCTTTGAAACCTGGTATGCTTATTTAGGGTGACCTCTAGATGGGAGCTATCGATTTTCTTCAATTTCCGGCAAAAAATGTTGCCACGGCCAACGTTCGTAGAACTTAGTTCAGTCAGACCTCAATATTTCCCTTTGGCACACCCTACAGGGCCCATTTATGATCAGATTGCTTTGAAACCTGGTGTGCTTGTTTGGGGAGACCTCTAGATGGGAGCTATCGATTTTCTTCATTTTCTGTCAAAAAATGTTCCGCGGCCAACGTTCTTAGAACTTAGTTTAGTCAGAAGACTCAATATTTCCCTTTGGCACACCCTACAGGGTACATTTATGATCGGATTGCTTTGAAACCTGGCATGCTTGTTTGGGGTGACATCTAGATGGGAGCAATCGATTTTCTTCAATTTCCGTCAAAAAATGTTGCTGCGGCCAACGTTTTTAGAACTCAGTTTAGTTAGACCACAATATTTCCCTTTGGCACACCCTACAGGGCACATTTATGATTTGATTGCTTTGAAACCTGGTATGCTTGTTTGGGGAGACCTCTAGATGGGAGCTATTGATTTTCTTCAATTTCCATCAAAAAATGTTGCCGCAGCCAACGTTCTTAGAACTTGGTTTAGTCAGAAGACTCGATATTTCCCTTTGGCACACCCTACAGGGCACATTTATGATCGGATTGCTTTGAAACCTTTCATGCTTGTTTTGGGGTGACCTCTAGATGGGAGCTATCGATTTTCTTCAATTTCCATCAAAAAATGTTGCCGCAGCCAACATTCTTAGAACTTAGTTTAGTCAGACCACAATATTTCCCTTTAGCTCACCCTACAGGGCTCATTTATGATTAGATTGCTTTGAAACCTGGTATGCTTATTTACAGTGACCTCTAGATGGGAGCTATCAATTTTCTTCCATTTCCGTCAAAAAATGTTGCCACGGCCAACGTTCTTAGAATTTAGTCTAGTCAGACCACAATATTTCCCTTTTGTACAC
>CM062295.1:99124083-99291731 GCA_031216915.1 Pictodentalium vernedei | reverse complement strand
ATATGTCTGGATCCTACATTTAAGCATTCTGCTTTGTGTACTATTGTGTGCAGAACAGAGCGTTTTCAGCATCGACCTTTCCAGCTCGCTTCGAGGGGGTGAGAACGAGGGAAGAGCTATACATTTCTCGACAAAATCTCCATTCCAATAACACTGAGCAAAAAGGTGACGATGGGCAGAAAATTCATTTTCGCAAATGTCCAAGGCGAACGATCTTCAAACCTTTACACATTCCTATGGGAAATTTGTATGGAAAAAGAGCTATTCGAGATCGCCTGTTCTAGTTCACTTCGAGTGTATATTGTTTTTTATTTTCTAAAATAAATCCCCATTGGATTAACCTTAGCCGAAATGCCAGCTCAGGTGATAATTGAGCTGGTATTGAATAAGTTCCTTTTAGCGGAGTTAGAAAATGTTTTAAGCTAAATTCCCATTGTTTTCAAGCTTAATTTTTGGGGGGGTGAGCAAGAAATGCATTTTTGCTGAGACAGAATCCCCCTTTTTCCCTCTACTTATATCCACAAAATAAGAGGGTTTCGTGGGCATTTTCTCTCGCGCTTGTGCTTGCACAAAACGTTTTCTTGTTCCAGATGAGAATGTGAATCTCCAACATTTTTAGTTACTTGAAATGACTTTCGAGGAAGTTAGTTCCCTTTTCTGATGCGTTTGTCATTTTGTTGTCACCATCAATATTCTGCTGATTGATCCGCTTAAAAAATTCATGGAGCAAGGAGAGGAGATTTTCGCCTAACTATTCCTGACTAGAAGCATCTAGTCGTCACATCCAATTCTCACGTCCCCGTTTGTACACTCTAACATCAGTTGGTTTAAAAATTAACCTAAATCAACTGGGTTGAGTGAATATGAACCCTATTGAGTTCATATTCACTCAACACAGTTGATTTAGGTTGATTTTGTATCCATGATTTCAGAGAGCAGGTGAGATGCGGGGATAGCTACTGGGAGGTCTTAGAACTTCTCACTTGCTTCAGAATTACCCCGCCAGTACAGTCCTGCAGTTCGACTTGACAATGCGTCAATTTAAGCTAAACATTCTTTTTATGTCAAGTTTTAATTAGAGAATGTATTAACCGGGTTCCGATTTTTATGTTAAGTTTAATGAAAGCAATTTAATCTTCAGTTAATCTCTTGATCTCTTTGTTCCTTATTCACGGCCAAAATTTCCATGATATGGTGACCAAATTCGGTGCTCGGGACAGTGGCATGCACTAAGAAAAAATGGGGAAGAGGAACTCTGTAAAAGTCTAACGGCCCTATTCAATTTGGCCGCACAAAAACAAGAGACACCAAAAGAGTGGAGAGAAAGCAAGGTCACATTTTTTTTTTTTGGGGGGGGGGGGGGGGAGGGGATTCATTTTTTTGTTCAGATCTTGTTCGCAACAAAGAAGCTTTTTCTGTGAGTGACAATACACTGAAGACAGTTCTATACCTTTATAACCTTTTAGTTGCTGAATGTAGCTGGTGTAGCATGGTGGACATTTTCTCACATTGCAGGAATAAACACATTTCTTAAAGATGAGAGTGCATAATCCAACTATGGGTCACATTTATACACAAAAAGGGGGTCACGAGCGTTTTGGATCATTATCGGGGGTCCCTTTCAGTAGCAACGTTGGAAAAGTTTTCTGTAAAGTCCTGTATGGGGGATTAGAGGAGGTGGTGGAAGAGAAGGGGGTTTGGGAAGAGATTCAGAATGGCATCAGGAAGGGAAGGAGAGTCACTGACAATCTTTTTTCACGCTATTCCAAATGATAGAATTCGCTAAAGCCCAAAATAAAAAGATGTCGAGTATGTGGCGAAAGCTGGAGGCCTTGGGAGATGAGTTTGTTGTAATTCTGAAAGCATTATATGAAAATATACAAAGAGATGTTAGCCCAGGTAACATAAAAACAAAACGTGTGCTTATGGAGAAACAGGAGAGTATCCTTTCGCCATTTCTTTTTTTTTTTTTTTTTTGCATTGTACATCAAAGATTTAGGAGATGAGCTCTTGCATAGCGGCGAGGGGGTAGCAGTTGGGGACCTGAATCCCAAGGGTATTTTTTCACAGACGACATGGTACTAGTGTCTGGAAGCGAAAGGTTGGGGGAGGGGGCTAGCGAAAAGTTGGCAATTGTTGGGAAGTGGGGGGAAGAAATGGAGACTTGAACTAATTGAAAGCAATTTCAAAGATATATCCGTGGGTCGTAACATGAAACCTACTCGAAGGTGGCGTGTGGTGGAGTTCTGTATTCCGGAAGGTAGCAGAAAACTTCTTCTTGGTGTGGGAGAGACAGATAACTACGAGTATTTAGTTTAAACAATATTTATTTCCAACTTTCAGAATATACATGAAACAGAATAAGGATGTATGTGGATTCGACAAAACGCTGATAGCTTATACAAGGTCGTTTCCACTCGTATTGCAATTACACATAAATAGATACGAGATGACAGTCATACAGCTGTGATAATCCAAAATTTCGATTCAAACTTTTAACATATGTACACATTGTTTAGTTCAATAAATTATCAATAAACAGCTGAGTATAAGCATAAGTTGAAAACAGATTTTTGTGAATGGAGCTCAAAATATAAGAGAAAGAAGAATGGGTAAATAGAGAAACTTTTTTACCTTGACTTAGCGAGCCCTCCGCATTACCCCAACCGGAAATCGGACCAACAACGGAGTGTGTCGGTAACAGATAGATTGATTTCTACGGCTAGTACTTTCAAACATTTTCCAATCTTCCACCTCTTTCTGATTTATGATTGTGCAGAGGGAGGTCGCTGGGCCGAATTTCCCGCTGAGGGAATGCGGCAGGCCCCAATTTCTAAAATGAGAGACCTTCACAGACAACATTATAAGTGTTGGTTCAGAACTGCCGCAATTTGATTGGAATGATCACACAGTAACCTTGAGGTGTAGAGAGACAGAGAGAGACAGAGAGAGAGAGAGAGAGAGAGTCAAAAGGAACATGTATAGACATTCCAGAATGCTGAGAAAGTCTCCCGTCATTCGGATTGAGTATAGGGTTAAAGACAAAACACTTTGTCCGAGAAGAGCATTATGTGGAATAGGTAAACTTGTCCTTTGGAATGACGTTAATTTGGTAGTTGTGGCAGACCCCTGACCCAGCCTCCGGCGACAGTGCCCCAGCTGACGAGTATTTGGGAGTAGATATAAACATTACGAGAAGTGGCATCGACCAAAACCACAGGAATAAACTTAATGTGAAGGAGAAGCGAATCCTTAATCAAATTAAACTTATAGGGAGAACCAACTTCAATAAGTTTCAGGGGAAAACTATTTAGGAAATGGTGGCTGTAACAAGTATAACGTATGGCACGGAGGTGGTACCTCTAAACCAAGCGGCTTTAAAGAGCTTGGAAATCCTGCAGAACGATGTAGGGCAATGAATAACGGGAGCATTAGAAGCAAATAGAGGTGCGCTTGGGTAGATGATGGTCAAGGACAGGTGGACTTAATGAAACTCCGTTTTCTTTACTATTTGGTAAATCTCCCCGACAGCCGATGGTGTAAACTAACGTTCCAGAATATTTGTAATTCACACACAAAGACATGGTAATAATAATAATAACACTTCGGCCGGCCGCTGATTTGTCGCGGTTCTCGTATGAGAAGGCCTTGGTTACCCATGTTCTACCAACTGCCTCCCTATTCCCGCGCTTCTTCTCTCCTCCCAACACTCGGTGACTAACTGCTTGATGACATCCCTTGCCCCATTCTTCCCAATCTCTTCGATTAGTATATTAACCCTCTCCTTTGAGTCGCCCCCTCACCACGTGTCCTTCATTCTCCCATCCCACTTCCCTATTATACTCCCCGTGAATTTATTCTTTTAGACTGGTATTTTGGGCATTCTATAAGAAAGTGTTCCAGGGTCTCCACCACGCCCAAGTTACACATCTGGCACTCCTTTCCACTGTTTTCCCCAATTTTTCCCCTCAGCTCCAGGGACCGCGACCTCAGCTTGAACAACAGTGACCCCCCAAAGGTGCCATCAAGGTACTCTTCAAAACCAGGCTTCTCTTTATCACACAGGCCACCCAAAGATCTCTTTGATTTGACCCCCGCTCGCCAATTACGGTTACAATCCTCCATGACCCTTTCTCTGACGATCTTTTTGCCAAGATGGGTGGATGGTCGAAGTGAGGGAGTTAATAAAGAACTGCTCAATGGTGATCTCGGTCTTAGAATTAGGAACAACTCAGGGCAAAAAAAAATCGTGAGTGAAAAAGTCATGGGAGGTTGTAACCTTAACTGGTGAGAGGGGGTCAAAAGATTTGTCTCACACAAAGGAAATGGTTAGTATGCTTATCGGAGATTTGGGGAAAATGGAGCACAAGATATCATCAAGCAGTTCGTCCTGTGGTGTTTGGAGGAGAGAAAAGGCGTGGGAATAAGGAGGCAGCTGGGAGCACATGGGTAACGAAGGCATTCTCACCTGAGAACCGCGACAAATCAGTGGCCGGCGAAAGTGATATTATTATATTATATCATTACTTTAACCCTTTACCTAACATGAAAAGCAGACGACACTTGCAAACAAAATTCTTGAATAACTAATTCTTTTCAATTTTTTCTCAAAAACATAGGTTATGACCCCTCTTTGGAACGAGCTCGTCGAGCTCGTTCCAAAGAGGGGTCATAACCTATATTTCTGAGACAAAAAATGAAAAAAAATAATGAAAATTAATTGGCGATTTTTGTGAATAGCTCTGGCCGGTTTTGGCTGTTACGTTGAGTAAAGGGTTAAAAGACGAGAGATTTGACACTTGGTCTTAAGTCACACGCGCAGTTGGTCTCATGCAAATGGATGTCTGTGGCCTATTGTGCCCAAGAAAACCAATTTCGAGTCCGGTGCGTGCTAATAAAACATGAAGTTGGGAAGACCTTGCGCCAGGACAACTACATGTATCCACAAACGAATGCTATGGGCTTTTTAACTATTATCAAGGCTGTCAAATATTCCAGCTACATCATCAAGGCATAACTTCGAAGTCATGCCTTGATACAGACCTGGAAATAAAAAGGCTTATATCGTAACACGTTGACAGGTTTCCCCATATAGCATGCTCGTTACCCATAGGCAAGGGTGTAGTGGTGCTTCTCTGCCTTCTTTGTTTTTACTATGCCAGTCATGCATTTGTTAACGTCTTAATGGGATTCCCGCCTATGTAAATATCAACAACTGAAGCAAGATCGCACGTTAGTTGCTGCTGTTTATTTTGGCAGAAATTCTTTTAATATGGTAATTTAATAAACTTATGTTGTAATACTTGTCGTAACCTGTCGTAACCCGTCGCAACCTGGCGAAACCTGTAGTTCGTTGGCGTATTTTACAACTGACGTAACCCACACGGTACCAAAACGGTCGTTCGCGAGTTATTTCCAGGCCTGTTGATACTGTAGGGGGAATATTTTATCAGTCGGGACTTTATTATTTTTTATTATTAGGGTTTAACGACACATTAACAGCCAGGGTCATTTCATGTCGGTGACAGTTTTACAGGTGGAGGAAGCTGGAGTACCCTTAGAGAACCACCGAGCAACGACGAGCAGCTGTCAGCTCTCCAACATCGTAACTCTGAACTCTGCACCGCGGCACAGGCAGGGTTAGGTTGGTTGAAGACATGAGCACCATGGACGTGCAGTACGCCTTAGTACGCAGCGTCATCGTGCCCCCACGTAGGCAATCGGGGTTAAGTGCCTTACCCAAGGACACAACGCGGGAGCACGAATCAGTCGCTGAAATGGTCACCCATCCAACTACTAACCGCGCGCGACGTTGCTTTACTTCGGTGATTTGACGAGAACCGATTACCCCGACGCCGCCACGCCCCCCAGTCGGGACTTTAGTCATGACAGCTGGGACAAATTGAGTTTACACCCCCTCTCCCAATCGCTCATCTTCGCGACGACTCTGATACATTTATCAAAGGAGTAACATAGGATGAGAGGACATTTGTCTTGTATTTCCTTTTATTTTGACACTAAGGTTTACCAACTTGTCATTTTCCAGAAAGATTCCCACTGCACTTTCCATGAAATGAAACCGAAAGTATTATTTCAAAATTCAACGCTGAAAGTGATATTCTTCTCGCGAATAGTTAAAAGGTAAATTGGGATATTTAGCCATGAATAAAACAACGGAATCTGCTGTTTTCATGTCAATGTGCCTTGAAAACAATTCAGGGTAGCCCTGGAACAGCCATTACGCAATTAGGCAAAACATTTCAGAAATACCGACCAGCAGTCCTCTGACGATCTTTTAGATCTTATACCCCAACTGAACACATCAGAGAAACTCGTCTTAGCACACCATTTCAGTAAATCATAACTGCAAAACATAGGCAGATTATTCAGATAATCTGTGAATAAATAAAATAGTTCATTCTCGGTCATTCTCCAATAGAGTTTATTGCCGGGAATAACGAGGAATTCTTGGGTATATCAGGATAACTGAGTTATTTGTGTATTCATACTAAACAGCTAAAATTTCTAAATGTTGTTACTCCTCGAGCAACGCCGGGTATTTCTGGGGACAAAACAACGGACCCTGCTTGCTAACCCGTAAGAAGGATCCAATCCTGTTTCATGGGGGTTAGTCTCACTTTGCCAGCAGCCTTCTATTAATTATCAGTGACAGCATTAGGTAATGTTGTTATAGTTTGTTTCTATTAACTATCTGACTGGTGATCAGTTTGGTGATTTGTTTGAATTTCTTGCCGACAGCCTTCAATTAATTTACAGGTAACCGTGAATGCCTAGTTTGTGTTTTTTTTAAGTGAGCACCTTTCTCTTAAATATGTTCATCCAAACTAAATGTGGCATTTTGGGGTAAAAGGTAAGCTCACAATATGTTTGTAGTTGAATTTTAGTTAATTCACTGCATGGGTTAATACACTGCATGCATATATCCCCCAACCTCACTTCTTCCACACATCAAAATGACTAACGCCCAAGTAAGTGCAACTTGTATCCACAATGGTAGAGGTGAAAGGCATCTAGTATACAATGATTACAAGTATAGAATAAAATCTCGAAGGGCCGACGTAGTTCACTGGATATGCTGCCACAAAGACTGTGGCATAACACTGAATACGAAGAATGATATATGTTCCGGTGGAACACAACACAACCATACACCATATTTCAACCAAATTAAAGTTGATAAGCTGTTGGCAACAATGAAACAAACTGTGGTTTGCGAGTCTAAAACTGTCTCTTCAGTGTACCAAGAACTTGTATCGTCACTAAGAAACGAAGAAAGTGAATGTAGTGTAAGAAGAAAATGCTTGAATCAATTAACAAAAGAATTCTTTCAAAGAAAGCTGACATTACAAACGAAGAAAAATCGCGATTCATCGTTTTCAATATTTTACAACAAAGCGCCTTCAGGGGCTCAACTTATAAAGTACAAACAAGGGTTGAACAACAGTCGGGGTATTCGGATCTGTTTTTAGGGTATGCGTCGTTCCAGTTAGAGATGACAAGACAAAGGACAAGGTTACAAGATCACGCATTTCAAGAAAGTAAACGATCGCATTTTTTTTATTACCTAGCACAGTAGAGGGGTGGTACTTTGTAACATCTAGGCATCGCAATTGTTAGAGAACAAAGTCCGTGTCACAAGGTCCGAAAGTGTGTTTATAAATCTGTATGTCTGTTCGCCCCCAGAAAATAAAATAAAGGTCAGTGATACAATATCAAAAATGTGTTTGTAGGTCTAGATGTCTGGTTGCGGTCTTTAAGGAAAAGGGGTACATCTTTGACCACCAAACTCGGCACAGGTATGGAACTTGGTAAGATCTGAACATCCCTTTTACAGGTTAAAGGTAAAGTTCACAGGGTTACAGATTTAGTGTGTGTATGTATGTTTGTGTTCCAGAAAGAAAGCGGTCACATCTGTCCTTCAGACATGTTGCACCTAGATGGTACTTCAAAAGAAAAGCTCTGAACACATATTGGTGTTAGAGGTCAGAGGCCACAAACTTCATAAAATACATTTTCGGCTCTAGCCACTCAACCGTTTCAACTAGATCCACCCAACTGTAAAGATATAATGGGACTTGGAGCTATTTATCTTTAAAGGTTAAAGGTCAAGGTCACATAGTTACAAAAAAGTCAAGATATGCGCCTAGAGGCATGGCTATGCACCTCGGTCGAACGCTCTCTAATTACACGTTATCTCTAATACTATCTCGATAATTCTGTGATTCTACCAGGTAAATTAATAAATTAATTCTGGCCTGTTTTAAATCCATTTCGAGATATTTAGAATGGCGAACTATTTCTATTGACGCCAGAAAAGTATTTTTTCTGTCCCACTTCACACACTCTTTTTAGTAGTTCTTCTGTGACAAATTTGTACATCTCAGTATCTATATAATTATGTCTACACGGTTCAACATTAAACGTTTGAACAAAAAGGGTTCTGGCAAGGTTTTCCAGCTTTTACTGCTACCATCCTAAACACACAAACATTGGTCATAAATTCAGTAACTCTCGTATCGTGTTTATGCTATTATTCCTGAATACCTCATCGATACTCTTGAATATTGGATCCATGTTTTCTAAGTTACCATCCAACCCCAACACCTCTGCAATCACTCCAATGTGTACCGATTGTACCCTCACTCCTAAAAATATTTCCCACCTAAAGGGTTAAGTGATGTGGTAATTTTATGACATCTAAATCTGGAGCAATCTTGGGGTTTTTTCATAACACTCATCTCCCCGGTTGGTTGATCACGATTGTCCTTTGCTGTTTGCTGGAGAAATTGTATTCTCGCAGTTAATTAAACTAGTGATCTAGCTCCCTTGACTTCAGTCGACCAGAGGAACAGCTTGGGTATGTAGCTAGATTTTTTTTTCTTCCTTATTGTCATGAGATTCCCTGAGCAGATTGTTAACCTGTGGCATGTATTCATGTAGGACGGTGGGAATAAGTGAGGTATGTTGATTTTCCATTGATAAAATGTCTGGAAGAGAGAATTGTTACGATTATCCACGGCGACGGGGAACAAATACCACGTCGGTTTGGATAATTTGAGGAATTGTCTTTCTTGACTTGGAAGGTTGATCTGGGTCCCCGAGTAAAGGAAATGACGAACTAAAATTCATAAAATTCGTATTTACTATCTTTCGGCCTTACCTTTCTTTGATTTTCTTGTATTTTTATGATTTAAAGAAAATCACATCAGAAAGTGACCATTCCTTTTCCTTTTGAGATCACTGTGCCTTGTGGAGACTGAGGAAAGTCACATCAGAAATATACTAATGATGCTTTGTGGTTATCGGAACTCAGTGGAGATCGGAGTGTGATCTAGTGGCCTGCAGTTATAAAATAATTGTTTTAATTATCCATAACGACGCAGCTAACGCCGCGTCGTTCTGGCTAATTGAAGCAAAACTGACCATTTGATTGTAAAATACCTTTAGCTAACACAGCGTCGAACCAAAAGTTATAAATTTTGTATTTATTATTTTTCGGTTCTCCTTTTGAGATTACTGTGCCTTGTGGAGTGTGAAGAAAATCACATCGGAAATGTACCAGTGATCCTTTGTGGTTATCGGAACTCAGTGGAGATCGGAGTGCCATCTAGTGGCCTGCAGTTATAAAATAATTGTTTTAATTATCCATAACGACGTAGCTAACGCCGCGTCGTTCTGGCTAATTGAATCAAAACTGACCATTTGATTGTGAAAGACCTTTAGCTAACACAGCGTCGAACCAAAAGTTATAAGTTTCGTATTTGTTATTTCTTTTCAACCTACTCACAATTGTTTACAATTGGCTGTAACGTAAGTGCAAGTCCTACTTCGGAACTAATTCAAGCTTTTAAGAAACTTTTCCAAACAAGTTGGAAAAGTAAGAGTGCAAAAGCACGAAAAAGATCGAAAAAGGGTCGAGCGAGACCGGCGCTCGAAATTACAGGTACTCTCTCTGCACATCTCTTGTGTTTACCGAGCGCATGCGCAACAACCGTGACGTCAATTCCTTTTATTTCCGTCATTGTACTGGTCGGAAATTTTTGTGACTCGTGCTATTTTTTAGCTGCTATCTTCGTGAACAACTTTTTTGTATGTGCTTTCTTCATCTGATTATGTGCAAGTGGATTGTATCCTTTTCAAGCTTCTAAATTATTACTATTCGATGATATTTTTGATAATTTGTACTTGCTTTTTCACGCATTGCCTTGTGTTTCCCCCACGTGTGAACACAATCATTGCTCTGTTTTCCGTCGGCGGGAAGCTTGATTTTATATATCATTTTCATATTATGCCTAAGACTATTCCTTGTTCCTCTTGCTTGCAGGTGAAACATGTGGACGACTCTCATTCCACATGTGTCAGTAGGGGATAAATGCCGATTCAAACACAGATGTACATGTACGTGTACATGTACACGTACATCGATGTACACCTCCATAGGATTTAGTGTTAAAATCGTGTACAGGTACACAATTTTAACGTTTTTAGGGTGTTTTAGAATCGGCTTTGCCGATTCAAAATCACTGGATTCTATATACAAATCGCTCAAGAGTGAAAAAACGCATGAAATTTTAAGGAAAAAGGTGTATCGTCTGTTTTAGAATCGGCAAATGGGTTTCCCCCATAGGATTCAGTGTTAAATTGCGAGCAAAAAACGTGTTGCCGTTTCTAAATCATCATCTTGCTGATTCTAAATCATCCGTGTCTGTACACGATTTTAACACTGAATCCCTATGGAGGCGTACACGGAAATCCATTTGCGGATTTTACGTCAGAAATCGAATCGTGTACGGTACACGGAAAAGAGGTGATTTTGAACCGGCAAACCCACTGTCACGATGATAGTAAAACCAACACATGTTTTTGTTGTGATTGAATGAGGTTTTCGTTCAAAAGAGTAGACTAAAATATGAGAGTCAGTTTTAAAGAGTTGCGTGAATGAAAGGCATTCGTTCAAAAGAGTCGACTATAAAATATGATCTGCAAAAATAGACATTCGTGTTTTGTTTCAATGTAACGAAAAAGAAATTGAGTTTAGAGACAATTAGAGAAAAAAAATCAGAGGTAAAAAATCGTTTGTTCGCGTTTGTCACTATTAATTTTTGTGAAGTAATCTTAATAAACACTTAATGGAATGTTTGATGAAAAATGTTGCTCATGTTTTTGTTGTGGCGTGAATGAAGGTTTTTCGTTTTAATGGATCGTTTTAATAATGTATAATAAAACGCATTTTCCACTCAATTAGGTTTGAGTGGTAAATTTTTAATATATATTCATGATAATGATCAGAGATTTGAATGAATGAATGAATGAATCCCTTTAACGTTAAATTAGAAAAATCAGTTTCTTTTGTGTACTAGAATGTTTTTAACTGTCTTCAAAGGTTCTCTCTTAATTCGAAACTGAGTGAATGGTTTTTTGATATATGAATGGAATTCCTTTTAACAAACGTAAATTACTCTCAAATGCATTAAATCAGAAACCGGTTTGTCATGTGCTTAAAACGTTTTTAAACTTTCAAGTTTTTTTCCCAATTCAATCAATCCTGAGTTGAGATAAGAATTTTTTAGTTATTATATTAAAGACAGAAAGATTTTTATTAACTTAAAACATAAAAATTATACATTTAATTTTGAAAATAATAAAATAACTCGCATTAGCATACTTAAAGGAACATTAACAATTAAAAACGAAAAATGTTTTTACAGATGGATTCTAGGCGCCGAGATAAAATTTTAGACGAGTATGAACGTGCTAAGAAGGGCATTCAGTCGGCTGACAGAAGCAGACGTCTTGGTGAGATTGAACTCAAACGTGAAGCCACAAAAATATTTAAACCCGTGACGGAGGGTCAAGAGCGAAGCAGGAAGGAGATAGTCGAAGAATTGAGACCCATAAAAGAGAGTTCTTTGAGAATGGGTTCGTTGCCTGGTAGTTTTGGAAATCGGCATTCCGTTCAATCTACACCGGATTACGTTCCCATGAGAATTCAAACAGACTTGAGCGAGAGCGACGATACAGCTTCGACTATCACCACTGATAGCGTCGCGTCGTCTGAGGATGGCGGTAAGAGAGATCTGTTGTATGGATTTTATAAGGATTCGGACGGGAGAACTTTTGTGGGCGACACAGAAGTAGAAATAGGTGATGATGAATTGACCGTGGGCTCAAATAGATACGAATTAACTGATGGACTGCGTAGATTGCTCCTTTACGACAAGCCTAGTGATTACACGGAACAGGATTTCGACAATTACGGCGACATTCTGGTTCAGACCCACACCATGAAGAGAAATAACGATGCCAGAGAGACGAGACCTAAAGCCAACAGAGGTTACAAGTGGACGAAAGTGGTGAAACCTATATGGGATATGAATAAGAAGTTCGTCGAATCGGTGACTGGCAAAGGGGTGAAAACTACTTTTCTTCCGAGCGATTCTGACGCTCTGTCTCAGAGATTGAGTTTGTTGATGGCGAGCAGACGGGCTGGTAACACAGGATTAGATAATCAGATAGTTACTATATCTGACGAATTGTTAAGACAGAAGGTTTTGAATAAAAACCATTATAAAAGGCTGATGAACGAATTGAAGGATTGATGTATATATAATAAGTAGAGAGAAACAAACAAACAAACAATATATACAAAATAAAACAGTAAATTTTTACACTAGAATAATAAAAGTATTTAAACAACAAAACGATTTACCAGTGAAAAAAAACAAATATATTATAAAAATAAAATATGTTGGTGATAAAGAACAGGGGATACGTCAGAACTTATGTTCAAGGCGGTTCTGGCATCGTCGATTCTATAATGTGAGCGTTCACGAGCGATGCGGGTAGAAAACTCGCATCGACTGCGTTTGAGGTCGGTAAGAAGGAGGCTTTGGATGCTGGTAAGAAAGCCGCTTCCGAAGCCAGTGGTAGGATAGCTTCTGTGGCTGGCAAGAGGGCAGCCGATGCATTGATCGACAAGTTGATCAGTCCACTGGCGAAGCGAGCTGCGTTAGAGCGAACGCTGAAAAGTTGGAAAGATTTTAAGGATGCTGTGGTACCCATACAAGATTTAGCTAAAATGACGAGTGGATCAGGATTGAAGAGAACTCGCGACGGTGTGATATAAATAAATAATAATATTAAAAACTGAGTTTGAAAAACATAAAAAATTTGTGTTTGAAAAGAATCTAAAATAACAAACAAAAAAAATAAAACAAAGATGAACATTAAAGATATGTCTTGGAACGACGCCGCGACCAAGAGGTCGAATAACGAGTTCTTTCCCAAAAGTATAAAAGGCTTGATAGTGGGAAAATTGAATTGTGGAAAGACCAATCTGTTGATGAATGCCGACCGCGTGTAAACCCATGGAAATCGTGATAAGTGTCGTGTCGATCGCGTTGACGAATTTCACGAAACGCGAATACTTCTTCTTGAGAGAATGATGAGAATCTCTCTCTCGAGTTAGATTCTCTTGGATTCTACTGATTTGATCGATGCGATACCTCTCTCCTCTTTCTTTTTCTTCTAGCGACGGTGCCGTTGGCAAAACGCTGATCGGCTTCTCATCCTCGTCACCTAACGTCGGATACAATTTATTTCTGGTTCTCATTTTTGTTTTTTTTCTTTCTAATATTAGATAAAAAATTTATGTGTGTATTTATTTTATTTTCTATTCTCCCTTATTTTATATCAACGAGAAAAACTTAGACGTATGCTTCATTGAACAATAATTTCATGACGCATCCCTTGTCTTCTAAAGTCAGACTTTTACGCGCCAATTTCAGTTCTTCCGAAACTGTGAGCTTGCTTTGATCCTTACAGAAGAGTAATCTCTTCCAAAACGCGATCACTTCGTCGATTTGAACGCGTTCGAACGCCGGTTCGAAATACTTGATGACCATATCTTCCCTTTCCATCCACAGACACGAATGATTCTCGTGATCGAAGTCTAGGTGATCCCGACATCCGACGCATCGTTCTAACAAGAGGCGACCTAGTTGTTCGTTCACACAGAATGCGTAGGCTCTCATCAGCATTTTTAAAAGAAACCTTACTCTAATAGTCTGAGAAGCGCTCATGATTTACATATTATTTTTTTTATTACCTATTCGATTTGATATATTTATTTTTTAAATAACTATTTATTTATATTTTTTTTTCTCTCCTATATATATCAATCGCTTTTTTTATTTCTTCAGGAAACGTGACAGTGGGTTTGCCGGTTCAAAATCACCTCTTTTCCGTGTACCGTACACGTTTCGATTTCTGACGTAAAATCCGCAAATGGATTTCCGTGTACGCCTCCATAGGGATTCAGTGTTAAAATCGTGTACAGACACGGATGATTTAGAATCAGCAAAATGATGATTTAGAAACGGCAACACGTTTTTTGCTCGCAATTTAACACTGAATCCTATGGGGGAAACCCATTTGCCGATTCTAAAACAGACGATACACCTCTTTTTCCTTAAAATTTCATGCGTTTTTTTCACTCTTGAGCGATTTGTATATAGAATCCAGTGATTTTGAATCGGCAAAGCCGATTCTAAAACACCCTAAAAAACGTTAAAATCGTGTACCTGTACACGATTTTAACACTAAATCCTATGGAGGTGTACATCGATGTACATGTACATGTACACGTACATGTACATCTGTGTTTGAATCGGCATTTATCACCTACTTGTGTCACTTGCAACAATTGTACTCAGGCCCAATCATGTGGTATTTGTGGGGTTTGGTCCTCAAAATTCTGGGCTTCTGTTAACAAGGTGGTTCTGTCTAGAGCTAGAACCCCTCGTTCTCGGGGTAAGGGTAGCCGTGCCTTTTCAGATATTTCTGTGAGTGCACGTAGTGACTCTGTCACACGGGATGCTGATCTGTCTTTTTCTGTGGCGAGTTCCTCTGCAACTGTTGACGGTGCTAGTGCGGTGATACCGACGTGGAGACCGTGGTCTCTGTCTTCTGATGTCACTCTTGAGGCGTCTGTTTTCGAAGAGAGCTTCTCCGATGTCAGCTCGGTGACACTCTCCGATTTGCCTCCTACGCCGTCGACAGTTGATGAGGAAGTTGTTACTACAGATCCTATTCTGTATGATGGTGGCTCTTCCATCTCCTCTGGGGATGGTATATAGTCTCGGAGGTCCGAGACTGTATCTGCTGTATCTGCTCGTGTGTCTATGAGCTCTCAGCCTCCCCTGGCTTTGCGGCGAAGCTGTGCGGGTTTGCTGTCTGCTCCGTCTCATCTGGCTAGGTTTGCTCCTAGTCAGTTGAGCCGCTCAGTCGCTTCGGCAGCGATTCCTCGCCCCTCGAGCGAATCGTTTATTGTTCCCCCTTCCTCTGCTAGTGTGCCGACTAGCAGGATGGAGTTTGACACTGGCTTCCAGGGCCTGCTGTTCGGCAGAGATCAGTGACAGCCCCGGTTAGCTGTCACTCTCGGAACCTTCCTCCGGTGATTCCTCACTGTGTTCCGAGTCTGGATGTCGATCGATGCTTGCCGTCGGTCTCAGAGGATGGGCAGTTGGGGCCTTCTGCCGCGCAGAGGCCAATGGCAGGATCCTGTCATTCTTGGGACAATTCCTCTCGTGTCTTCTCACCATGTCCCAGGTCCAGCTACCGATCGACGTACGCCGTCAGTCCCTTAAGAGGACTTGCAGACAGGGCTTTCTGTTCCGCAGAGGTCAGTGATTGCCCCTGGGCATCACAATCAGGACTATCCAACGGTATCTTCTCATCGTCTCCCTATTCTGTCTGTCGATCGACGTTCATCGTCGGTCCCTTCTGAGGATTTGGGTTCTTCTACCAGAAGGGTCCATTGGGAGGACTCTCCGTCGGGCGATGCTGCTGCGACGGTTTGTCAGGGTGACCTGCATCAGGCCGTTTTGGCGCTCACCTGGTTGCTTTCTAACAACCCTCAAGTTGGCCTCCCTGTGCCTCCTGAGGCACAACCTCCTTTGGTTGGTCGCCGAGATGTCTTGCCTGGCCCCTTGGATACTGCACAGTATTCACAGGAGGTTTCTGCTGGTCAGCCCGAGTTGGGCTACGTCTCTTCTGCAACAGAGGATGACGATTTCCTTGAAGGTGATGGGCCCCCTCGTCAGTCTTGGGGCTGGCTTTGAATTTTGTGTTTGGCTTATTGCCGGACATTCAACCTTCAGACCAGCCATATGTGACCGTCCGGCCACGGTCCTCTGTGGGGCGCCGTTACCTTGTTGAGCCTTCTAGCTCTGGGGCTTTGCGTCCTCTGCAATCGGCTCAGGCTGTTGAGTTCTATCAGGGCTTGGACGCCAAAATGCGTTCTAAGGCTCTCAAGGGTTCTTTCTTTTCTAGAGCTGATGACTTTCTGCCTCCATCGAGTTTCGTGTTTACAATTCCGTCTGTCCACCAGTCTTCCAAGGGATGACTACTATGGATGAAGATTCTTCTCCCCTCGGGTTAACTAAGCCTAAGTCGGCAGTTCAGCCGATGTCGGTAGTTGAGTCTATGGTGGGCCTGTCCCGAGAGATGCTGGGTATGTTATCTCTCGCGGGCCATGTCGTCGCTGCCCTGGCTGAATATTTTCCACCAGGGGAGTTTGATGATGCTCAGGCGCCTTTTCGCGTTTTGTCACAAGCTCTTATGAACTTGACACACGCTCACGCCTGTAACATGGCTAATTTGGAGCTGGCACGCCGGGATGCGGTGTTGGATTCTTCTCCATCCCTTCCTTCTGAGCAGCGTGCTGTTCTGAGGTCTGCCTCTTTGGTTGGACCTCAGTTGTTCCATGGTTCCGAGGAAGCTGTCCGTGGCGAGGTTCTTCGTCATTCGAAGGACCAACTTTTGCTACGACAGCTGGACCAACCTGCTGCTGCAGGTGGTGGTCGTTCCAGGCCCGCCAAGCGTCCTGCTGCGTCTGCCTCGTCGGCTACGCCTTCGGCTCCGTCTGCTCAGAAGAAGCGCCGACGCGGCCAGACTCGCTGGCAGCCTCAGGCAGGAAAGTCTCAGGATTCTGTCGATTCCCGAAGGGGTGGTTTCTCCTCTCGGCCGCAAGTGAAGGTCCTCACCTCGATTCACCTCCAGTCGGGGGAAGGCTGTCGCTGTTTTATGACAGTTGGACAGAGATAACGTTGGACAATTGGGTCCTCGACGTCATACAATCCGGTCTGCGACTGTCCTTGCATCGGCACCCCAGTTTATCTCGGGTACCCCTCCTGACTCGGGTCCCTTTCGATTATCTACGTGGGGACCTTCTGGTGCAGGAGATCGACAATCTCCTCTCCAAAGGGGCGATCGAGGTGGTCAGGAACACCCTTTCACCGGGGTTTTTCTCGAGACTTTTCTTGGTGCCGAAGAAAAACGGCCAATTTCGTCCTGTCATCGGTCTGAGTATCCTGAACGAGTACATTATAGCACCTCGTTTCAGTATGGAGACTTTCCGGTGGTTCGACGTTCAGTTCATCAGGGCGACTCTGCTGCCAGTATCGACCTGAAAGATGCCTACTTCCATGTACCCATTCATCTGGCGTCACGGAAATACCTTCGGTTCTCGTTTCGGGATCGAGTCTATCAATTCAGAGCTCTCCCGTTCGGTTTGAACCTGGCTCCTTGGGCTTTCACCCGACTGATGTCACATGTGCTTGCTTTTCACCGTACTCGGTCGGCTGTGACTTCGTCAGCCTACGTGGACGACATCCTCCAACGGCACCACGATGCTGCTGTTCTGGAGTCCGATGTCCGGCAGTTTCTTTGCCTACTAGCGTCGCTGGGTTTCAGAGTCAATCGCGAGAAATCGGATCTCCTTCCTTCTCAGCAATTTCGTCATTTGGGGATGGATTTCGACACTCTTCACAATGTGGTGTCGGTCCCCAATGCTCGGGTGACGATTGTTTCCGCTTTGACTCGGAACCTGCTTCACTCTTCCTTGGTCTCGGCCAGGACTTTCCTTCGGATGCTGGGCCTTTGCGGTTCGGTGACAGATCTCATTCCGCTCGGTCGCTTGTTTGTCCGACCTCTCCAACACTTCCTGTTGGATCATTGGCGTCCGAGTGTAGATCCGCTGGACCTGGAACTTCCTATTCCTCGGTCTCTGCTTTGTCACCTCCACCCTTGGGCCGATGTTCCCTGGCTGACACATGGTGTTCCGTTGGATCTTCCTTTGGCCGATCGCATCCTTACTGCGGATGCCAGCGATCGGGGCTGGGGTGCAACATTGGATCCTCTCGGCAAGTGGGACAGCGAGCAGGTGGGCCTTCATATCAACCAGAAGAAGCGCCTTGCTCTTCTGTTGAGTTTTCGGCTTTGGATCCCTCACCTGTTGGGCCATATTGCCCTACTTCTTTCAGACAATTCGACAGTAGTGGCCTACATACGGAATCAAGGAGGCACACATTCGATTCCCATGTATCGGCTGTCTCGGGATCTTCTTCTGTTAGCGCGGTATGTAAACGCTCTGGTGTCCATTTGACACATTCCCGGGCGTCTCAGCGTCCTAGCAGACTCCCTGTTCCGACGCGACAGTGTCCTTCCAAACCGAATGGATGCTACATCGGTCGGTGTTTCAGCCGATTTGCGAGCGGTGGGGACGTCCTCTGGTCGACCTTTTCGCCACTCACTGGAATCATCAGGTAGAGACCTTTGTCTCTCCTTGTCCAGATCCTCTGGCATTTGCGGTAGACGCTCTCTCTGGACTGGACAGGCTGGATCGGCTATGCCTTCCCTTCTGCACCGGTTCTTCCTCAAGTATTAGGAAAGATTCGTGCTTGCAGTTGCAGGGTCATTCTGATCGCACCTCTGTCTGCACAGCGGTGTGGATCAATCTGCTGCGGCCTGCGTTGGCAGATCGGCAGATTCGTCTACCTCTACGTCGCGATCTTCTTTCCCACGATCATCCCAGGAAGTATCACAACAACCTGGCGAGCCTGTCCCTTCACGCCTGTCTTTTATCAGGTCCTGTCTCCGATGTACAGGTTTTTCGAGACGAACAGTGGAGTGCATTTCTGCATCGCGGTGACATTTCACTGGCATGACTTACGCTGCGAAGTGGAAGGTCCGCTGGTGTACAGATCACAATGTGGATTACCGTGATCCGTCAATCACACAAATTGCGGATTTTCTGGTATACCTTTTTGACTCCAAGGGCCTTCAGCCTATTACTATTAAGGGCTATCGGTCCATGCTGTCTGATACTTTCTCTTATGTGGGAAAGTGGTGCATCGGTCGTAATCTTTTTCTCTCCAAACTCATTCGGCACTTTTCTTTGAACAGGCCTCGAGTTTTGCGTCTTACACCCAAGTGGAACTTGGCATGGGTGGTGCACTGTTTGGAGGGGGCGCCTTTCGAGCCCGATATGCGTTTTCTCACCTATAAGACCGCTTTCCTTCTAGCATTTGGTTTTGCTCGACGAGTTAGTGAGCTTCATGCGCTATCTGTTGATTCTGCTTTCTTCAGAAATGAGGCTAACAGTGTCACCTTCACTACTGATTGCTCTTTACTGGCTAAGAATGAACTTTCTGATTCGGTACCTCCTTCCATCTGCATTCGGGCTCTCCCCGCTGTCGATGGTCAGAGACCTCTTCTTTGTCTTGTTCGTACGATCAAGACTTTAATCGCACTCAGTTCATTAGGAGGGGTCGGAAGAGATTCTTTCTGTCTCTAATTCCTGAGAGGCAGTCTATCTCTTCCCATTCTATTTCCAGGTGGATCTGTCTTGCAATCAAGCTGGCATATTCCCGCTTGTCTGCTTCGGATCTTGTTTCGAACTGGTTTAATGCTCATGAGGTTCGTGCCATTCTACATCCTGGGCGTTCGCCAATTCTGTTTCGCTCTGGGATGTTATGAATGCGGCTTACTGGAGGAATGCTTCTACCTTCTCCTTTTATCTCCGCCACCTACAGCAGCAATCTGGGTACCTTTATTCTTTAGGCCCTCTCGTTGCTACTCAGGCTGTTGTGCACCCTCGTTAAATTTGTTTTTATCGGGTTTGTGTTTTCGCTCAGCTTTGTTCTTTTCGGGTGCCTTCTTTCTATCTTCATTACAGGTTTCGCAATTGTTCTCTGCCCTTCTTGCTTTTCTTTCTGCTGCCCTTGTTGGTATTGGTTATATGATTCACCTCCTCCTGTTGTTTATTCAGCCAATTGTAAACAGTTGTGAGAAGGTTGAAAAGAAATTAAAATTTTTTAGTAAATTTTGTTTCTTAACATGCCTACCACAATTGTTTACCGGAGGCCCACCCTCCTTGGGGATATCTTTGATATCGATGCCTCCCCGTTAAATCACAAACTTCTCGTTGGCGGAAATACGGAATTGACGTCAGGGTTGTTGCGCATGTGCTCGGTAAACGCAAGAGGTGTGCAGAGAGACTACCTGCAATTTCGAGCGCCGGTCTCGCTCGACCCTTTTTCGATCTTTTTCGTGCTTTTGCACTCTATTACTTTTCCAACTTAAAAGCTTGAGTTAGTTCCGAAGTAGGGCTTGCACTTACGTTACAGCCAATTGTAAACAATTGTGGTAGGTATGTTAAGAAACAAAATTTACTAAAAATTTTAATTTTTCGGTTCTCCTTTTGAGATTTCTAGTCCTTGTTAAATGTCACAACGTGCTGTGATCGCATCGTTCTGGCCAGAGAGGGCCATTGTCTGTTCCGACTGCTGTATTTCAGCTTGGATGAACTGTAGGATTTAATTATTGTTGCTGCTTCGCGGCAATTATATGATATTTTGTGTACGCGAGACCGGGTCTTAAGGGCCAATATTGGTAATGAAATTTTGTTTATTTTGAAAATTTTCACCTCTGATATTCCTTCAATTCAAATTCAATCCACACAAAATGTACATCAAAATGAAGGTTGGGATGTATAGAATACGAAACACATGTGTAATCAACTCATAGAGTCGTCTGTAGGCACCACTGGTTCCTGGAATTCTGCTGCCGTATTCGTACCAGAACTGATAATTTAATAATATTTCACGAAAACAACTTGTGGCCAAATGTGCTTTACATATCCAAGAACAAAGCTAGGGGGTCAAAATTCTTCAAAACACAAACAAAGAGCTACATGGGGGTAAATTCCAAAGCATTTGCTTTTGTTTACGTATGAATATACTTTCGATTACCGGTCGACGTCATCGGACGGAAAAAGCATGTAAAAACAACGCCGTCTAAAATCGGATAATGATAAAGATCGCCTTCATACAGTATACTGTTATTAGATAGAGATTGCATAGTTGCCATAGTCAGTGCAAGGTATCATGATACCTGTTGAAATTTCTTAGAATTTCGATTTTGTTTTTCGATGGAAATTCGTGGTATCGAGTGATTTGCGCATGTCTGTCGAGCATGGAAACCATCTTCAATAAAAAAATTCAGACAGTGTTGTCCTTTTCCAAAATGCAGTCATATCGCTGCACTCGAAAGTGTTTTGAATGCCTAGCTTTGTTATTGAATATCTGAAGCACATTCGGCCACGAGTTTTTGCGAAATATTATTTTATTATCAGTTCTGGTACGAATACGATAGCAGACTTCCAGGAACCAGTGGTGCCTGCTGTCAACTCTGTGAGTTGATTGCATATGTGTTTCGTGTTCTATACATCCCAACCTTTTTGATGTATAATTTGTGTATATTTAATCTGAATTTAAGGAATATGAGAGGTGAGAATTTCAAAATAAACAAAATGCCATTACCTATATAGGCCCTTAAGGTCGGAATCTCAATAGATCTGAAGCGGAATATTTATTTTTATGGTATAAAGAAGAACGATTTCGGTAACGAAATGTATCAATTTGTGATTATAAGCAATAAAATAAAACTTCTGTGATTTATATTAATTTTAGAGATTTTATATAATTTAATAAATTGTTGTCTCCTTTTGTAGTTGTTGTTACTTTTTGGTAATCTTTTACAACACAGTTTGGGTCGGGGAGGGGGTAGTCCCCAGAACCAAAGAAGGACTTATAAAATATATTAGAAGTAGGTGGAGGTACTTATTTGTGTGGGGTAGCTTCTTATACCCTCCATACCACTCATATGACTAAATGTGGCGTTCTTGCGTTCTGGCCCTGTCTTGGTATTGATTTAAGAAGCCGCCATTCATATGTGAACACGAAGGTTGCCAGAGTTAAGAGGTTGTATTTTAACTCTGGAAACCGGTGGTTTGCTGTTGAAGACGAAGCAATACGGGCCTGGGACGTTACAAATGTACACCAAGAGTGATACCGATCATATTTTCAGTCACATAAATCGCATAGTGTATTAACCTTTTGAATGTGTATGCCGACCTGTCAAAACACACCAAGAACCGTCTCAATCAATTCCGGATGATCTTTAGCATTCCATCGCTTTCACTTGGATTTATTTTACCAGATCCTATGCCTTACGTTTTAAAACCACACATCGACCACTTTCAAATATCTAACAATTAAATGTTTACACGTAAAGGATTTTAGGCCTAAAAAGTTAAAAATCTGTTTCTTAGACCCTCCCGCTTGGACTTTTTGGCTGCCTCATGCTCTCTTGTAACCAATGCAAACTTTAAAAAATAACAATTAAATGTTTCATGTTCCCCGAGAGCCACAACGCTTTGCAAAGCCGTATTGCCCTCATGGATCGAAATACACCACCTCCCATTCTATTATGTAGATTATGAGGCCAAAAACATAAAACAAACGAAGTCCATGAACTATTGATGGCAAAAAAATAAATTTCAAAAATAAAATAAAAATCTGCCCGCCAACATACAATTTTACAAAAACATAGCCAGAGAAGCAGATCTATTTTGTAGGGCCTAATTATTTTACCCCCACCCCCTGTTTGGCAAAGTCTCACTCTCTCACGCTTCCCGTGACAAAAGTCCCAAAGCATCCAATTCAAGCATTTTTTAGTACTGATTTTGTCGGTTCTGAAATTTCAATTTATCACAGCATTCCCGCCAACGCCCACAGAACACTTTCGGTGTCCGAATAACTGATTCTGCAGGCCATTCCCAAAACCTTGCAGCGATCAATTCTGCACTGCACCTGCAAAAAAACAAGTTTATATTTTAAGGAAAGCTCCCACTCGAAACAAAATGAACGTGTCAGTGACACTGTAGCTCAACTTGACAAACTTGAACTTGGTAAGTTATAAATGAAATGGCAAAATTGAAGATCATTGGTACCAATGTTATTTGATGAAATTTCAATATAACAGCATTGTGTGTGCACAACGTCAGAGTAATCCATACATTTTTAAATGTAAACTGTAAGACTGGCTAAAGGAAGAATGTTGATACACAAATGCAGTATGTTCAAAGGTTATAATAAATGGAAATTTTTTTCACAGAAATGAATGCTAATCAATAGCTCTTATTTAGAGTTCTTGACTAATGAGCACACCAAGTTCAAAAACAATCCTATTATAAATGTGGCCTGTAGGCCATGTCAAAGAATGTTGATGCACAAATTCAATAAATTCAAAGATTGTTGCTAACAGCAACAGTTTTTGATGGAAATGAAAAGAAAATCAATAGCTCCCATCTTTGTCACCCTGCATAAGCATACATAGTTTTAAAACAACCTGATAATGAATGTGCCCTCTGAGGCATGCCAAAGGAAGATGTTAATGCACAAATGCATTAAGTAGCAGGTCACTGTTTTGTGGCAATGGGTTTTTTTGGTGTTTTTGTATGGAAATTCATAAATATACTGCAGAGAGTGCAAAAGGGATAAGTTGATACACAAATGCATTAAGTTCAAAGGCTTGTGATAACGACAATAACTTTTTTATGGCAATGAAAAAATAGCTCACATCTAGAGGTCACCCCAAACACACATACCAAGTTTCAAAGTGATCCGATCATAAATGTGCCCTGAAGGGTGTGTTAAAGGGAAATATTGAGGTCTGACTAAACTAAGTTCAAAGGTCAGTGGCAACATTTTTTGACAGAAATGGAAGAAAATCGACAGCTCCCATATAGATGTCACCCCACACAAGCACACCAAGTTTGCAAGCGATCCAATCTTAAATGTGCCCTGCAGGGTGTGTCAAATGGAAATATTGATGCTTAACTGCACTAAGTGTTTACTAAGTTCATCGAAGGTCATTGCCATTGACAACATTTTTTGATGGAACTCGAAGAAAATCAAAAGCTCCCATCTAGAGGTAATCCCAAACAAGCATACAAAGTTTCAAACCAATCTAATCATAAATGTACCCTGTAGGGCATGCCAAAGGAATATATTGATGCCTGACTAAACTAAGTTCAAAGATCGTTGTTGACGGACGGAATTGGCAGAAAACCGATAGCTCCAATCTAGATGTCACCCCAAACAAGCATGCCAGGTTTCAAAGCAATCCGAACATAAATGAGCCATGTAGGGTGTGCCAAAGGGAAATATTGAGGTCGGACTAAACTAAGTTCTAAGAACGTTGGCCGCGGCAACATTTTTTGACGGAAATGGAAGAAAATCGACAGCTCCTATCTAGAGGTCTCCCCAAACAAGCATGCCAGGTTTCAAAGCAATCCGATCATAAATGTGCCCTGTAGGGTGTGCCAAAGGTAAATATTGAGGTCTTCTGACTAAACTAAGTTCTAAGAACGTTGGCCGCGGCAACATTTTTTGACGGAAATGGAAAACAATCGATAGTTCCCATCTAGAGGTCACCCCAAACAAGCATACAAGGTTTCAAAGCAATCCAATCATAAATGTGCCCTGAAAGGTGTGCCAAAGGGAAATATTGTGATCTGACGAAACTAAGTTCTAAGAACATTGGCCGCGGTGACATTTTTTGACGGAAATTGAAGAAAATCGATAGCCCCCATCCAGAGGTCACCCCCAAACAATCATACAAAGTTTCAAAGCGATCCGATCATCAATGCCACCTGTGAGGTGTGCCAAAGGAAATTGTGGACGTACGTACTAACGTACGTACGCCGACGGACGAGAAGTGATGGCAATAGCTCAGCTTGACTTTGGAAACTGTGTTATCACATAGGTTTTGGAAGAATGCAGTCTATTAATGGATAGTAGATATATTATCAGAATACTGTCTATAGGGGCGGACTGGGTTTAAGAAAAATAACCGGGAAATGAACCAGGGCAGACCCCGAACCCGGAGAAAATTTAGTTTTTTTCGAAATGAACGAACGCTGCTTCCTTTCATCGGAGTGATCAATGGCAGTTCATGCAGAGGATAATTGAGTTGTATTTTTGTATCATCTTCACCACTTATTCGGAAAGAATGGTATCAACATGGGGTGGGGGAGTGCGGACCCATCGGGTCGAACATAGTTCAGATCAATGGGAGAATATATTTATTTTTCAAATGAAAAGAATGCCGTTTCCTTGCATCTAAGCTATCAGTGGCAGACTGGACTGCTGGTATATCGAAATGTGCAGTCCACATCGAGAATATTTCGATAAACTGGCATTCTGTGCAATCAGATCCGTTTCGCCTGTTGGGCGTTTTCACGAAATTTTACACACCAACAGGTGTTGGGCTACGTCAATCTTGGGGGCCTGAAGGGACCCCCAAAAGGGGGCCAACCGGGAATTTTCCCGGCAGACCATACGGCCAGTCCGTCTCTGACAGTCTACCAATGTGAAAGAGATAAATAGAGGCTACTACCATCCTACAGTATTAGATGGTGTATTGCCGTTGAGACGCCGTCTCTGGGCCACGAGTCGAAATACAGCCCATAGACAAGGTTGAGACCTCAAATCATCTCAGACCCCCAGGTTACCGGTAATAGCTATTTTATCATACGGTATCACATTCCTTAAAAGTAACCAACTCGTCATTTAACTTTTATTGTGCGCAAATCAAAACACATCAGTGTTGTGGGTTATTTGCTAGATTAAACACAGTGGCATCGTCAGTGGAATTTCCGTTTCAGATGAGCGTAAAACAATTGATTTCCAAGTATCCTTGACCTTGTTATGCATCTTAAATTAGTTAATTATAATGATTTAATATAACAATGAGTTAAGAGGGCGTTACGGTTTATCAACGGCCCGAGAGGAATGGACAACAGCCCGAGGGTTTATTACCGGTCCCAAGACAAAGTCGAGGGCCGTTAATAAGCCAGAAGGCTGTTATTCAGTCCTCAAGGGCCGTTAATAAACCGGGATGCCCGACAAAATCATGTTATTACTATTATTATCATGACCGGAAGCGGGCGGCGGACTGTTAATGAATTTTGTTTTCACTGACGCCCGCCGCTCGCTTCCGGTTGCATGACACCGTAAATTACTGAGTTTTACTGCTCCGCTAAACTCCGTTAATATACTAGAGAACGCCCACTAAACAGTGCTTGCATTTTATTGGGGCTGATCAGCCCAGGTCCCGAGATCAGCCCTGAGAGAGAGAGTGCTTCAGTCGGGGCTATTTTCCAGCCCGACAATAAATTTAAAACAAAACTAAACTATTAAGGCATGTTTAAAAATCAGCCCCGAATAGGCCCCGACCCTCAAATCTCGGGGTCTTATTTCAGGCCCCGACGATTTTTCAAAATGCAAACCCTGGAGCCTAAAGTGGTAATAATTAGTTCCCTAGTATAACAATGCTTTACCGGGCGTTGAAATTGCATAATGCGACCAAGTGGCGGGCCGATATTGAAATCAATTTCCAATATCGGCCCGCCACTTTAAGCTCGTGTCAAGTGATCAAAGAATTTAGAGTTAGCTCCCGGAAATTATTCTGCCATTTCGTAAATTCAAAGGGAAAAAACAATGCGATAATTTGTTGTTTTTATGGGATTTATCGAACTGTTCATTACTAATGACAGTTTTAGTTTACACTTAACGTAAGTTTCGATCATTTAGTTGATTAATTGTGACCATTATTGTAAATAAATGTTGAATATTTAGTGTTTTATGTAGCATCACATTTCCCAATTTCGCGCTATTGCCGTAAAATTAAACAAGCTGATTAATCCGTGACCTGGTTAATTTGTAAACAAGCAGACGACAAATTGAAAATAATCCAATCGTTCAAAATGACTCCATCTTATTAGCGGCTCTCGACTTCGTCTCGGGCCTCTTATAAGATGTCAGGCTGCTATTCATTTCTGTTGGGCCGTTAATAAACCACAATGACCTTCAAATTCATGTTTTTGTCATATTACCATAAAGCATTGGTCTCATACAGAAAAGTGTATCTCCGCCAGACGCCTTATGGGACAGTTGTTACTATAAATAAACAATGCTCAACAAATAAAAAATTCAATTTCCTGCCGCCTCGCAATTTTCGATATCGCTTTTTAATGAACACAATTGGGTGTCTGTATTATTGAATATGTTGATGATGTGCACATTTTCACAATACAAATTGAATAGTTACAACACAGTTTAGTTATTATAGACAGAAAACAAGTATCCAGATTGAAAGGTGATACCGGATTACTGGATTTCGTGCTAGGTGTATATCGCGACATTTGATGAAGTGAAAGCTGTTAACACTGTTACTATAATCACAGCGTAAGTTTTCAAGACCTGAAAAGTCTTCGATGGAAAAGTTATCTCCTTGATTGACATGACGCCATCTGTGTTGGGGGGGGGGGGGGGGGGGGGGGTCGTTGACTGAGTTGCGACGTTTTTCACGGACATTCCAACAATCCAATTGTATAGAGATCAGTGGCGTTGACTGAGGAAAAGAAAATCCTCACCATACCTCGTCATGAAAATCGATTGTCGATAAAGTTATCCCTCTTGAAATTGTCAGACGAACGAGGAAGGTCCAATTAAGAAGCAAGTAATTACTGAGAAAAATCTGACAAATGGAAAATAAAGCCAACTTTCCTTTTGTAACTGTTGATAAACGAAAACCACCGACAACTGGCAGAACTGTCTGTTGTTTTCATTTATCAAAAGTTACAAAATGAAACATGGTCTTTTGTGATATGCTAATTAGAAGCTACCACTTCATGGATAATCCGTCATTCAAAATATCTGTCAGTATCACAGCTACCATCACTAAGTAGGTGTTCACTCTGGTTCTTTTAGCGAATGTCAGAAGCGGACTGGCCCTATGGTCCACCGGGGAAATTCCCAGTGGGCCCCCTATTGGGTTTCCCCTGGGGCCGCTAAATTTGATGCAGCTCAACACCTGTTGGTGCGTGAAATTTCGTGAACATGACCAAAAGGCGAAATGGATGTGATTGCACAGACTGCCGGTCTGTCGAAATGTTCTCTATTTGGACTCCCGCTGATCGCTCAGATGTAAGGAAGCCGCGTACGTTCAGTTCAAAAATCAAAATTTTCTCCAGGTCTGCCCCCCCCCCCCCCCCCCGGTGGGTTTCCAGGTAACCTTTCTGCCCCACTCCGCCCCTGGCGAATGTGTTTTACAGAAATTTGAAAGTTTTTATGCTTCCCAGAAAAAAATTAGTAAACCTCACTTCCCAGACTTTTATATTAATAGAAAGACTTTTATATTAATGGAAAGTACAGTGTCTGTATTATGTCACGGTGCGCACACTGATGATATAATGAACAGAACAAAAGTTGCAGAACATCAAAGTGTGGTGAAAGAGCTGTTTTCTTATTTATAGATAGGTTTCAATATAACAATAACATGATTTTGAAGGGCGTTACAGTGTATTAACGGCTCAACACAAATGGTTAACAGCCCAAGAGTTTATTAGCGGCCCGCGACGAAGTCGAGGGCCGCTAATGAGCTCAAGGGCTGTTAACCATTTCTGTTGAGCCGTTGATACACTGTAATGCCCGACAAAGTCATGTTATTTCTATTATTGCCACTTTCGTACATCGGGTACATTACGATTAGATTATATGAGAAATAAGATAAATAAATGAAGTGTTGACGTTTTAGAATAAAAAAACAACGACACTATCCTCTGATTTGTTGACAAGCAAATCGGGTAACATGACTATCGTCTGATCAGTCTACGGCGAAATTTGGAAAGTTGGATGATGAAATATATCTTCGAAATGCGAACTTTAGGCAAGGAGTTTATTCATCAAAGATGTCATCACTTACTTTGTGTGTATCGCTTCCTATATTTGATACATTATCTATCCGTGACACAAAGGGAAACACTTGAAACAAATGTGTTAATTGTGTTTACAAATTAAAAATCCGAATTGAATTTCGATCCAAATGGAAATCTGGGGAAAATATTGTTGATCGGTTGAGAGATGTGACGTCATTGTCTATATTTAGACGTGTTGGGATGTTATCATAGATATCGGATAGAACTGTTATAGTCAATAACGGCCCAACACGTCAGATGACTTGTACTTGTTGAGCATCACGAGGTTTCAACGCCCGGTAAAACATCGTTAATGTGCTAGGAACGCCCGCAAAAGTGATAATAATAGAGAATAATAGACAAACGTTCAAACTCATTCGGAAAAAATTGTAAAAAGCCAGCTTAAGTATTTTTATACTAATCTTAACGAAAATTACCACAGTTTATGAAATGATGCGCACATCGATGATACAAAGTCGCCAAAATTTCAATTTTTATATATTCCCATAACCTTAGCGTTAAATGTTTGACAGCTTCAGGAAATTATGTGGAGTTAACTTTCCTGTAAATGTCGTCCAATGACGAAGATTGTTAACCATGCTTGCAATTGAGCAGTTGTTTTGCGATATCATTATCAAGGTCATGAATGCCAAATTTACTTTCTAGAACTGAATTCCAAAACTTCCATTAGTAGAGAGGAGAGCAATTAGCGAGATCAATCAAATGATTCAGAAAGTGAAGGACATAACTGTCATTCCAAAACTTGATGTCAAATTCAATGTCATTGACGATTTAATTCATTGGACTGTGAGTACCGCCAATATTATGTTGACCATTAGTTAAAACATCCAGATTGGAATCAAGCAAACGCCAAGGTAAGGATCGCTTAAAAATGTAGGATTATGAATTAATGCGGTTAACCTGTCTGGTTAGAATTCTAAATAGAATTTTTGAATTTACAAGGACCCCCTGGCCTCCTTTTAGCATGGGCAGCAGGGCATATGAACTTAGATGGAAGTTGTACTAGACCATTAAAAATCAGATGCCCAGCGTGCCCTATCTGTTCAGCTCTATTCTGTTAGGCAGGGCAACATTCTGGCAAATAATTCCTTGGCATGGCAGTGTTGCACGGACCGTGGTAACCGGGCAGAGGTTGGGCATCGCTGCCCTGTGAACAGAAGATTTGAATATTTTTAGGGGTGTAACATCCGCACCCCTGGATTTACGCCCCTGCAAGGGCCTCACAACTCAAGAAAAATATGTATTAGATGGCTATTTACCTTTTTGTACCAGCACCTAAACCAGAAACTATTCATCACAGGTTTTCGACATGTGCCAAAGATCATGAATGAAAGTGTCAATGACACTGTAGCTCAACTTGACAAACTTGAACTTGGTAAGTTATAAATGAAATGGCAAAATTGAAGATCATTGGTACCAATGTCTTTTTTTGCCAGTGGCAACATTTTTTGACAGAAACCGAAGAAAATCGATAGCTCCCATCTAGAGGCCTCCCCAAACAAGCATGCCAGGTTTCAAAGCAATCCGATCATGAATGTGCCCTGTAGGGTGAGCCAAAGGGAAATATTGTGGTCTGACTAGACTAAATTCTAAGAACGTTGGCCGTGGCAACATTTTTTGACGGAAATGGAAGAAAATCGATAGCTCCCATCTAGAGGTCACCGTAAATAAGCATACCAGGTTTCAAAGCAATCTAATCGTAAATGTGCCCTGTAGGGTGAGCCAAAGGGAAATATTGTGGTCTGACTAAACTAAGTTCTAAGAATGTTGGCTGCGGCAACATTTTTTGATGGAAATTAAAGAAAATCGATAGCTCCCATCTAAAGGTCACCCCAAACAAGCATGAAAGGTTTCAAAGCAATCCGATCATAAATGTGCCCTGTAGGGTGTGCCAAAGGGAAATATTGAGTCTTCTGACTAAACTAAGTTCTAAGAACATTGGCCGCGGCAACATTTTTTGACGGAAATTGAAGAAAATCGATAGCTCCCATCTAGAGGTCTCCCCAAACAAGCATACCAGGTTTCAAAGCAATCAAATCATAAATGGGCCCTGCAGGGTGTGCCAAAGGAAAATATTGAGGTCTGACTAAACTAGGTTCTACGAACGTTGGCCGTGGCAACATTTTTTGCCGGAAATTGAAGAAAATCGATAGCTCCCATCTAGAGGTCACCCTAAATAAGCATACCAGGTTTCAAAGCAATCAAGTCATAAATGTGCCCTGTAGGGTGTGCCAAAGGGAAATATTGTGGTTTGACTAAAGTAAGTTCTAAGAACGTTGGCCGCGGCAACATTTTTTGACGGAAATTGAAGAAAATCGATAGCTCCCATCTAGAGGTCACCCCAAACAAGCATGCCAGGTTTCAAAGCAATCCGATCATAAATGTACCCTGTAGGGTGTGCCAAAGGGAAATATTGAGTCTTCTGACTGAACTAAGTTCTAAGAACGTTGGCCGCGGCAACATTTTTTGACAGAAATTGAAGAAAATCGATAGCACCCATCTACAGGTCTCCCCAAACCAGCATACCAGGTTTCAAAGCAATCTGATCATAAATGTGTCCTGTAGGGTGTGCCAAAGGGAAATATTGAGGTCTGACTAAACTAAGTTCTACGAACGTTGGCCGTGGCAACATTTTTTGCCGGAAATTGAAGAAAATTGATAGCTCCCATCTAGAGGTCACCCTAAATAAGCATACCAGGTTTCAAAGCAATCAAATCATAAATGTGCCCTGTAGGGTGTGCCAAAGGGAAATATTGTGGTTTGACTAAACTAAGTTCTAAGAACGTTGGCCGCGGCAACATTTTTTGACGGAAATTGAAGAAAATCGATAGCTCCCATCTAGAGGTCACCCCAAACAAGCATGCCGAGTTTCAAAGTAATCTGATCATAAATGCGACCTGTGAGGTGTGCCAAAGGAAATTGTGGACGTACGTACTAACGTACTAACATACTAACGTACGTACGTACGTACGTACGTACGTACGTACGCCGACGGACGAGAAGTGATGGCAATAGCTCAGCTTGACTTTGTCAAGTTGAGCTAAAAATGGTGTATTTGAAGGTTTTTTTTTATATAAATTATGTATTTTCTCATGATTAAGTATTTAAAGAGGGGCAAGGTACTGAACTCGCTGGCTTGGAAGATATCTACCTGCCTTATTCACAGAAAAAACAAACGAGTGAATTTGTAGTCGAGATTTTGATGTCACCTGACAGGTGAGACATTAAGCTTTACGTTGGTATATCACTTCACCAATTAAATACCTTTTAACGTTAGAACGGGTCGAATAAATCCCGGGGACTGACGAGCCACTTTTTTCGATCGGACACGAAATTAATTTGATATTTGATATACAACGTTACCATTACGCCACGATTAAAGTTTGTTCAAGGCGCCACACTCGACTTTGGGCGTATAAGAGCGTGGGTGACATTCATTTACATTTGTTCAAATAGGGCCGACCAGGAGCCAGTTCTATGAAACTTTTACAACTGTATTTTCTACCTGTTAATGTAACTGACTAAGATGAATCATTAGCATTTTAAGATATGACAATTTGCAGATCATTGAAAATGCTAATGGTTTATTTCAACCCATTTAAAGCCCTAACTAAAAAAAACAATTCTGGAAAATACAGTTGTAAAAGTTTTATAGTATTGCCCCCTGGTTGCATAAGGCTCTTGGGGGAGGGGGGGGGGGGGCATTAGGCGATTTCTTTTGGTTTCTGACAAAAATCACTCTATTTCATGTAAAACTCATTTTAAAGGGAAACAAAATTTCCCCAGTGGGCCACAGGGTTTGCTACCTACCCACAAAAATACTGGAAAGTAGGAATTCAGAATCCTGTGTTCTCTAAAACCCTGGAAAATGGTCCTTTTTAGCGTTAACAACTATGCTGTCCATTTCAGATGATTTAAATTCCCGGATATTCCGTATTTTGCGTAACGCTAGCTCTACGGTCAGGGCACTGAAATTTGTTCATCTTCTGGGGTTCCAACTGGGATAGAGATGGATAATGCATTTAGAACGGTAAGTATCAGTAAAAACATAAATTGCAAAGAAAATTTGGGCAACATTTTTTAAAAAAATTTTTATTCACTGAAAACAGTATTTTTTTGCAAAGATAAATAAAGATAATAAGTCATAGCAAAGATAAATATAGATAATTATAAATATCAACTCATATCATTTAACTGGTAGAGTGCTAAATTATTTTTGGTCCTTAAAATTTGTTTGGGTATCTTTGCCTTGTAACAATTTATGGGAGAGTGCATAAATTGTAACAAGGCAAATGCCAACAGGTAAAATAATATCATTTCAAAGACACTAACGAAGCACATCCACAGAATATGAAACCTTTAAATTGCGGGTACCGGTGTAAAAGGAATGAAAGTCCGTAGGAACGGTCCCTCTGGACTATTATTCCGCGGAATTATAGTCGTAGGTCTAACATTTCTAGCAATAGTAGTCCGCCGGACTACTATTCCTAGAAATGTTAGACCTAGGACTATAATTCCGCGGAATAATAGTCCAGAGGACTAATTTTCCTACGGACTTCCATTCCTGTTACACCGGCACTTCAGAATAAAGCCCAAATATGGACTTCCAGCACTCTACCAGTTAACCCTCTCTCCAACAGACTCGTGTGTGATTCTTCATTCAAAAAAATAGCACCTGACCTCATCGTTGGAAATGGCTCTTAGAGCTGGTTGCAATGTGTCATAAAGCTAAGTTTTAAAATAAAAACTTTCAAAATTCAATAAATAATGGCACTAAATCTGTTCTGTTCAGCCAGTTACCTAACACAAAAATCAGACGCTTGCCAACTAATTTACTGAAAACATTTTTCCTGAAGAACATAGCTTTGGACTCATCACTGGGACAAGCTTAATGAGCTCGTTCCAGTGAGGGGTCAGAAGCCATGTTTTTGGACAAAAAATTGGAAAAATAATAAAATTTGAATAGTTTTTGTTAACTGGTAGAGTGCTGGAAGCCCATACTTGGGCTTCATTCTCAGGTAAAGGTATCGCAACTTGAAGTCATTATACTCAGTGAATGTGTTTCGTATTATCTTTGAAATGGTATTATTTAGTCTGTAAGTACTTGTCTTATTACATTTTATGGGAGAGTGCCTACCTCCCATAAAATGTAACAAGGCAAAGATATGTGAGCAAATTTGGATGGCCCAAAATAATTTAGCACTCTACCAGTTAACAACTCTGGCTGTTTGTTTGTTAAGTTAGGTAATGGGTTAAAGATGGTGGTCAGAGAATTGCAACGATTAAGTCAAAGCGACAATATATTATGCTTTTTACTGATATCTGGAAAACAGAATCGGTCAAAATGAAGTGAACTTCTAAACTAGAAAGAGTTCCAACACTAAGAGTTCACTGACAATACCTGTCTTTAGAATTCTTTCTAAAAGAATTATTACAAAGCCGGTTTGAAATTAATGTGAAGGTAAACTATTGGTGCTTGTGTATGCATACCTCTTCATTGTTGGTTCTGACCTTGACCTAAAACACCAGCAAGGGTCCAGTTAAGAAAACACCAAAAGTAGAGGGATGCACAAAATGGAACTATAAGATAACACTGTAAAGGTTATGCAAAAAATAGCATAACCCTTTTCAGCCAAGATAACCCCAATCCCATTGTGTAATCTTTTGTCAGTGTTTTTTTCATATTCTGTTAAGAGTTCTGAATTACCAGTCTTCAAAATTTGCTCACTTGTCTTTGACTTGTTACAATTTATGGGAGAGTACCTGGAGGCACTCTCCTATAAATTGTAACAAGGCAAATCTACATAGACTTAATAATTTCATATATTAACCCTTTACCCAATGAATCGGCCACATCTGCCCAAGTAATATGCAAATTCAGCAGTTGAAAAAATATTTTTCAAAAAATTTCAACAAAACCATATCATGTGACTCCTCGTTGGAATAAGCTCATCGAGCTCGTTCTAACGAGGGGTCGCATGATATGGTTTTGTTGAAATTTTTTGAAAAAATGATATTTAAAATAATAAATTTTGATATCGTCTGCGTTGGGTAAATGGTTAAGTAAATTAATAAATTACGGCAGTGGTTTTTCAACATCAGAGGATTCATCTGCTGCACAGTGATGTCAAAATATAAAAAATTCAACTAGCAAAGTTTTCGCATCATGCAACTAGAAATGTAAATAATTCAATTTTATTTGACAGAGTTCATTGAGCTCTGTCGAACAAGACTGAATTGGTTAAATTACCAGTTGCATTGTGGGAAACATTTTCTGCTTGAAATTTCAGTATTTTGACATCAGTGTGCAGAGGGTTAAATTTCTGTAACAATTCCCATTTTCAGTACTTTTTAATAAAAATCCCTCCCTTCCTCATCATTAAATTGAGAAAAATTGCCTTATAAACAATGACTTGTTTTATACTGGTCTGAATACCAATCAGGTGAAAACATAAGTCCATCCACAGAAAGAGGTTATGATTGTGATAATGATGAGACAGGTAATATCAATTACATGGATTTCTGTGATAGTATTACAAATTTTAATTCTATAAACAATAAATAGTATAGATCCACAACCATGAAGCTTTGCTTTCAATATAGTAAATACATTTATTATATGCTAGCCTGTGAATTATCTATAAGATATTTCTGGATATTTATCGACTTGATAGATATCGAGAAATATTCCTCAGTAGCTTCCTAAATGACATCATGCTACGCCGCATTACATCGCCTTGAAGGAGTGATCAGATGATCTTTGTTATTGTATTGAAACGTACGCATTTCTCGTCAAATTGGGATGAACGTTGTGCAATAAAATCTCTCGTAGCATATAATAAAAAAAAGAATCTACTCTATTTTAGTCAGTATCTGGAATTATCTCATGAGTGTGGACCTGAAAGTTTTTATTTTTCATGAGCGCTTGCGCGAGTGAAAAATATTTTCAGGTCCACACAAATTTTTTCAGTAGCTTCCAAAATGACGTTACGCTTCGGCACATGACGTCGCCTTGAGGGAACGATCAGCAGCTTTTTGTTACTGTCTTGAAACTGTTTGCAGTCAAATTTGGCAGAATATTGTGCAGTAAAATGTCACGTAACATATAATAAAAAGAAAATCTACACTGTTTTAGCGAAAAGCACTCGTGAAAAATAAAACTTTCAGGTCCACACTCATGAGATAATTCCCAACATTCACTAAAACAGCATAGATATCTATGTATTATTTCATATTTCATGAAAATTAAGCAATGACTGATGTGAGGCAACTGCAAGCTCATTTTTACAAAGATCGAAAGAGTGAGGTCAAGAAAACATTGGAGTTTTGCAACACATGTACATGTATTTTATTCATGAAATCTCGACCACTGGTGCATAAGTGAGTGCATCCCACTTTAGAGGACCTCCACCCCAGGCGTTGGTTACTAGGTTCTGTTTTACCTGTAGAGGAGAACTTGTTTAACACACACACACACATCAATAAACAGGCCTGCCGATTTGACAATTTTATGAAACCCATTTATTGTACGCCTTTTCTGAGCTTTGGTAACTTATCGTTCGTTCCCCTGTACTTGATTCAGCTAACCTGTTAGGTAACCTAAATATATATGTATCACAACTATTTTGATATATGAACTGTTGTATCATAGCCAAGTTCTTGCTCCTATGGGCAATATCCTGATGAATACAGAGGTATCCTAAGGAATAATAGTGAGGTTGTGTTGCAGAAATTAAGATACAAATTAGTTCCAATTATAGCCTAATCTTGGCATGGGCTAGCATGCTGTAACAGAGTATGACATCCATAATCACTATTTGTGGCAGAGACATGAATTATTGCCATTTCTGGATTTTGTACCTGTGTTACATCTTAAGATGGTCAACAGTTTAAAAATATCATGTTGGGCATCAACCAATCATCATCAGCATAGGTGTTTGCATCTGCCTGAAGTATAGCTGCTCTGTTGGCCAATAATTGGCCAACAGAGCAGCTATACTTGAGGCAGATGCAAACACTTATGCTGCTGATGATTGGTTGATGCTCGACATCATTCCACCATTCATTCGTACTAGATCATTCAACTTCGGTTCTGCTCCACAGTTTCGCACTATTGCACAGGGGTGAAATTCTAAACAAAGGGCGTATGTTGAAACTAAGGCCATGTAAAATAGAGAAATATTTTTAGTATCAGATATATGATTACATTAGGCTTTTTGTTGGACAAGAGAATTTGAAGTTTTGGTCCCAAAGTTGGAATCTGATACATAGGGGGTAAATTCCCAGATGAATTATGGGAAACAGTGGCTTCGAAAAATTGGCTATTTTTTTAAATGTAATTTTTACACGGGTTTGTTACCAGACAGGTAACTAAAAAATGAGACGGAAACATATAAATTTTTTTTTGCATTTTAGAAACAAGGGATGATCTACTCCAGGGGTGGGTAGGCGGGGTTGGTGGGAAAATTCTGCTTTTCAGGCTGCTAGGTGGCTGAAAATGACTGGTTTCGGTATTTTTTCAGGCAATTTTTCAGGTTGAAGTCTTGCCTTTGACAATAAATAATTCCACCCACATTCAGATTGTTTATTTCTACTTAGTCAGATAGTGTTATATGTTTTTTGTGGATTTGGGAAATGTAATACATGTAATGGGTTTGGTAACTAAGTTACAGGATATTTGCATTTGAAGAGAGTGTATGGCATGTCACATTTGGAAATGCCTGGAAAACTGTGGAGCGGAACCTTAAAGAGCATTCTGCCGACGGTGTCAATTCTTGAACCAGGAAGTTCCTTATTTGTGTTTGAGTTATAAATACACCATTTTTCAAAAACTTTTCATTATTTCTGGTTTGTGTGCTATTATTAGTAGTAGTTGACATTCATCAAGTGATATCTCAGCACAACTGGAAGGAAATAAGTGGAATTTTGAGAAATTTATTGATGTAGCCTAATTTCGCACTTGTTTTGAATTTTCCTCAAGATTTCCAAAGCATTAAGGTAGAGCACTGCCTTTCCTAAACACCGAGCCTTGTATTTATGACAAATTTATGCAGTTATGGACAGCCTGGTTGTTACTGTTGACCAGAGATTTGCAGTCATGGTATCTACTTTTTCATTTTGGTCATTGGTGTCATGTCTGTGTGTCATCCGTCCGTCAAGCTGTTCACGCTTTCATATCTAGAGAGCAAGCCACCCACCCCCCCCCCCCCCAAAGCTATGGTTATTAGTTCCTATTGTTTTACATTTTGATTGTATTTAACAGTGCTATTGGCAGGACCTGGGTAGTCAATGTGGCTGGTGGTAATAACAAAAATACTATCTGAAGTGGCTCAGAGAAATCGGGGGGGGGGGGGGGGGGGGGGGTGGTGTGGTTGTGAAAATCGGGTAAAATCTGGCTGAAAAAGCTATTCGGCAATCAGGAAGGCCATGCTGTATCTTTTTACTGGTTGAAAATAGAGTCTTGTGGTTTTTGTTCATTCAACTCAGGATAGACTCCAGATTATTTTGCCTGAGTGAAATCCAGGGGGAGATCACTCTTGTTTTCTCTTCAAGGTTCCGCTCCACAGTTTCGCACTATTGCACAGGGGTGAAATTCTAAACAAAGGGCGTATGTTGAAACTAAGGCCATGTAAAATAGAGAAATATTTTTAGTATCAGATATATGATTACATTAGGCTTTTTGTTGGACAAGAGAATTTGAAGTTTTGGTCCCAAAGTTGGAATCTGATACATAGGGGGTAAGTTCCCAGATGAATTATGGGAAACAGTGGCTTCGAAAAATTGGCTATTTTTTTAAATGTAATTTTTACACGGGTTTGTTACCAGACAGGTAACTAAAAAATGAGACGGAAACATATAAATTTTTTTTTGCATTTTAGAAACAAGGGATGCTCTGCTCCAGGGGTGGGTAGGCGGGGTTGGTGGGAAAATTCTGCTTTTCAGGCTGCTAGGTGGCTGAAAATGACTGGTTTCGGTATTTTTTCAGGCAATTTTTCAGGTTGAAGTCTTGCCTTTGACAATAAATAATTCCACCCACATTCAGATTGTTTATTTCTACTTAGTCAGATAGTGTTATATGTTTTTTGTGGATTTGGGAAATGTAATACATGTAATGGGTTTGGTAACTAAGTTTCAGGATATTTGCATTTGAAGAGAGTGTATGGCATGTCACATTTGGAAATGCCTGGACTGTGGAGCGGAACCTTGGCGAAAACTTTGTGTGACCCGGCGACAATTTAGCACGACCCGTTTTTCATTTTAGATAACCTACATGTGACGCAAACGTCTGTTCGCCTCAAATCGACAGGCCTGATAAAGCGTCAGACAATTCAGTTCAATTCTTATGAGTGCATCCAGTAAATATTCCACAGTAAAAAACTACATATTTACTAGAGTTTAATCATAAAGGGCCTTGTTCCAATTCAGTAGGTCTCTTGACTTACATGTATATGTAGAGCACACGTCCCAATCTGCATGCTTTTGATGATGGAAGTTACAGTACCTTTGTAGTGGTTCTGAGTGAAGTCCTGTCTGTCTGTGCAGGCAGCCAAGACTTCACTAGACATGACTGCTAATTCAAAGTGATGGCAAAAATATGTAGAATTCTCTAAGCCTTTAAGGATACTTTCAGAATCTATGACAAGAATCAAATGAACAATTTGCGAGAATCAAAGTTATTTAAAGTTATTCTCATTGTTTTCTTTGCGAGAATCAATTCTCACTCTTGCATAAATTTTAAGCCCTGAGCAGAATACGCATCAAGAGGAAGAGAGTCTATTCCATTCAAAAGTGAGTGGATGTACAACAATGCAAAAACATCAAAACAAATTTAAACAAAAAATAAATGTAGGATAAAAAAGTGACTGTGAAAGACGTCTGCAAATAAAGTAATCTAAAATAATGGAACAGCAAAAGTGTGAGTGAGGCTCAGGATCACTTACAGCTGTACGCAAAACATTGCATTTCAAAAACAATTACGCTACACAGGCCTGGAAATAGAGACATCGTAATCCATTAGCATGTTACACTACTTATTTATTTAAAAAACACATATTTCTGCACAAATGCTACTAGTTATCACAACATGGATAAAAAGTTAAATTTAGCCAATCATTTATACCCATGCTGCCTATTTTAGAGGACTTACTCCCCAAGCGTTGGTTACTGGGTCCTATTTTACAAGTAAAACCAAGCTTCCTTCTACAGTAAACAAGCACTGCCTCACTTCCAAGGGAGCATGCCATTTTATGTATTTGTGGATGCAGATGTGTAACCCTCGAGTCGCGATAGTCCTGAAAGATTGTGAGACTTAACTGTATAGTGCTGAAACCCATTTCGGGGCTTCACTCTAAAGTGCAGGTACCGTAACTCAGAGGCTTCAAACTCTAGGGGAGTCCTTCATATTATCTTTCAATCTAAATTATTTGGTCTGTATCGGTTTTCCTTGTTACAATTTATGGGCGAGTGCCTGCAGGCACTCTCCCATAAATTGTAACAAGGCAAAGACTTGTGAAAAATAAAAATGACTAAAAATAATTTAACTCTCTACCAGTAAAGGGATTAGGAATTCAGTTTATGTTTTTTTTTGTCAGAACTTGTAATTCATTCAATGATTTTACAGTTGAAGTAATCCCCATGTAACCAAAATGATCGTTCCTGGGTTATTTCCAAGCATTCATACAGCACACTATTATGATCAGAAAAGCAAACACAATTTCAACCAGATCGTGACTAGATTGCAAAGCTGGTAAAAGTTCTAGATCTGCATTTCTGTTGAAAACACTGCAGAATCACACCTTTGGAAAACAGTTCTTGTGGGCGGAGGAAGCAGAAGAACTCGGAGGGAACCACCAAGCAGCAGCAAGTAACTATTGGACTTGCCAACTAAGAAACCAGACACAAGCTGGGTTAATGTACCTAACATAGATACTATTAGCAGCATAATATGTACACTGGAGTGATGGAAGAAATTGAACCACATGAGGCTGAGGAAAAAATGAAAGTGTCAATGACACTGAAGCTTAACTTGACCGCGTGTTGTGTTAGATGAAAAGGATAATGTTCAATGTTTATGAAAGGACTATGAAATACGACAAGAGTTGTGATAATTGAGAATATGTTAATTTCTGTTCCCTGTATGCGATGTTTCAAAAAAAAATAATTTGAGGTGTAGACTGTACTAAAGAACTGAGGGGTAGGTTAATGTATGTCAACCAAAGTTACCAAGTTACAGTGAAATTATTCCAAAACGAGTCATCCTATCAAGTTAAAATGAAATCCCTTCATAAATGCGGCCTGTAGACTGTGCTAAAGGTTTTTGGGCTTCAGGCCTGTCTAGCATCAAGGTTGATCGATCACAACCAAAAGTCCTCATCTAGACATTATACCAAGTCATCCTACCAAGATACAATGAAATCCCAACATAAATATGACCTGTAGTCTATGCTAAAGGTTTTTGGGCTTGGGCAGCCGTCACGGTTGAATGATCGCTACCAAAAGGGGATGTTCTCATCTCAACATTATATGGAGTCATCCTACCAAGTTACAATGAAATCCCTCCATAAATATGACCTGTAGACTGTGCTAAAGGTTTTGGGCTCAGGCAGCAGTCACAATTGACAGATCACAGCCAAATGGGGAACTTCTCATCTAGACATCATACAGAGTCATCCGACCAAGTTACAATGAAATCCCTCCATATTTAATATGACCTGCAGACTGTGCCAAAAGTTTTTGGGTTTCGGGCTTGGGCAGCCGTCATGGTTGACAGATCATGACCAAAAGGGGGCGTTCTCATCTAGACATTATACAGTCATCCTACCAAGTTACAATGAAATCCCTTCATAAATACAACCTGTAGACTGTGCTAAAGGTTTTCAGGTTTTGGGCTCGGGCAGCCATCATAGTTGCCTGATCGCAACCAAAAGGGGACGTTCTCATCTAGACATGACCTCAAACCTGCATACGAAATTTTGTGACGCTCGGACAAGAACTACGGAGTGTAGCCTGTGCTGAAAGAAAATGTGAACAGACTAACAGACTTCCGCACGCTTGATGGCAATAGCTTATCTTGACTTTGTCAAGTTAAGCTAAAAATGTAATGGTTCAGGTTTCCTGAATGATGCTAATTTTCATACCCGACCCTAATCTTTTTATATCCTCGTTAAAAATTATAAATTTACAGTAATTTGTATATTTTTATACTTACCAATGGCCCAGACCAGTGAGTGCTTAACTCAAAGTTATTAAGGACCAAACACAAATTTTGAACCCCCTTATCCCCCAAATTTACTTTCAAAACTGAAAATTAAATGTCCTATCTGGCCCTCCATACATTTACTCTCTGCATATGCGCAGACAACAGGAAGTGATCGGTATTGGCGCCAACATCATTCTTTGTAGAAGAAAGTACTACATAAAAATTCAGCGAGGAGGTATGTGTGCCCACTCATGGGAGGGCCATCTCCACCTGGGCCATTGGTAAGTATAAAAATATACAAATTACTGTAAATTTATAATATTTTTACACTGTAAACCAATGGCCCAGACTAGACTTCTGAATTAGTAGATAAACATAGTTCCAGTCCTGTAATCCAAGGTGAAAGGAAAATAAAATTATTAGGAATTACATGTATGTCTCTCTATACAGTAATAGAGAAGACATATCATACAAAAGGAGCACAGTTCAGGTAATTCCGTATACTTAGCATGAAGACTATGCTAATTGAATGTAACGAGTTCCCAATTTTTAAGGTTAGCCCGGATTAAGCCCCAAAAATTAGGATGGCATATTTGAGAATGAGAGAATATCCCCCACAAACATACGCCATACACAATAAAACTCCAGCTGGATGCAGGATATAAATACGGACAAAACAGCTTCCCTCATAGTTACATACCTATCAAGCCAGAGGAGAGGTAAAAAATCCCCCTCCCCCACCCTTTTCTTTTGAATCTTCAAAAAGAAAGAGGGAGTGCTCTGGAATCAGTAAAAGCGGTCCCAAAAAACAATATAAATATTCGTCGAACGGGCACTCAGGTATTAATTTATTATTAATAAATGGTGCTTAACGCAACTTCAGAAGTCAAGGCTAGAGCGACGATCCCGGTAATTAATATTGCCTGCTATATAACGTACACCACAGACGGCGTACGCAGATATGTCAAAACCGGTGATATAATATATGACATACACATGTCCAATCAAACCACAATGAACGATCTCAGGAGAGTAAACACACTTCCAAGGTAACCCACAGGAGACCCCATTCTGGTGTACAATAAATTCCAGTAACAACACTCCCCGCTGTGTACTATCCGATAGCTATGACACTGTAAGCATGGGAATATACAAGATGAGTACGGATATTACTAGAAAACTGGATCTAGAAATGGAAGAAGGTATGATTAACAGGCTCCGACGCGGACCGCCCCCAAAATAATTCATAATTTCAAAGGTCCATAATATACAATAAAGTGTCAGCCTAATAATTATTATGTGCGTGAGCATTAAAATCCCACATGTAATCAAATGAATACCAGTTAACTGGTTATTCAGCCTCCGAGGTACCTAAAGACTAGCAATTTAATTATAATGTAATATGCGCTCGTATATGACATATAGACGAATAATCACAGGAAACCAATCCAACTAAAAAGTGGATGTGCCCTTGAGGTCGCCTTAGAACATGACCCAGCCGCCAATCGAAAAGTGAAGAAATGCATGTAGGCATTTAAACTTATACGAGGCTTGCAGGAAGAAAACTACATCTTGCCAGGTAATCACCTCTAAACACATTGGCGGTATGTGTGTGTGGGGTGGGGGGGGGGGATTCGAAGTCATATCGAACCCTCACCCGCGTTACTTAATCGTTCTTGCGTTGGTCATCAAATAATACAGGAACCGCAATGGTTACCTCACATCTAACAGACTCCATTATGCCTCTATGGGAGGAGGATGTGAAGACCAAAAACTTTCCCTGATAAAGAAGGTCCTCTCATGGAGGAAGCTTCTGGGAATGTCCCATAACAGACACTTGAGAAGACTGATCCAAGGTTTCTGTGACGACAGAGGTGCTACTAGTAGGATTCACAATGAGACTGTTTGATCTTAAACATAATCTACTGAATCAAATGAACTGGAGGATATGCATATCCCATCATCCATCCCCATGAGATCGACAGAGCGTCTACTGCATGCACTCAATGGTCTGGGCATGGCGACACAAACGACGGTAACTGATTGTTTCAGTGCGTCGCAAACAGATCTATCATGGAGCGATCCCTCTGGTAGCAAAACTGTCCAAATACTCGCTTGTTGAGCATCCATTCCAATTGCAACAGGCGACTTTTCCGAGAGAGCGAGTCTGCTAGTATGTTCAGACGACACGGTATATGACGGATAAAAAGCTGAACATGACGTATTAGGAAAATCTTCTCTGTTAGTTGACATAACGGAAATGAATGGGTGCCGCCCTAGTTCCCGATGTACGCTATTGCTGTCGAGTTGTCTGACCAAATTGAACATGGACGTCCGTAATTATGTGAATCCAATATTGTAGCGCTAGCTAATTAACATCATCTCGTTGATGTTTGTGTGTCTCTCCTGGAACCGAGGGTCCCAAAGACCCTGACACCTCAAGACTGTGGGACTTTGGGTCGCGCCCCAACCCGTCAGACTCACATCCGTCATAATCGCGAAAGCTGGATCCGACAGTTGCAGCATAACTCCCTGAGTTAACCAATCAACATCTGCCAAATTAAACCCTTGTTTACTAGGTCTGTTAAAACAATACTGGTTCAAACAAAAGCGTCTTCACACTCCAGTTCTGAGTCAAGAATATCTGGAGGGGACATACGTGCAGACGGCCCATCGAAATGAGATACACAGCCCCTCTGCACAACTCCAACAGTCGCATGAATTCCCTCACTATTAATGCATCTGAGTGTAGACAAAAGCAAGCATAACAACTGACAATTTTTGCTCTGGGTAACGGCAGGCGAACCAGATTGTTGTGAGTCTCGAAGCTCATCCCCAAGTGAATGTACAACTTGGACAGAGCTAGATCCGACTTTTACTTGTTTACGATGAAACCGAGACGTCAGAGTAATAGAAGCAGACTAATAAGAATAATTCTGTTGCCGTATCCCTGTAGAAGGTCATCCAAGTAAGCCGACATTACCGCAGGCAAATGAGCACGTAAGTAAGACATCACCGAGTTCATTATTCAAGTGAAACACCCAGGGGGCCAGATTCAGATCAAAGCATATTGTTCTGAACTGGTACACCTTCCCTTGTACGGCGGACCGCGGGTACTTTTAGAATGCCGGATGTACCAGGATATGAAAGTACGGATCCTTAGATCTATGCTTGCCACATAGTCGATCACTCGAATGCTCGCTTTTACCGACTGAATGATTTCCATAAATAAACTTTTAGAGCCATGATAAACTTGTTACCCAGCTCAAGTCTATTACCGGTTGGAACGAGCCGTCTGGCTTTGATACGAGCAACAGGTGATTGTAAAAATCTTGAGAATCCTGATTCTCCATGACCTGCATTGCTTCCTTGATAAGAGAGATTATACATCCGGTAGAAGAAACTCTCTTATGCAAGAATTTAAAGGAAGATTTGTCCCACGCGGACAACTTGTTAGTGGGGTTTTACTCAGAACGATAGCCGAAAGCTGTCTGAGACTACACTTCTCACCCACTGACTTTCCGTGATTGTTATCCAGTTTTTTGTGGAGCTTGATAACCTTCCGCCAACTGGCCAGCAATAGAGGTCTAAACCATCACCTGTATGACCTGCAAGGCTTACAGGAGGAGCAACCATGTCCCCCATATGAAAAACCTCGTCTCGTCGGCCTAGGGTGTCTGACCTACAGTCTCGATCAGACCTACGCCCCTTTTCTGAGTCGCTATACTGATGACCTCCAGAGTAATTATAAGAGGGTTTCTTGTACCCTCAAGAGGAGTTTCCTTTTGACGATTTTTGTCTGGAACGCCCTCCTTTACTCTTGTCTGCTGAAGCGGGTCGTTGATACGCCGACTTCAACAGCAGAGCACTAGTCGCTTTCTTAGTAGCCTGTTCATAGACTAACGAGAAAGCTAATCGGCGAAAATAAAATGTCCGGAATCGGAGTGACTCTGAGAGAGCTTTTCACCTGGTCATCTTATCAGTGATGACGACACAAGGGCAGCATCACGTCTTATTAACTTCAGATTAGCCACTGTTTGGGCGGAGTTCTACGTGGTATACATAATTGCCCTGGAAAGAACTCTAAGAGAGGTACGAACGTCCTCAAAATTCCTTTCCCTTGAGACGTTGCGCCATAGCTCTTGTAAGGTGATTTGCGTAAGACATAACTTCCAAATTCGCTCTATTTGAAGAAATTGCCGTCTCAATTGCATCTGAGCGAATAGTGAATGATGCAGGTAAGGATACCGCTAGATCCCCTGCCTGCTCATCCAAATGCAGAAGAACTCTCTGAACATCTTCCCCAACCATTTTTAAATGAACGCGGTCCAAAAAATGGTATGTATACGGAAGATGAAGATAAGAAACTGCCTTCTTCCTCGCACTCAAGAGGATAAATACGGCGGCGTCTATATGGCCGAAGGCCTGCAACACCTGCATAAACTAAACCAGAAGAGAAAGGACTTCCTCCTTTGTTCGGATAAAGTCTGCGCTAAACGACGCCAGCGGTTTCTCTCTTGTCGTCGCAGCATTCTGAGTCGGCGGAACAAAAGCAGGGAAGTATTGATGGATGAAAGCCATCGCAACAATGTACTGTTCCGAAAGAGAAGGGTAATCCTCTTCCTTATCGCTTTTACCATCCGAGAGAATCAGTGCGAATCTCGGTCCATTGCATCTGCGCAAACAGATGACTGGACCGACCCAGCACCGTCCGACAGCTCAGATTCTGAGTCTGAGGGAGGCTGCATCTGCACTTGCTGCGATTGGCTGTGCAATCTGTGACAGCAAGTCTGTCATCGAGGCGTGAGGAGCAGCAGATTTCCGTTCCTTAGCCGCATACTGCTCCTGGGATGGTGTGTCGGAAACGGATCCTTTCTCCGAATGTCCTGATGATCAAGGCCTCATCTCCCTAGCTACCAGATGGTCCGACTTAACGGGCGAAGAGTGGTTCCTTCTTCATGCAGCAGGCTGGATATCCGAAGTTGGGCAGCTAGGATGCGGTCGTGTGTGCTTAAATAACTTAGCAGAGGAAGCCGTGACTGAAGTCGGCCCCGGCTGCAGACTAGACAGAGTGTCCTGAGTGGCGGGCAGACATATGCTCCGGTCTTGTGAAACGTAGCAGAGGAAGCCGTGACTGAAGCTGGCCCCAGCTGCAGACTAAACAGAGCGTCCCGAGTGGAGGGCGGACATATGCTTCAGCTTGTGCAAGTTTCTCAAAACAACATCTGACCCCAGACGTTGCTATATTAGAGAGGGGGGCCTTTCCCGCTCTATCAGACCTCGCCGAGTACCAGAACTTGCAGACTTCCTCACTATTTCCGTCGTCGCTGGGTGAACTATTTATATTATAGTGCTCACTCAACCAAATCCACCTCTTTGGACTTACCGCTTTACTGGTCAAGCTAGCTGCTTGCAAGAGATTAAAACCTTTACCCAAAGGCCCTAACTCTTGCAATAATGAGCACTGCAACTAGCTCTATATGCTCCACGAGGCGTGGCGACGGTAGCACACTTGGATGGGTGTCAGAATATCATCACCATGTTCATGTTCCTCTGAAATAAAAACTGACAGAATGAATTAAAACGCAGTAAGAGGCTCTGATCCTCAGAACCTCACCGTCAACAACCTACCGCGACACCCAACTCCAACATCAGTCATCCCAGTGCTATACAAGAATGAAAAGAATCCGCAGGAGTGTATCAGCTAAAGTCGATATCAGTCCTCCAAACTCCACAACAATATATATATATAACTGAGATACACGAATAATAACAATCATAATTAAATTCAAAATATTTTTTGTAAACAAATTTTTTTTCTCGAAAAACGCCAAAGTTCCCAAAGGGAACATGAAGAGCCCAAGGGCATCCCAATAGAGCCTAAGTGTGGACAAAATCCAAAATTTTATGAGCTACACTACCGGAATAATAATCCATGTGTTCTACAGTATATTACAGTAATAGAATGCAAGAAACTACCTAAATATGAGGACGTTGATAATGTAAACAACGTCAATGTAAACAAGACATCAGGCACACAAAAAGGCCCAAAATCAGAACCAATTGAAATGCTATCAAATGCAAAGCTAGATCTTCATACGAAGAAAAAACGATACATTGGATAGAAGATGCAAGACTAACCCTGGGGAAGAAACAGAATAATATTCTGTAATAAATGTTAAACTCCCAAGAAATTTAATAAAAAATTTCAATAAAAAAAAACTGAAAAGCTTAAGAGTTTAACAGGAAGGTTTCATGGAAGGATAGGGAAGGAATACTTAACACACAGTGGAATAATCATTTTTAAAAATGATGACGTCAGGCATATGTCCCGAAATTGGGAAACATAAAATAATTTTAGAAATATTATAAAGTTACAGCCCTGAACATCCAAAACCACCGTTGAATACTTCCTTCATCCAATAACAGCCTTGTATCCACCAATTCTTGCATTGATTTGTGTCTGGCATCCTCAAAAAAGGAGATTTTAAAGCACAGATGTCAGTTCATTGTTGCTGACTTTAGGGCTAAACAAAAAATGATGTTGGCGCCAATTCCGGTCACTTCTTGACGTCTGCGCATGTGCGGAGAATAAATGTATGGAGGGCCAGATAGGACTTTTAATTTTTTCGGTTTTGCAAGCAAATTTTTTTTATTTTTTTTTTTGGGTGGTGGGGGGGGGGGGGGGGGGTTCAAAATTTGTGTTTGGCCCTTAATAACTTTGAGTTAAGCACCAGATATGTCTTATGTTATTGGTCTGTCTGTCTGTTGGTTTCTGTGCAATAATTTGAGTATGATTTGTCCTGGAGTTTTCAAAAATTTAAAAGGTCACAGCAGCTCAAGAGAACAATACAGAGGATCTTTATGCTAAGTAGGGTAGAAACCTCTTACATGGATGTCTACTCACAGATAGATGTATGTCTAAACAAGATAGATGTATGTCTGCACACAGATTGAAGAATATCTACACACAGATAAATGTATGTCTACAGATAGATGTATGTCTACACACAAATAGACGTATGTCTACACACAGATAGATGGACCGATGGATGCATGGTCAAGCAGACAGAACCATGGCCATATCCCCGTGAAATATGTTGGGGGGTAAAAATTAAAGAGATTATTATAATCCCTGATGGGTACAGGTGTGAGATGGGAAAATCTCACCCGAGGCCAAGATATTTGGGCCAGACACTCACCCGAGGGCAAGATATTTGGGCCAGACACGAGGCTTGCCGAGTGTCTGGACCAAATATCTTGTCCTGAGGGTGAGATTTTCCCATCCCACACCCGTACACATCAGGGATTATTTTTCTCCCCCCACCATACAGCGATTACGTTAGCCAGAGGTAATCGGCGGTCACGTGCTGATATAATCAACTCATTTGGTATTCGTTGTTTTGAAAAACTAATGACACCATCGGAAAGAGCATGCAAAAATTATGTATATACCAAAGGTATATACCACGAAATCAATTAGGAACGGTGGCATCTTGGGGTTTAAAGAGTTTTAGAGCATCAAACTTTGAACACACGGCATTCTGATGATGTCAATATGAATTAGTTGGTAGCCAAATACTATGCATCGCGTCATAATAACGTTATAAATGTATAACATCACGTGGGTGGGGTGGGATACATCTGTCTCTCCCTGCTATCTCACCCTGGACAGACGTATGTTACATATGCAGTGGGGGGAGAAAACATTTTCCAGTTAGTATTATTTCCAGCAATTCCCCACCTTTTTGTCTGTTTAATAAATATTAAATATAATAAATATAACAACAAATACCACAGAATTTACACAAATTCATATTTTTCAATTGAACAGCCATGTGTTGCTTGTGATAAAACCGGTAAAATTGGGCCTATCAAATTGTTCTTGCCAAGATGATTTTACTGAAAGAACTTTGCCCTTGTACTGTGGAGGGTCTCCAATTGTGAATGGCTGGGAACTGGAACCACAAATACTTTTCTTGAATAATGGACTAGAACCAGCCCCTTGATATATTAACTTGGGGGCATTGTTACGGGGAGTTGAGAATTTTTCCAGCCAGAACATTATCATCTGGATGTGGATTGGCATAAAATATATCAATTCTCTCTTGCTAGTAATCATGTGCTGTCGTGAAAGACTAGATATGATACTTGGATTTATGTCACACACAGAGTCGAACATACAAACAGAGGTGTGTAGTACCTCAATTGGACTTTTGCTTGCCAAGCATGACCAATTTGGCACAGTGTGCGAAGTTTGACGAGAAAGCTTGTTTCGTTCGTGTGGTGGTTACACAAATTTAAATCTATGCGAACGAATGACCAATTAGCCAAAAGTTCCATCTTGAATGATAAAATCTGAGTAACTTAACTAGTAGAGTGCTAAATTTTTTCTCAGCCTCAAGATTTGTTCACACATTTTCGTCTTGTTACAATTAATGGGAGAGTGCCTATTGACACTCTCCCATAAATTGTAACAGTGCAAATTGACGGTGATGAAGTAATTTTACTTCCAAGATAATATGAAGGACATCCACAGAATATGAAGCCTTTAACTTTACATACCTGCAGTTCAGAATAAAGCCCAAATATGGGCGTATAGCACTCTATCAGTTAGCCGGCCTTTCTTGTGTCTTGATAGATGTTTAGACTTTTTGCCTTGAGAGGCTATATATATTTCAATTCCACACAACATTATGAATACTTGTTAATGATAAGGCATTTTCCAAAGAATTTTTATGTAGCCATCTCCAAACCACATGAACGGTCAGAATCAGTTTTTAAAATTGTGCACACTGTTGGCATTCTAGTACAGTACATGTTAATTACGTAAGCTGCATCATGAGTAATACATGTGTATTTTATTTATTCACTAATACATTTCGAGGAAGCCTTGAGCTTTTTAATTACATGAATAATCACGAATGATTAATATTCTGACTATATTGTCAAGGCAATGCCTTCAACGAAGGCATGCCTTGATGTAGTTGGAATATTGGTCAGTTGGGATTTGGGCAGTCACAGGTTAACACCACCACAAACACCCTCCACCCCTCCCCTCTATCAGGCATCTTCTTGACACCCCTGTTTGAACACTTTACCTAATACAGCCCAAGACAACACTTGCAAAAATATTATTGAATAATTAACAATTTTCAATTTTTCAAAATTTAGAGAATGACCTTTCATTGGAACATGCTCAATGACCTCTGTCCAGTAAGGGGTCATAAGCTACATTTCTGAGGCTAAAACTGTATTTGTAATCATGCATGAATGGCAATTTTTGTGAGAAGTGCAGGCCAGATACACAGGTAGCTTTTACGAGAGGTAAAGGCTTAAAACAGAAGAGTAAGTGTTACAGGAAGGGAACTGAGGGAGGAGAAGCAAATGAGGGATATATGATGCATTTTTTTACAATGCTGTATCCAGTATCATGTACATATATATTTTATAATAAAATTCCATATGCATCTGAAGAATGTGGGAATTAAGAAGCGGGGCAATATTGCCCACCTATGAAAAGTGACCAGTCCATGGCATCCATACTGCATCTCATTCAAATGATGGGGTCATAAACTATGTTTTCAAGACAAAAAATTAAAATATTTAGTTATTCAGATGTTTCCTGCAAATGCCATCTGCTATTTGTATGAGGTAAACAGTTAATGAAATATCAGAGAAGATTAATTAATTCTACTTCCCAAAACAACTAACTCACAACATTATGACATCGATGTCTGATATCATGTTTGTATTAGATGGGTTGTGAACGATATTTCCGTAACGAGCTATTTGGTGGTGATTATCTAATAAAGGAGAATCATACTTTTGAGGTAGATTGCTGACATCCGATGTCAACAAACTGCTGGATTTAACATTGTCCACTTCGATTAAATTTTCCGACATAGTAGACTTGATAAGATGAACAATGAAAACAAAACAGTGATTCTTAATTAAAAGTGATTAGACAGAATATGGTCTGGCCAAGATGCTTCAAGTTTTATACTAATCACATGCGATAATTATTTCTAAAGTAAAGGCTCAACTCACATAATTTCTTGTGTCACTAAAGTTAAATATGAGGCCATTGTTAACTGATTGAGGGCTAGATTATTTTTGGTGGTCTAAATTTGTTACATAAAAACCTGTTTTGAGAGACCACTGTCTTGAGAGACCACCTGTCTTGAGAGACCACATCAACCAGGCACCGATTGGTTTTACTCTATAATGGACCTGCTATGGGAGACCACCTGTCTTGAGAGACCACCTGTCTTGAGAGACCGCTGTGACCTGGTACCAACTTGTATTTTTATGCCATAATGGACCTGTCTTGAGAGACCGCCCCTTTGAAGACTGAAACCATGACAAAAACTTTTTACCTGTTCTGGAATTGGAAAATCCATTGTGGTTATACTAACATACTTAGAAGTATTAAAAGCTCTTAACTGGGTTTCAGTTGCTAACTCATTACAGATTGAGATGTTTTTATAAGACCCATGTGAAAAGATTTGGATTATTGCTGAATAAACAATTTCATACATACCTGAAATGTGACAGATAGGAATCAAAATAAATTTGTGTTGAAAATCTTTTTGTAACAATTGAAATGGACTGTTATAAAAATTATAAAAATAAATTAGTGTTGAAAATCGTCAATGAAGATTTTCAACACTAATTTATTTTTATAATTTTTATAACAGTCCATTTCAATTTGTTACAAAAACTTCATAAAAAAGAACAACTACAAAGTAATTACAAAAATACATTCTTCTCAATTTCTGAATTTTGTGGTTGGTTATTCACGGACTTGAGAAAACCTGAAACCTGTTATGAGAGACCACCTGTCTTGAGAGACTACTTTTGTGTTCTCTCAAGACAGGTTCTACTGTATTCAAAATTTGATTCATTACAAATTATTGGAGACTCTCCAATAATTTGTAATAGAACAAACTTATATAAACAAATTATTATTTGCATTTGACTGAATAGGAAACATGAGCAAGGAAAATGTTTGCTCTTGCTCTGGTACCCTCATTTCTTTCAAAGCCCTGACAGTGGCTTCTAGCACTCAACCAATTCTTTGATTTATGTCAATGAGCACTTGGTTCTAATAGACAGATGCAAAATGTGCCAATTATTAACTGTTAATTATCTTCTGGTAAGTATCAATGCTCATCATCAAAAATAAACTGGGTTGCAAACAAACCTGGAAATACGCAGACTGTCATCTGCAGAATGAGGTCCCCAGCATGTGAATTTTGTGATGCTACCTGGCACAGCAGGGTTACATCACTATATTTATTTACTTTCAGTAAGCCTCGCTCTAAATCAAGGTCTCAAGCCTAAACTTTAAAGAGGATACATTGGCCCTCTGTATGGGATAGCATCAGCAAATTCACCCTCTGGGGATCTAATTCTACAAAAGATTGATTGCTTATTTTCAGGCTTAGTTCAAATGAACCAATTATTTCTGATTAGGTACTTTCAAAAGCTGAAATGCAAAACGGATATAAAATTTTTCTACCATATTAGTCCAAACCTGAGGTGGTCATGAAATAATTTTGTGGTGGGGTACGTCAACAATTGTGTCAAGTGGTTATAAACAAAACACCCTTGTCAATTTACACCCATAGCCAGTCGCAGTTTGATGAATGATCAGAAACATGTCTTGTCACATAATTCATGATTATTTTATGTCTATAATAAATGTGTGTCATTGACGTAAAACAAAGCATAAATTAACTCTTTACCTAACCTGAAAAGCAGACGACACTTGCAAAAATAATTCATGAATAACTACGAGGGGTCATAACCTATATTTTTGAGACAAAAAATGGAAAAAATAATGAAAATTAATTGGCGATTTTTGAGAATAGCGCTGGCCGGTTTTGGCCGTTACGTTAGGTAAAGGGTTAACAGAGGCCAAAGTGCAAGCCTGAAAATTTGAAAATCACAGGGAAGCCATCCTTAAATCTTTCCAGGGGAGCCAGATTTACTGATCTTAATGGGTGATTAGATTTGAACCCAAATTAAAGGGAGCTTTAGGCCTAAAAAAATAAAAAATCGGTTTCTCAGACCCTCCCGCATGGTCCTTTTGGCTGCCGCATGCTCTCTTTTTATAACCAATTTAAACTTGAAAAAAATTAAAATTAAATGGTTTATGTCTGATATTTTACCCAAGTTAAAAAAATTGATGAATTTGTCCCTTGAGTGCAAGAAGGCTTTGCAATGCTTTAGCATTGCAAAGCCTTCTTTCACTCAAGGGATGAAATACACCACCACCCTTGCTATTCTGTAGATTATGAGGCCTAAAACTTGAACAAAGAACATGAACTTTTGATGGCAAAGAATTAATTACTGAAATAAGAAATAAAATAAAAAACCGCTCACCCGCATGCAATTTCACAAATAATGGCCCGAGAAACAGAAGATCTTCTTTGTGTGGCCTTATGATTATTTCATAGCTTTAGGAATGCAATTATGGCTCCTATTAATATAGTTTTGCGGGAGCCATTTGGAGCAGGAGCAAATGATTTTAAAATAATCAGTTCTGTAAGTGAATGAAGACTTACAGCTACCCCCATTGATGGTCCTGTAATTCCTGTAACACTGGCATCACTGTTAGGTGCCTCTTCAGGGCTTATAATTCGACGAGAATCCTAGAATCAATTCATGCAAAGATTCACTCAACAAAACCAGTGAGAATCCCTGCAGAATCTCACTGCACCTCTGCTAGGATTCGTCAGAAAGAATTGAGTTAATTTAACCCTTTACCCAACACAACTGCAGCAAATTAACCAATAAAAGGCTAACAAGACCTGAAATATCCTAACACTTACTTTGTCAATAAAACTGTACAAATATGGCTGTCATTGGAACCGGCTCATTGAGCCCATTCCAATGACATCCATATTTGTAAGGTTTTATTGGTAAATATTTTTTTTTAAACATCAGTTAATGTTTTAAAAATTAAATAAACAGCTGTGCCATGAGTGCATGATACACCCTTTATTAATAACAAGAGGGAAGCACACAATATGAGTATACATGTATTGCCTATATTTTGACGAATAAAGTCCCATAACTCTGGAATGACTAACAGTGACACCAACCGAAAGGGAGCTTCCTTCCATCAACATAAACCACCTACCAAAAAATCGTGAAAATCTCTTGAAGCGTTCTTGAGTTATCGTACGACGTGTAAAAAATCAACAATTTTCTGAGTAATAAAGTCCCATACTCTGGAATGACTAATCGAACGGCGACACTACACGAAAGGGAGCTTCCCTCCATCGATATACACCACCTACCCAAAAATCATGAAAATCTCTCAAAGCGTTCTCGAGTTATCATACGACGTGTAAAAAATCAATTTTCTAAGCAATAAAGTCCCATAACTCTGGAATGACTAATCGAACGGCGACACTAAACGAAAGGGAGATTCCCTCCATCGGTATACACCATCTACCCAAAAATCACGAAAATCTCTCAAAGCATTCTTGAGTTATCGCATGACGTGTGACCGGACGGACAGATGGACAGACGGACAGCGGTATACCATAATACGACCCATTTTTTCAAAACGGGCGTATAAAAACTATATTGAGTAAAGTGTTATGTGTGTTATCAGTATACAACAGGGGTTCAAATATGGTGGCCTCATGGGACACTCACAGCTGGTATGGATTCTCGCAAATATTTTCGCGAGAATCCAAATGAATTCTCCCAAATTTAGATGAAATATTGTTGAGAAAGATGTGGCAGGAGAATGGGGCCATTTAAAGGACCCTCTGCCATCCTAGCAGAAACCCTGCTACACTAAAAAGGCTGGATTTTAAAGAGGTATGTGGAGTGAGCAACTGTTTTGTTCCCAGATCTCCAAACTGGGGCTATCTAATTGTGTCCATTCTTTTGTACACAGGTCAAACACCAACACACTTGATGCTTTCTGATTCAGATTTCCATCAACCCATCCTCCCACAACATACAATTTCTCCTCCAACATTGTGTAGGCGGCATATAGCCGGGGTTCCGGTACGGATGCAAAGCTTTCCCAGCAGTCTTCAGATGGAGAATATACATCTATTGAGTCCAGTAATGTTCTCTCATGTAAATCATTCCATCCACCTATCACAAAAATCTGACCATTGAAAGTGAACATAGAATGATCTACCCTTGATGAGGTCATTGGACATTTTGGCTCCCACTCATCCAGCTCTGTGTCATACCTATGAAAGTACGAAAATATTTCTCCATTCATTTCATCTTTACCTCCTGAAATATATATATGCTTTCCCAGTGTTGTTCCTGCATGGCACTTTCGATTGAATGGCAAAGATCTTATGGCTGTCCATGTGTTTGTTTTTGGGCAGTACCTCTCACAGTCTGATTGTACATTCACCATATCTACAGATAAATTATCGCCCCCTATTGCAAAGAGATAACCATTGACTGCACCAACATAAAAATCACTCCTCTCTCTTATCATTGGAAGTATGGATTTCCAACTGTTGAATAAAGGATCATACTTGAAGCCGTAGTTGTGTGCAACATCAAAGGTCATTTCATAGTTATCATTGTAACTACCGCCAAGAATATATAGCTGATTCTCTAACACAGCTACTTGATAATCACACTGTACAACATGTGGAATTTGAGTCAATGAAGTACATGTTTTTAAATTAACATCAACCGATAAAATATTGTTAGTCATTCCCACATTTTCTCTGAAGCCACCACATAATATAATGCATTGTCTATAACCTCTAGTATTCAATAAATAATGACTGCCTCCAGAAGAGCAGACTGGATCAAATCTCTGGCATATTTGTCTAGATTTGGTAAAGAATGACTGGATTTCATCAATCTCTTGTAAAGCTACAAAATTTGATATGACACTATCAAACTGAGCCAATGGAATGTTACTGTATTGTATATGTGAAAGGATATTATTCCGATATTGTTTACAATTTTCTGCATCTTGTGATAACCATTTCAAAGCACTGTCTAAAACATCCTCTTCGGAACAGTTCATAGGTAAATTACTGTTGAGCAAATCGCAAAGAATTGTAGAATTAGAATTGAGGAATTCAGTTGTTGCAGAAAACTGTTTGAAGTTTGAGCAAATAAATCTAAATACATGAAGTTTGAGGTCAGTAAGAGAGTAGAGGTCTGCTATCTCCACAATACTGATGCAGTTCTCAAGAGACAGGTGAGATTTTAGAAAATTTGAGCAAGCCTTCAAAACTGGAATAATCTGGAAGTAACTAGCTGATGAGACAATATCTTGTATATTATCTGAAAAAAAGAAAAACAAAAGAATAGATATTACTGTATACATGTATGTACATTTCAGGGCTTATATTTCGTCTAAATTTGTGGGAATCCATTTGGATTCTTGTGAAAATGGTTGCGAGAATCCATAGCTACTATGAGAGTCCCAGGATCCCGTGACGCCACCAAGGTTGAACCACTGTTGTATACCGATAGCACATGTTAACCTTTTACCCAACAAACTTTTTAATTTTTAAAACTAAGTTTCATAATTTTTAAACAATAAATAGTAAATAAATGATAAAATAATTAAATGAACAATATTTACCAATCAAATCTTACAAATATGGCTGTCGTTGGAACCGGCTCAATAAGCCGGTTCCAATGACAGCCATATTTGTAAGGTTTTATTGACAAAGTGTCAGGATATTTCAGGTCATGTTAGCCTTCTGTTGGTTAATTTGTTGCTGCTGTGTTAGTTAAAGGGTTAAATTGACTCATTTTTTTACGCAAATTCTAGTAGAGGTCCAGCGAGAATCTACATGGATTCTCGCCGGTTTTATTGCGCGAATCTTTGTGCAAATCGATTCTCGGATTCTCGTCGAAATATAAGCTCTGCATTTACAACTAAATCTTCTAACTAACAAACATGTAAGTTCTAAAAAGAAAATACAAAAGTTCTTCCTAATTATCTCAATGCAGGGCATAAAATTTCATGTGCGAATCTGAATCAATTTGTGAAAATGATTCTTGCACAGAAAACAATGAGAATCAACTTCGATTTGGACAAAATGTTCATTTAATTCTTAATGTAGATTCTATAACTTAAAAAGTGGCTTAAAAAAAGCCAGAGAATGCCCCTCATAATAAGGTAACAAAACTTCACTTAGCAGTGGTGTCTAGTGAAGTCTTGGCAGCCTATATAGGCAGCCAAGACTTCACTAGACACCACTGCTACGATGCTGACAGGAGTGGGGCACAGCATCGGCAAAATTTAGGCCTTCTGACCTAAGAATTAGAGTCTAGTCCGAGTGTTATTATTTTTATTAGGTTATTAAAAAAAAGTGTTGTTTCTCAGGCACTTCCCTTGCCACAGAAAATCTGCCTCATCCGCTTTTTTCACCTGGAAATCTCTTCTATGATACAGACCTTCATTTTAATGGTGTGTGCTCGCTCTCACGTGCCATTGCTCATGCAATTACAATTTGTAGCGAATGATCAATCGTAAAAACTAAAAGTCAACGGTGTCAGAGTTTCAGAAGCCGAGTCTGTAAACACTAGGGCTGCCACGGCTATTCGATTAATCAACTAACCATCAGAAGGTGCTATAGTCGACTATTATTTTTCATAGTAGACCATTTTTTTAGCCATATACATCATGCCACTGAATGATAATATTGGTCTGTGAGGGCACGACACGTAAAGTTTCTTGGTAGATGTACCTGTTATCCTTCATATTCATTGTTAATATCACAAAAATAGGCAGTAATTTTGACTTTACCCTTGCATTTTATCTCATGAAATGGACGTTGTCATACCTAAACTCTGCTCTGGATCAAGCCATTGTGTGAACAAATTGTTGATAATCCATGTTAATTGTTGCCATTTTAATTTCTAAATCCAATAAATTTAATATCAAATTGGAATTTATTGATACTAAATAACTGAATGAATTTCCATTCTGTGAAGTGTTAGCATTATGTGACGCAAAGTTGATTACATCAGTGAAGAATTCCCAGTAAACCCTAGTTTTTGGATTATCCGATTGGCTTGAATAAACACTGTGTGCTATATTCCAGGCAATTTTCATCGAGCAGCAGTTTCTAGATCCCCAAAATGATCCAAATGAAAACTTCAGAGTCCAGATGGTGCTTTGATTTTCCCTTCTTCTGTCAGGATTTTGAACTTCATTTACTTGTACCTTGCTAAATATTCCACTGTATATTATGCTTAAAAGTTAGATATTTAGTGGTAAGAAATTGTAGTGTGAATAATGTCTATCATGCACCTACATAATGCATGCCTAACTTGCCTAACTTGAAAAGGTTGTAATTGCGTCTCCATTTTTTTATGCACTTAGAGGTGTTTTCCCAAATCGGTGCGCCACCAAAGAAACTGCATGCATTGGGGTCATCTTGGGCACGCGAAGTATAGCGCCCCTGGAATTTTTTTAAACTGAAGGTCTGATGACACTATTTTGCACTTGTTGGACAAATATTTAACCAACTATACAGTACGTGGAGAGTGGATTGTAACCAAATCACCCGCAAAGTGGAGTTATCACCCAAACTATACCTTTCAAATTTTGTACATATCGACAAAAAACACGAGCAATGTTTCAGCCAATGGACCTCCGGGTTTAACCCGGAGGTCCATTGGCTGAAACTTTGCTTGTGCTTGTTATGCTTTGCAACAAATTTGCTTGGGTGGAATCTCCACTCTGCAGGTGATTTAGTGATAATACACTCTCCACGTACTATACCTTGACTAATAAAGCTCACAGAGCCCTGTCAAACAAGATATAGTTGGTTAAATTTTCAACTACAGTATTGAAAATTTTCACAGCTGAAACATTCACTGCCACATAATAGTGTAAGCAATTCAATTTCTGATTCCAACTCTTTTCAAAACTGTTTTGTGGATAAGCAAAAAAAAAGAAGCCCCTCCCCCCCCCCCCCTCCCTCCATCTAAAATCCGTGGAAAACTTGCCTAAGAAACAACAATTTTTTTTAATAAACCTTATCAGGCCTTATTATTTTCACATGTAATTGTTCCCTCAAGCACCTGCTCCAAACAAATCATGAAACTGGTTTCAGTAATCAGTGTTTTTCAGACACTGAAATAAAATAAAGACTTGTGAAAGTGTAATCTCAGGATTACACAAAAAGATACCCCTGTCTCAACCCAACAACCACTCAGATGTGGTCGTACATGGTATAGATTGGATTCCAAACAAGGTTTTCCTTACACAAATGTTAAAATGTTAATGCCTGTATTCCATTGGATAATGCTGAATACACACAACAATCGTGATATACTTTGATTTACATGCCGTGTACACCATCTATATTATCTGTAAAATCGACAGCCCACTTAATCTACTGCAAGGTGGAGTGTCAGACCCGATCTCATTACATAACACTCTTTCACTGTATTTAGCAGCATGGATTTTCCGAAGTGGCAAAGACAAAAATACGTCCACATAAAATAGTTCAAAATATTTTATTTAGTCTGTATTTTGTCTGTATACATGAAATATTTATCACCCACATATACCTGAAAACAATTTAATGATACAATTGGACATATTTCTCTGATAAAACGTGAAAAAAAGACATGATTTATTGAATTTTAGGATTGCGCATGGATATTTTTAGGAGATTCTCTGTCTGTTATTAATCTTCGGCATCAGTCTTTGATCTTTCATTTGGGATGATTGGTGATTAACACCTTTTCAACATGAGCCATCGAAATTGAAAATAAAAAATGATAAAATTTCACTAAAACCTTTTGCTGAATCGTATTTTTCAGAAAACGCTTTCGCGATTGCGTGTGTCATTTTCGAAATTCTGATCAGTAATGACGAAATTAAAATATACTACTCAAAGTTTGCTTTGCGCCAAATATTTGACACATCATTGTGAAATTTGCATCTGACATATCTGCGATATTTTTGGTGGATATGATTGAGGAATGTATTAAGATGGTCCCCAGTGTTTACATTAGCTCTCTTGACAGGTAGATTTTTCGTGACAGTCATAGAAAGCATGTACCCCTTGATTTTCATGATGTTTTCATGTTCTGTCTACATGTATATGACATGTGTAGGGTATTCAATCTTCATTTCAACACAAACCCTTGTGATTTAATGACTGAATATGGCAAATGTAAGAAGACATTTGTCTGAAGCACAAATGTGGCGGGCTGTACGGATGCTGGAGCAAGGGGCTACCCATTGTCAGGTTGATGAAGCCCTTGGTGGGCACCATACGGTGATCACCAGAGCCTGGGCAAGATTTCAGCAGTATGGCACACCAGTAAGACAGCATGGTGGTGGCAGAGACAGGGCAACATCTGCAACTGAAAACCGGTTTTTGGTCACTCAGGCCCGTAGGAACCACTTTGCCACAGCAACCCAGCTTCTCAGTGACCTTCAGAATGCATCCGGGTAAATGTTTCGATGCACACTTTCCGGGCAAGGTTGCACGAATATGGTCTCCGATCGGGAAGACCATGTATTCGCTGTCCCAGAACCACTGCCAGGCCCGATATGAATGGGCCATGGACCATATTGGATGGACCAGATAAGATTGGTGACCTGTCCTTTTTACAGATGAGTCAAGGTACTGCCTAGACCACACAGATAAGCGTTTTAGGGTATGGAGAAGACCAGGAGAGCGATTCCATGTGGCCAACATTGCTGAGCATGACCGCTATGGTGGAGGGTCAATCATGGTCTGGGGGCGGCATCAGCATGGATGGACATGCAGAGCTCTGTGTCCTTGAACATGGGTGTTTAATGTCAGCAATATGTTCTCGAATGCGAGTGCCGAAATTTCGTTTGGTTTCCCCCACATATTGTTTGTTGCATTGATTGCAGTTTAATAGATAAATACAGTTCTGGGTGAGGCAGTTAGTGCAGTGGGGGCCCTTTGTAGCCTTTAGATGTGGATGTACTTTTGAACCACATTTTCTGCGGCAAATTAGGGCATATTGGGCAGTTTGATTTGGTGCATTTGGTACGTGGATTTTTAATAATTTGTCCACTGATATGAGAGAGTTGGGTGAGTTTAGATCTGGTGAGCAAGTCTTTTAGGGAAGCATTTCGTCTGTAGGCTAGTAATGGTGCGTGTTGGAATGGACTACGTCCCGGTTCAGAATTGCTGAGTATCGGCCATAGTCGTCTAATATAGGAATAAATAGTGGTGTTTAATGGGTGATATGTGGTCACAAACAGAATTTTGTCCGTCGGTTGGTCTTGTGTTAATGGTTTGTTGATAAGATCCGATCTGTTAATGGCAATGGCTTTATCCATGGCGGTTTTAAGTATTTCCGGTTTGTAACCTCTATTCTCGAAGTGGTTTAGGAGGGTCTTGGCTCTCTCCATAAATGTGTCGTTAGAGCTACAGATGCGTTTAATACGGAGAAGTTGACTATATGGTATTCCCCGTGTGAGGCTACGTGGATGGCATGAGTCAGGTCGTAAATAAGCGTGTGTGTCTGTAGGTTTAGTGTACAGGTCTGTGATGATTCTGTTTCCGACCTTTTGGATTGTGACGTCCAAAAAGTTAACTGAAGTGGTGGAATAATCTGCTGTAAATTTAATTGAATGGTGAGATCTGTTGAGATAATCGATGAAATTGAGCAGTGATGCTTTGCCATGGGTCCAGATGAGAAATATGTCATCGATGAACCTTAAATAGAGATCCGGTTTTAGGGTGTAATTGGCAAGGAGTTTGGTTTCAAGTTCACCCATGAAAATGTTAGCAAATGAGGGGGCTTCGCGGGTACCCATTGCTGTACCACCTATCTGGAGGTAGTTTTGACCATTAAATTGAATGTTATTGCAATGTAATACCAATTTGAGCAGTCCTAGTAGACCAGATGGAGAACTGGTCCAATTTGGTTTGTGACGTCCGATACATTGTGCAACCGCTATCAGTCCTTCGTGGTTAGGGATATTGGTATAGAGAGATATTACATCCAATGTACAGAGAATAAAATGGTCCGGTAAATTAGGTAAGTTTTGTAGTTTAACTAATAAGTCGTTTGTGTCCCTAAGGTAGCTCGGGTACGTAGCTACAAATCCCTTAATGTGTTCATCAACAAAACTGCTGATAAGTTCAGTAGGGCCCCCTGTGCCGCTTATAATTGGTCTGCCAGGTACTTTACCTTTTTCTTTGTTTTTGTGAACTTTAGGTAGTAAGTACAATTGGGGGGTGCGTGGTTGGTTATGTAGAAGGCCTTGTCTCATCTCAGGTGTGATTTCCTTTTTGTCGACTAATTTATCTAGTGCACTGGAGATTAATTCAATATGATGGTTGGTTAATTCCCCATCTGTGGTTATATAGTATTTGGTATCATTGAGTTGTCGCAGCACTTCATTGATGTAATCTGTGCGGTCCCAAAGAACAATTCCTGACCCTTTATCAAATCTCTTGATGACAATGTCCTGGTTGTGGGCAATGTCATAAAGAGCTTTGCGTCCATCTTGTGTGAGGTTGTCTAATGGGAATCGGATATCGGGACTGTTCCAAGAGGTGGAACGTGCTGGTTCGGTATAGGGCCTCTAAGCAGGGGTCTTGGCCAGGTTGAGGGGACCAGGTGTTGGCAGGTCTGAATTGACACTTTAGGGCGTCGTCAAATGATGTGGTGTTGGTGGTGTTCTCTGTTCTAAATTATTTTTCTTGTATTGTTACATCATTAACCAGAAATGGATTTTAAACAATCAAATTTATTAACCAATCATATGGCTGGATCCACATCCACCAAAAATGCATCCACCAAAAATAGTATAAATAGGACGGAAAATCTATATCCCACTACAACACAACATCGCCTCTGACGAGTTCCCAATAGGAACGAAACCGGTCAGGCTATTTGTTTACTACTATTTATTAAAGAATACTTTACCTCACATAGGATATCCCTTTCAGTAGGCCCTCTCAGACTTTTCAAGTTGTTTATCACATTAAAGATATAATTAAATAAAAAATAGATACACTTTTCATTACAATATTTCAACTAAAACCTAAAACAGGTCATTAGATATACTTGGTGCTTAGCAAACTTTGAGTAGTATATGTAGTTGTCAATAACAAAATTGAAAGCATGTCGCTCAAACTTGCATGAGATCAGAACTCGACTAATAGGAGATAATTAATACAGGGACTGTACTCGACATGATGTCAATCGCACACATTTATTGTAGACATGAAGTAACAGAAAATTTCAATTAATTATGGGCCAATTATGTAACAGGCTTTTGTTCACAACAGTATTCATCAAACTGCAACCAGTTATTAGTACCATAAACTGACTCTGGTGTTTCTTTTATAATACAACGATTCATGTCAATCGCACACATTTATTGTACACATGAAGTAATAAAAAATTTCAATTAATTATAGGCCATACATGCAACAAGCTTTTGTTCACAACATTATTCATCAAATTGCGACCAAATATTGGTGCCATAAACTGGCCCTGGTGTTTCTTTTATAATATTCTGATTCATGTCGACATTGCACATTTATTGCAGACATGAAGTAATAGAAAATTTCAATTAATTATGGGCCATACACGTAACAAGCTTTTGTTCACAACAGTATTCATCAAACTGCAACCAAATATTGGTGCCATAAACTGACCCTGGTGTTTCTTTTATAATTCTTGGATTCAAGTCAATCACACACATTTTTTGTAGATATGAAGTAATGGTAACTAATGGAAGCCACTCAGAGACATTACACACTATGTATGTTCTTGCATGTTAATTAAACAACACAAACTTGGTCTGTGGAAATTTTTTAAGATCTGCCTCTTGGCACACTCCAAGAAATTGTAACAAAACAATTTTTAAATTTAATTCACCACATCCAGAAAAAAATCTTGCCAATTAAGAAGTAACCACAAAGAATAAATACATGTACCACTGAAAAGATTACTTCTGCTGTATAAACCTTTTCAAGATGTATGTGTAAGTTTGTGCATGAAAAAACATTTGGAAGTAGACAAGCCGACCACAAATGAGCAATAACTTGCTTGCGAGAATCAGAAATAATTTAATCCAACAGCTCTGCATGAAGAAACATTTGACAAGCCAACCACAAAATGAGCAATAAATATAAATTTTATAGTAAATTTCCTTTCTTATTATACCTACCACAATTGTTTACTACAGGCTTGCACTATAGTGGAAGAACCTAACTCGGATAAAATACTCTCTATTTTAATCTTTCCCAAGAGATTTGGGAAAGAAAAGTGGTGTAAAAACACCACGAAAATATAAGCCAAAATTGGGTCGAGTGCCATGGGTGCACACCCAGTAAGGGACGCTCTTCTCTTAGTACAATTCCACGACTTCCGTTAACCAGTGCGCAAGCAGTCATCAAAACCATTCTTCTGAGTCCGCCAACATAGGAGGTATGTGATCAGCAGGGAGGAAGGATTCTTACCCGAATAAGAAGACGGGAGGGCCTCCATGTAAACAATTGCGGTAAGTATAATAAGAAAGGAAATTTACTATAAAATTTATATTTCTTATCAACCTACCTTACAACTGTTTACTTCAGGCTGAATAGACAATAGGATGGAGGGAATCACATAACCAACCCACACATAACTCAATTGCACTGGAACCGTGGACAGAGGAAGAGATCCCTAGGCCTATCAGACCATAGCATCACAAACATTAGTAAAAGACAATGAAAGATGAGGCGTATGGTGAAGTGCGACGCACAGACAGAAAGGGCAGTAACAGCACGGAGCTGGAACTGACCCTGTAAAAAGCTGAATGGCTGGGATAGACAATAGCCTGAGCCGAAGAAAGAGGGTCCATAGGACAAAGGTCCTCTGTTGGCTCCTGCAACTGTCGCAGATAAATGGAGAAGGTAGCATTTCTCCAGTAGACTGCCAGTATAACATCCGACAACATGACGGAGTTAGTAAAAGCCCCAAGAGGAAGACAATGCACGCACCTCGTGGCAGAAAAAACAATTGGTAATACAATCACCAGTAGCTAGACGAGCGGAAGCTGCACAAATAGCAAGACAAATCCATCAAGAAATGGATGCAGGAGAGAATCGGCATGTGAGAAAACGCATATCCATCCAGGGTAAAGTTGCAAACGCTGCCCCCCCCCCCCAAAGAAGAGCAGTGCCTAAGAATTTAGAAAGTGTCCATCTTGGAGTGAACTGCAAAGTCCTAGACCTTTTCAAGGAAAAGAGCTGTACAAGCTTGGAGAGGCAAGGATGAGTGTCGAAACAATGCGGTACCACATATGAAAAAGGTCTCCGAAGCATGGACGTGTACCCATTGCTGGAGACCCCCAGAAACAAACATATACCAGAAAATCCGCAATCGATGTGAGCGAAGAAGTGACAGAAGCAACAGAGTGATTGCACACCATCGACAGAAGAACCTTCGACTGAGCCACTGAGGCTAAACCAGTGGGGTGAGTGCCTCCTTGAAGAAGAAAAGCAACTCCACTGCTTGTCTCTAAAAACCACTACGGAGGAGACAGGACCCGATAAAAGACATGCGCGTAGGCACAATGAAGTCGGGTCAACTTGAAACCTCCTCGGGCGACTTTGGCAAAGAAAGTCGCGACGTAGAGGGAGACATGCCGGAACCGCCGCTAACAGACAGCAGAGCAGATTGATCCACACCCACCGAGACAACGGGTGTGATCGAAAGGATTCGACGACTGCAGGTTCATATCTGGGCTAGAACCTGAGGCAGAATCAGAACCGGCAGGAAGGCGTAGCCGACAAGACCGTCCCAAAGGAGGGCCAGAACGTCCACGGCGAAAGCCAGAGCATCTGGACACGAAAGTGTCCACCTGATGGTTCCAACGAATCGCAAAGAGATCGATGGAACACCGCCACGTGGAGCATCCACTCGGTGGAAAAGAACCTGCCCCGTTGGAACAGGGAGCCGGCTAGGACGTTCAGATGACTGGGAATGTGACGAACAACCACCCCGGCATTGACATCTGGAGCGAGCAGTAGAAGATCCCAAGCCAATTCGTACATTGGAACCGCCGCCATGATTCCGAATGTAAGCAACCACTGTCGAATTGTTGGACAACAGAAGGACCTGACAATTCGACAGGTGAGGGATCCACTGCCTGAAACTCAGAAGAAGAGCAAGAAACTCCTTCTGGTTGATGTGTAGAGATGACCGATCCTGGTCCCACATCCCGTGAAGGGAAAGACCTAGAGGATCCAACGTCGCACCCCATCCGAGATCGCTGGCATCTGCCATCAGAATGCGATCGGACGTGGGTAAGTCCAACGGGACACCCTGCGTGATCCACTGAACATTCGTCCAGTGGAGAAGGTGAGGATGAAGAGAATCTGGTAACTGAAGAACCAGATCCAGAGAATCGACATTCGGCCTCCAACGACTGAGCAGAAAGTGTTGGAGAGGTCTGACATGCAGCCGACCTAGAGGAATGAGATCCGTCACCGAACCGCAGAGACCGAGCAGCCGGAGAATACCCCGTGCTGTCGCGGATGTGGACTGGGACAGAGTTAGAGCAAAAGAGAATCACAGCCCTGGCCTGGGGAACCGCCACCATATTGAACTGAGATGACAAAACGACTGAGAAGGGACCAGATCCGACTTCTCCTCGTTGACTCTGAATCCTAGTGACGTGAGCAAGCTCAAAAGAGTGTTGACATCCAACTCCAGTAAGGCAGCAGTGGAATGCCTCTGGAGGATATCGTCTAGATATGCCGAAGTAGTCACCCTGGACTGTGTTCGACGGAAGGCTATCACATGCGACATCAGGCGGGTGAAGGCTCAAGCATCCAGGTTGAGGGCGAAAGGCATGGCCTTCAACTGGTAAACTCGCCCCAGAAAAGCGAACCTGAGATACTTCTGCGACACCCGATGAATCAGAATGTGAAAGTAAGCGTCTTGCAGGTCGATGCTGGAAGCGAAATCTCCCTTGTTAATGGAACGGTGGACCGACCTGAAAGTCTCCATGCTGAACTTGGGAGCAATGATAGACTGGTTCAGGATACTCAGATCGATAACCGGTCAGAGTCTGCCGTCCTTCTTCGGTACAAAGAACAGGCGGGAATAAAACCCCACTGTCTGAATGTTCTTGATGACCTCGATCGCCCCCTTGGCCAGGAGATTGTCTATCTCCGTGGACAAAAGCTCCCGACATAAAACGTCTGAAGGAGCTGTGGTTGGAAGTAGTGTTGAAACGATTAGTGATTTTCAGGAATCGACTAGTCGCCAGCAGTAATCGATTACTAATCGACTAGTCGAAGCCCCCATGTTATTGTTATCAAACTGTTCAAACACGTGTTCCGCCGTTCTTCCCTGGTTAAAACTAACAGTAATACTTGCAGTGAAACAATGGCAAGTGAAGCTTTCAAAGTCCACAAAACCTCTTTCAGTTTCGAGAGAGAATTAATGTTGGTAGCTTCTGTTTAAAATAATTTTTTCTCAATATAGTCACTGATATTTTAATAAAATAAATCATTATTCAGGTTTTTTTTATATTATTCGTTCCATCCCATTGAATGTTAACAAAAGGAAGTGCTCTTTACGCATGCGTGATGTACATCCCCTGTTGAAAATTAAGCACAGTTAACGCCCACAGCAGTCATCAGTCTGTCAACAATTGTACACCGAACACTCTCACACAACTTCTCGTATTATGACTTAACCTCTTATCTGTCCATAATTATGCATACATCGAACACGCCTACTAATTTCCATATTGTCTGCTTTGAAAATCATCACCTGACCTGATTGGGTTTCCTCTTAACTCAGTTGCAGTTCGAGGAAAAGCTAGTTTCACTTTCAATTTCCTGGAAACTCGCAGATTTCCAGGAATTTGTCCGCATGTATTTACAAAATGAAAATAAAAAGCACATGGATTTTGTAATTGGTTCTTTAGTGATAACAAATTGTTCCAAATACAAACTGGTATGTGTTCTTCCATAATTTCTCTTTGATGTTTCTATAAGACATTTCGAACTTACCAGTACCTGGTGAACAAATTGATGTCCGTAGGTGGCCTAATTTCATGTCAACTTTGGGTCCTAATTTTCTTGCAGGCTGCTCCCTCGAGAATAAGCTCACCCATATATTTTTCCCTGTTTACTTCACGCACCCCTGGTCTTATTCAATCTCTGGTCAGTTGGCCAACTAGGGTTGTTATTCATGCAGTCGGAACCATCAAACGCGTTATTTCCGTGGGTTGTTTTTTGATTTCGAGAGTTTACTTGTGACGTTTGCAACAACGTTGGGTGAATTTAAGGGGATTGTGTAATGTTGGGGCAGATGTTCCGACTAATCGACTAGCAGATTTAGGGATCGACTAATTTAATAATCGCGTCGACATCGATTAGTCGGCTAATCGTTTCAACACTAGTTGGAAGGGGCACTCTGGACAGAGTAGGGTGCCTTCGGAAGGATATTCGCAGCCCTGACCGAACAACATCTAACACCCAAGGTTTGGATGTGATGGTGGCCCAACGGTCTGCGAACTCCACTATCCTTCCTCCAACCTGGGACGAATCGAGGTGAGGACCTTCAGTTCGAGCCCTGACGAGAGGAGAAACCACCTCCACTACTGAATGAAGAATCCTGAGACTTCCCTCTAGCTTGCCGATGCTTACCCTTACCCCATGAGTAAGAAGTAGAAGCGGTGGCAGAAGGATCAGCCCTTTGCTTCGCAGAGGAAGCAGAAGGGTACTTGTTAGGCTTTGAACGGTCCCTGCCTCCCCTAAAAGGCTGATCAAGCTGACGAAGCAGCAGCTGATCTTTGGAATGACATAGGACGTCATCCGGACCATCGACACAGAACCCATGGAACAGTAGCGGACCTGCAAAAGAAACAGATCGAAGAGCTGAGCGCTGCCCCTCAGGAAGGGATCGGCCCATGTCCAGCACAGAGTTCCTTCGAACTAGTTCCAAAATAGTTGTGTCACGGGTATGCGTGTGAGTAAGATATGACGGGAGCTGTTGGAACTGGCGGAAAAGGGGAGCGAGCCACATAGCTCGGCCTTCAAAGGAGGAGTCACAACCCTAGTGACAGCCTCAGATGTCGACTGGAGAGGGCGCATAGTCCCGGAACCAGGCATCTCTTCACCAGAAATTCAACAGGTCCCGCAGTATCCACCACGGTAAAAAAAACCTGCACATCCCCCATGGATGGGGAATAACTCTCACCAGATGTGGTCGAGTCGGAGGTCCCGAAACGACAGCGTTCGTTCGCAGGTGCAGGAGCTGCTGCACATCCACCCCCCCCCCCCCCCCCCGGAGTGGGAGTAACTCTCACGAGACGTGGTCGAGTCGGGAGGCCCCGAAACGACAGCATTCCCCAACCCCCATGGGTGCAGAAGGAGCTGCACATCCCCCACAGAGGGGGTATAACTCACACCAGACGTGGTCGAGACGGGAGGCCTCAAAACGACAGTGTTCCATACCCACCGCGGGTGCGGGAGGACCAGCCACAAGAACGCACCAAAAGCAAGGGCAAAAGAAATTGCCCTAAAGGAACTGAACTGGAAATAACAGAGGTGAGAGCAGTAGAAGAAAACGGTGAACTCAACAGATACAGAAAGTAGAAGAACACCCTCAACTACGAGAGAAGGTGGCAGAAAAAAAAAACGGTGGGTACACGACAGAACCCAGACGGCCGACAGGGATCGAAAAAACAGAAATTCAGCCCTCAACAGAGTGAAGAAATCCTGTCTAGACAGTCCCTCATTGACACCTAACTCCAATAACATTCAAAATTTATCAACCGAAAAATTTAATTGCCGAACCGCATTGACACGATGTCGAAAAAACATTCGCAAAACCGGAAAATATAAATAATATACAATGAGAATGTAGTTGAAAATATTACCGAGAATATATAAAACACAGTCCTGTTATCATACGATCTTCAGATCCATAATCCAGTCACAGGAAAACCATTATCGACGAGTTGAATTATCACTGTATCATAATGCAAAGATGACAACACGTCAACCACGTTGCATGGACAAAAGAAGAATGGGTTTGATGACTGCTTGTGCACTGCTTAACGGAAGTCGTGGAATTGTACTAAGAGAAGAGCGTCCCTTACTGGGTGTGCACCCATGGCGCTCGACCCAGTTTTGGCTTATTTTTTCGTGGTGTTTTTACACCATTTTTCTTTCCCAAATCTCTTGGGAAAGATTAAAATAGAGAGTATTTTATCTGAGTTAGGTTCTTCCACTGTAGTGCAAGCCTGTAGTACACAAGTGTAAGGTAGGTTGATAAGAAATTGGTTACAAGGATCAGTAATAATTTAATTCTACTGCTCTCCAGAGCTGTAGGTTTAAATAAATAATCACTGAACCTCAGTACAAATGCAAAATGGATTTGCCAATTTCATCCCAGACAGTATATAGAGCTGAAACAGTTTAAACTGATTAATCGATTAATTAATGATTAACATCTTGATCAATCCAAAAAGTAATTGTTCGATTAACCGTTACTTTTGAACTACTGTATTATATGGGTCAACTAAGAAACAAACTTGCTCCAAAACAGGCAAACATTGTCACACTGACTCACATCAATTATATGAGACAGAGAAAGCATGCAAGTTACTTGCTGACATAATTGTTTACTTGCATGATCATCATACTGTATCAGTAGCTGGAAATGGTCATTCTTAACCCTTTACTCATAGCGGGTAGCAGACGATACTTGCAAAATAAATTCATAAATAACTAAAAAAATTTAAATTTTTGCCTAAAAAGCATAGCTTATGACCGCTCATTGGAATGAGCTCAACGAGCTCATTCCAATGAGGGTCATAAGCTATGTTTTTGAGACAAAAATTAAAAGCATAATAAATTTAAATAGAGATTTTTGTATATAGGCCTAGTCGGTTTTGTTTGTTATGTTGGGTAAAGGGTTCATGCTGTAAATCATCAACGGTATGGCAATAATTCAGATATCTATTTGGACAAGTGATTAATTGGTTAACCAAGGTTAATCCATGTGATTAATAGATCAAGAAAACCCCTTAACCGTTTCAGTTCTACAGTACAGAACGCAACTGATAATAATGCCCCTCCTTGGTCCAGGAGCAAGGTTTATGGGATGGCCTTCATAGGGCATAGTGTTGAAACGATTAGTGATTTTCGGGAATCGACTAGTCGCCAGCAGTAATTGATTACTAATCGACTAGTCGAAGCCCCCATGTTATTGTTATCGAACATGTGTACCACCGTTCTTCCCTGGTTAAAACTAACAGTAATACTTGCAATGAAACAATGGCAAATGGAACTTTCAAAGTCCCCAAAACCTCTTTCAGTTTTGAGAGAGAATTAATGTTGGTAGCTTCTGTTTAAAATCATTTTTTCTCAATATAGCCACTGATATTTTAATAAAATAAATCATTATTCAGGTCTTTTTTTTATTCGTTCCATCCCATTGAATGTCAACAAAAGGAAGTGCTCTTTACGCATGCGTGATGCACATCCCCTGTCGAAAATTAAGCATGGTCAACGCCCACAGCAGTCATCAGGCTGTCAACAATTGTACACAAAACACTCCCACACAGCTTCTCGTATTATGACTTAACCTCTCATCTGTCCATAATTATGCATACATCGAACACGCCTACAAATTTCCATATTGTATTTTTTGAAAATCATCACCTGGCCTGATTGGGTTTCCTCTTAACTCAGTTGCAGTTCGAGGAAAAGCTAGTTTCACTTTCAATTTCCTGGAAACTCGCAGATTTCCAGGAATTTGTCTGCATGTACTGGTATTTACAAAGTGAAAATAAAAAGCACATGGATTTTGTAATTGGTTCTTTAGTGATAACAAATTCTTCCAAATACGAACTGGTATGTGTTCTTCCATAATTTCTCTTTGATGTTTCTGTAAGACATTTTGAACTTACCAGTACCAGGTGAACAAATTGATGTCCGTAGGTGGCCAAATTCCATGTCAACTTTGGGTCCTAATTTTCCTGCAGGCTGCTCCTTTGAGAATAAGCTCACCCATATATTTTTCCTTGTTTATTATCCCCGTTTACTTCACCAGGTCGTCAATGCCTGGATTCGCCCTTGTGGTAAAATAATGTTATTGTAACGTTATTGATAGACCGTATAATGAATGTTTCAATGCATAAGGCAAAGTTCTATTTGATGCTTGTCAATCGCGTTGTTTGTTTATGCCAAGTCTGAGTTGTTTGAACCTTTACATCAATGATTGCATTGATATCCACTTCTCAATACAATTTAAAATAGGTCTACCACGAAGCAGAAACATCTCATGTTTGTAATCATTAACCCCCAATATTGGCATTTTACGACTTCACCTTTGAGTTTCCCAACTAGTCGACTGGTGGATTTCAGAGTCATTTTTTCCGAAAATCAAATCGACTTCAACTAGTCGACTAATCGTTTCAACACTAACAGGGCAACTTCATGGTCTCATTCTTCTTGAATAGTATAGTACAAAGGGATCTTTATTCTGCATGGGGTATTTCTTGCTCAGAACAGAGGACAGCAATACTACGCCATAACCCAGTTGGACAGTACACTGTTACAAATCAAACTCAAGGGCATCAGAAGCAGGTTAAGGGAAACTCCTGAGTATTTGTTTCCAACATAATTGGGGGTGGGGATGGGATCAAGTATTATGATGGAAGCAGGTCAATAATCATCAAAGAAGCTGTACAGTTGGCAGGGTCAGTTTTAAAGCTACATAATGCCCCTTGAGTGCAACAAGGCACCATCTGCAATGCAAATGCATTGCAGATGGTGCCTTGTTGCAGCCAATGGACAATATATATTTATAATGTTAATACTATTGAGTGTCACATTAGAATTTATGATGTATTGTCAACTCCTGGTCTTAACTCAGACCCAGAGTTGAGTGCTCTTTTTGATACCCCCCGTCTACCTTGCTCTCGGATGCTTCCGGCACTCTTGATCAAACCCACAACTTGTGCAGCCAGAGTGTGTTCAGACACCTCGAGAACTTTCTTGACCAAACTTCCTCTTGTACCTACACAAGTTCATAACTATAATTTTATGAAGACGGCATGAGAAGGGTCACATTGCCTATGCAGTTTCTACACAGTGTGCACTCTGTTTGTTCCTTGCTCTCATCACAACTTGAATTTGGATTTCATATCAAACATGCGGTATTCTGTTAAAAAAAAATTCATTCATCTGTAAGCTATCCCAACATGTAATTACTGTATTTACTCTATGTATTGGGACAGCTAAAAATAATTATTTTCACATGTGTCCCAATTCTTAGAAAATGGGGAAAGAACACAGCCTGATCTCGATTTGATGCTGAATAAAGTTGTGTGTGATTCGTTTTCCATCACTATATACAAAAATCGCTGTCCAATTTTTTTTGTATTTTCATTTTTTGCTTCCAAAACATAGCTTATGATCCATCATTGGAACGAGTGCAAATGCACTCGTTCCAATGAGGGATCATAAGCGATGTTTTGGAAGCAAAAAATGAAAATTTTTAGTTACTCAAGAATTTTTTTATGAGTGTCGTCTGCTACTAGTGACGGGTCAACTGGAAACAAATCTCCTGAATGTCCCAAACTTTGGAGCATAAAAAAAATATAGTTTTCTGGAAAAAATGTGTGTCCCAAATCATAGAGTGTCCCAATACATAGAGTAAATACGGTAGGCCAAAAACGTACACAGAGGCTTTCACAAAAATCTTGCCTTTAACATTCAATTCTGGGACATGTCCAGCACATTCTCACTCACACGATGAGTCAATATTCAGACACTGCAAAGAGAGGCAGGCACTCAAGAGAGAGTGGAATAAATTCCTGGTTACTCAGCTGGGTAACTCACCAAAATCCAGGAGTAATTTGGAGGAATATGCAAAATCCAAAATATTCTTTAAACCTGTTGATGAAACACCTTTCAGAATAATTTCGTTCTGCCGGCTCTCATCTAAACCATCCGTGAACATGGCCCTGTAAAAAAAGGTTAACATGCTGAGTTTCTTTCAAAGTATGTGTATTATGGTAACAGGATTCCTACAGATATCCGTGAATCAAATTCAAGCACTATTTAACCCTTTACCTAACGTAACGGCCAAAACCGGCCAGCGCTATTCTCAAAAATCGCCAATTAATTTTCATTATATTTTCATTTTTTGTCTCAAAAACATAGGTTATGACCCCTCGTTGGAACAAGCTCATCGAGCTCGTTCCAACGAGGGGTCACAACCTATGTTTTTGAGACAAAAAATGAAAAAAATTAGTTATTCATGAATTGTTTTTGCAAGTGTCGTCTGCTTTTCATTTTAGGTAAAGGGTTAAGCACTTTTCAAAGCCTATGTTAAGAATTTTCAAGGACTATCATTTAGCGTATATTGTTATGATGGCCTGTTTCATCAAGTCAATTTTGTATCATATTCAATATGACATGAAATTAGGAAATGCTAAAAGTGAACTTTTAAAAAAATTATTTATGGACACACAAAGTAGATCTTCTGTTTCTCAGGCCATTATTTGTAAAATTGCATGTGGGCGAGCGGTTTTTAATTTTATTTTTTATTTCAGTAATTACTTCTTTGCCATCAAAAGTTCATGTTCTTGGTTCAAGTTTTAGGCCTCATAATCTACAGAACAGCATGGGTGGTGGTGCATTTCAACCCTTGAGTGCAAGAAGGCTTTGCAATGCTAAAGCATTGTAAAGCCTTCTTGCACTCAAGGGATAAATTCATCAATTTTTTCAACTTGGGTAAAATATCAGACATAAACCATTTAATTTTTATTTTTTTTTAAGTTTAAATTGGTTATAAAAAGAGGGCATGCGGCAGCCAAAAGGACCATGCGGGAGAGCCTGAGAAACAGATTTTTTATTTTTTTAGGCCTATAAAATGTTAAATTCTTTTCACAACCTACCTTATAAAATGTTAAATTCAAAATATTTTCTGCATTACTAAAACTAATTTGTATCAGTAATCAATCTGTAAATAATATTTTAATGATACCCGAAAAAAAATACTCAACTCGTTTTTAGGAAAGTAGAGAGGTTTGCATTTTTTCCAGAAACCACTTCCAACCAAGTGGCATCACACTGGTTGCACTAATTTGTTGTTGGCTCAGGAGCAGAAAATTTTTTTTAATATATAATAGAAATATGAACCTGCCAGTACTGCACCTGCTAAACTTGCACCCGTCAAACTTACACCCGCCAGGAGAATAGTATATATATGCATCATCATCGAGCAATTGCTTGCCTCTGATGAAGTTCACATAGAACGAAACCGGTCAGGCTAAACAACTTTTATAAGAGATAATCTGAGATTCAAGCCCTCTCATACTTCACTGTAGAGCTGGGCGATATTGAAATTCAGTATTTCGATGTCAATATCGATATTTTTGTGGAAAATACCTCGGTTTCAGTATCGATATCAGTATCAGATCATGCATGCTGAAATTGTGTACTCTGAACTCCACCTTATAAGTTTTAACCCTATATCATGACCCTGAAGGTCGACCAGCATAACTGAGACAATAGAGTTATCTTGCATCTGTCGTAAAACTCCATAGTCATGACAGCGAGCACATGGTCATGGGCTGTTATAAGTTCATAACTGTACTTTTCTCACACATTGTGGCCGAAGTATCAGTTGATTTTAGCTTAAATAATATCAGCCCTTTGATGACTTAAGTTATTAACAAAATAATATCCGGATACTGATCAAAAAGCAAATGGAAAAACTGTTAAATAGTACACATTCCAGAAACTGAACTTCCCCGCTTGAAAATGAAGGTAAAACTTACCAGTTTTCATTTCGTCAATCTCGTTGAAATCTTTTTGTGATGATTGTGAGACCGTAAATTGATCGTGTTGGGCAATGATCCAGTTACTAAACTATTACAAAGTTTACACCTGCAACACTTCTTGTCAATTCTTTCAAAATGCACCGCCCATGCACTCTTAGACTTGAGTTCTGCCATGTTTTAAGCCCTTTATGAGGAATTCATGCCTTATCCCCAACCAGCTTGAACAAAATCAAAGAAATATCGAAACCGTACCAAAAATTTGGTATATTGCACAGCTCTACTCCACTGAGTAGTTCTTTGTTTGTTAATATAAAATGGCACTCTCCAATAAATTGCAATAAACAATTATTTACGAGCAATATCTTGCTGAACCAAGGCTCTCTTTTCTAGCAGCGTGATATTTTCGAAAAAAAATACTCGCATTACAAATGACCATCCAAAAGTAATTTACCAAGCTACCAGTTAAAGAGTCGGATACATTATTAGACAGACTTTTCCAACAAGAAGAGCAACGCAAAGCATGTGCTAATGCCCCTGACCCGCCAAAAATTTTCTAAGTCAAAAGAGTGAAAAAGGGCCACAACTCTGGAAAAAATGTGTGGAAGAAACTCGCACTACACAGGTATCGATCCCCTGTGATGTTCTATCACAACACCAAATATCATTCAAATCGGAGTAGCAGTGGCTGAGATATAAGGAAAAATGTTGGTTCGAATGGATGGATGGACAAACAGAGATGGAGGTCTCCACTAGACACTCCTTCAACTTTTTAAGGCGGGGGCATAACAAGTGATATATCATTGTCTGTCAATGCCTGAAGTGTTCTATGGAATGCTAATTCAATCAATCTCTTTATCACAAAGCAATGAATTCAGTGATGGTGATATGAAAAATCAAGGGGAGCCAAAAAATGCCCTCCGGAGATACAGATACTAGGAAAAAATTAAACTTTATTTTGTTTAAATATTGATATGAAATAAACTAAAACAAAATTCCACCAGACTTGTGGTTGTTATCAGATACTCACAGCTGACCTTACTATTTCTAGGTCAATGAGCTGGACTGTTATTCCTGATGACAATATAAAAAAATCGAGGGGAGCCAAAAAGTGCCCTCCTGAGATACAGATGCTGAGAAAAAATGAAACTTTTTGTTTAACCCTTTACCCAACGAATCACCCGCATCCGCCCGCGTAATATGCAAATTCAGCAGTTGAAAAAATATTATTTTTCAAAAAATTTCAACACAACCATATCATGTGACCCCTCGTTGGAACGAGCTCATTGAGCTCGTTCCAACGAGGGGTCACATGATATGGTTTTGTTGAAATTTTTTGAAAAATTTAAAAAAATGATATTTAAAATAATAAATTTTGATATTGTCTGCGTTGGGTAAAGGGTTAAATATTGATATGAAATAAACTAAAACGAAATTCCACCAGACTTGTGGTTGTTAACAGATACTCACAGCTGACCTTACTATTTCTTGGTCAACATGCTGGACTGTTATTCCTGGTCAATTCAATTGTTTATATCCCTCTAGTGACAATTCACCCTGCACATACATGTATATATGCAGTAGCACTATATCTTCAGGAAATGCTTGAGATTTGCCAGAACACGTAATAACGAATGTTTTAGTTTACTCAGAAAATGATAAATTTAAAGTAATTTGTATATTTTTTATACTTACCAATGGCCCAGACTAGCTGGTGCAAACTCAAAGTTACCAAGGGCCAAACACAAATTTTGAACCCTCCCCCCCCCCCCCCCCACCCTCCCTTTTTTTGAAGGAATCTTCTTCAAAAACAAAGAGGAGAGCACTCTGCACTCTAGAATCAGTAAAAGCGGTACCAAATATCACTATATATTTGCCGAACAGGCACCCAGATATTAATTATTATTAATAAATTGGTGCTTAACGCCACTTCAGAAGCTAAGGTTATCGCAGCGATCCTGGTAATTAATAGCGCCCACTTGTAACGTATACCCGAGTCGGCATACGTAGATAGGTCAAAAACCGGTGATATAATATGTACAACATACACATGTCCAATAGAATCACAATGGACGATCTCTGGAGAGTAAACACACTTCCAAGGTAACCCACAGGTGACCCCGTTCAGATGTACAATGAATTCTAATAAGTAACACTCCCAGACACGTGCGAATTTTCGAGAATGCAAAAAGTTATATTCGATTTGGGTACCAAAACTTATAAAAACCTGGATTTAGAAATGGAACGAGCTATGATTAACAGGCTCATCACGGACCGCCCCCAAAATAATTCATTGTTTCTAAGGTCCATAACATATAATAATGATTCTGCCTAATAATACACTTATTATACACGCGAGCATTGAAATCCCGCGTGCAATGGGGGGTGGGGAATTCAAAAATATATCGAACACCCCTCATCCACATTACTTCAATCGTTCTTGTGTTAGTCATCAGAAAGTATATGAACTGCAAGGCCACCTCACATCTGACTCACTCCATAATGCCACTAAGGGCGGAGAAGGACGTGATGAACAAATACACCATATTTACATAATAATTCACACCAAACCATACCAGTTTGAAGAGAAGAACCTCCTCTAACAACCGGTATCATGTCCAATAGGACAACAAACTCAGCTAGCTGAAGCGGCTAAAGGTCTTCTTGTATGTGAAGACCATTAAAAGCTGATAACTGAGGCCCTAGATATATCGGTGTAAGTTGCGACCCTGAAGGCTCACTTAATGGAGACTTACAATTATCACCACGCAAGGTAGGGAATGAAAAGCCACTGTATAAACAGCCCTGAATTCCCAAAGAGACCGCAGTCCCAAGAGATAATAAATTCAGTTATGGCACTACATAATGCCGAAACAATCTCGCTCATGATTTTAGCTAGGCTACTATGGTGTAACAATACGACTGAAGTCTATGACACCAAGGGAAAACAGAGCGAAAAGCACAGTATCTTTTTCGGTTTTATTCCCAAAAGACAGCGGACAGAGCCTGACCCAAGAGACCTCTGTAACCGTACAGAAGGCTACTATGGCGTCTACAATGACATAAATTGTCTTGATGCCAAGGATTATCTTAGTCTATCTATGCACTAACCATCCGGATTCAGGACGAGAAACAGGTGATAATAAAAAACTCCTCCGGAAGGAAAGCTTCTCTTGGAAGATTTGTCCAACAAGTTAAACTTGTAAGTGAAGCTTGCTTGAGCTAATAGCCGTATGCCTGCCGAGACTACATTCTCATCCACTGATCTTCCACAATTTATCCACTTAATTGCGAGGCTGATAACCTATCGCAAAGTGGAAAGCAATCAAAATTTATTCTCAACAACCTCAAGATTATCGTTCCATCAACTGGCAAGCAATAGAGGTCATATCCCTCACCTGTACGACTTCCAATGCTTACAGGAGGAGAAACTAAGTCCTCCCCGCAAAGAAGCTTGTGTCGTCCATCTCAACTGTTCCCTTCAATAAGAGAGCGCTTACCTCCACTAGGAGCGACTCTCTTTGAAAGAAACTTCTGTGGAATTCTCATGCAGACATTGACACAACATGGTATATGTGGAACTGTCTTAACATGGTTTGCATCATATCTAGAAGGTCGCAATCAACAAATATATATGAATAAGATCGGTTCAGAAAGCAGGACGTTAAAGTGTGGTGTTCCTCAGGGCTCAGTTCTTAGACCACGCTTGTTTACTCTGTACACTTCTTCTCTGGGTTGCCTTCTTAAAAAGCATGGCATATCATATCATCTGTACGCAGACGACACCCAACTGTACATCACATTCAACCCATCTGTTCCAAGTGACTCATTCACTGCAGTCAATAACATGGAAACTTGCATAAATCTTGTGCGGGAATGGATGGTAGACTTTAAATTGAAAATGAATGACTCTAAAACTGAATTCTTAGTGATATCTGGGGTTCACATGCCTACACCCCCTGTTACATCAATTCTGATTGAAAACAATATTACTGTGAAAAGTGAATCAGCTAGGAATATTGGACTGATTATGGACTGAAATTTAAAACTAGACATCCATATCAATAAAATATGTCAAAAATGCTACTGGCAGCTTCGTAATGTTGGAAGACTGTAACCTTATCTTAACCAGTCAGCACTTGAAAAACTTGTGCACTCCTTCATCACCTCACAACTAGACTATTGTAATTCAGTGTTAGTGGGGCTGACCCAGTGCCTGATTCAGAAGCTTCAAAACGTTCAGAATACTGCTGCTATAGGATAATTACTGGGACCAAACGCTCTGAACACATAACACCTGTTTTAAGACAACTACATTGGCTTCCAGTTAAACAGAGAATTGATTTTCAAAATATTGATCTTAGTAGGGCTGCACGATATTCGGATTTCAATACCGGTGTCACACGTCATCTTCCCCCCCTGGACATCTTCCCCCGTGGAGGAAGATAACCTAGAATATCTTCCCCTCCGGGGGGAAGATATCCTAGTATATCTTCCCCCCCACCCTGAATATCTCCCCCCCCCACCACAGAAATTTTTTTTGGATTAATTTAACATTATCTGATGATGAAATGGCGAGAAAAGTTAAAAAATTTATAGTAATTTATATATTTTTTATACTTACCAATGACCCAGACATAGCTGGTGCTAACTCTTAAAATATAGGGCCAAACACAAATTTTGCCCCCCAATCCCCAAAATTTGCATCTAAAACTAAAGAAAACATGTCCTGAAAGGCCCTCCACACTTCGCCCCTACTGCGCATGCGCAGTGTCAAGGACGTTCCAAAATTGGTGCCATTAATCATTCTAATAACCAGTGCCTGGTAAGCGCTATGTACTCAGCGGGGAGGCAAGAGTTCCCAACTCCTGGGAGGGCCATCCCCGTCTGGGTCATTGGTAAGTATAAAAAATATATAAATTACTATAAATTTTTTAACATTTTTATACTGTACCAATGACCCAGACATAGCTGAATAGTAAAAAGGCTGGAGGGCCAAGGACATAGAGCAAAATGGAATACGCTCAATAAAATAAAATAGAGTCATCCCCTGTAGGGAAAAAGAAGTAATAGGCCTTACATGTATCTTTCTTATTTATGATAAATTAGAAAGATACAACACCTTCCAAAATTGAGCTTCATACATCCATGTACTCTATTAATATCCAATATAATCCTTATACTAATAATTTTTAAAGTAAGCCAATAAATAAAGTAAGTCTACAGAATAGAGACTCTTATACTCCTAAAAGTGTCTGAGGATTGCATAATCATGTCCGTTGACATATGCAATATTCAAAAGCTATACTTTAAAAACTAAGACTTGAATGAATTTTAAAAACCTAAACTTCTCACTAAACAACCATCCCAATAACAGCTCAGAATTACTAACTCCGGAGGAGGTATCCCCTTGTTTTCATAGTAAAACAGGTGACCCAAGGGAACACCCTCCCCCCCCCCCCCCTTTTTCTTGCCCTGGGTCAAATAGCCCAGAGCGAAGAGGGCAGCCGAACGGAGACACTGCCAAAACAGACAGCCTACCTAGCTATAGTAGCAACTGTTAAGTGAATGACATTCTGAGCAGTAGATAATAGACCTAACAATAGAGGCCTCCAGAAATGAACTCGATATTTCTGAGATAAAATTCATGAATGTGGATGGCTGAGCGCAATGAGCGGCCTTCAAAAATCTATAATAGCGACACTATTAATGTAAGCCCAAGAAGTAGAAGAACTCTTACTTCATGAGCCGAAATCTTAAGCACAACTGCTAAGTCAATGATATACCATAAGCAGTACCGATAGTTAATAGAATCCATTAACAATAAAATGGAGCGTAACGTCCTTCTACTAGACATCAAAGACAGAAGAAGCTTACACCCATAGTAATAAACAGATATCTGTTTATAAATACATAAACTGTACCCGGAAAGAGTAAAGGCCTATGCCCATACGAAGACGGAAGGACCTTAAAATAATAGGTTCCGGATAATAGGAGCCTAACTCTTATGCAACAATCCAACCTAAATAGTAACGGAAGTATTGATTCCGAAACTATGAAAGTGAAAATCATCCATCGATAGTGCATGAAACTCACTGACTCTACAGTAAAAGAGAAACCAACAGAATTACTGTCTAAAAGGTCAGAATTTGAAAACTACTGTTTCCAGAGGCTCAAATGATTACTTAGCTAAATAAGAACCGAAGTTAAAATCCGTACAGGAATTTAATCTAAAGATTCTAAGTCTATTTATCAAAAAGTTACTAACTGACTTAGATAAAGAGACAAAAGACTCAATTGTAAACTATCGTAGAGTGCATAGGTATGAGGTAACATAAACCTATAACCTAAATAATAACAGGCTGCAGAAGATCTTGTGAAACAAGTATACTAAAAAATAGCAATGAGTAGTATGGAGGGATCAACAATATGAACATAATGATCCCTACACCACGACGGAAGAGCCTCCACTTTAGCCGCATAGAATAGCGAAGAAGAGGATCTCCTATAGTAAGAAATCGCGTCCAAAGCTCGTCCAGTACAGTGCTTACAATGCAATACGGACCACACAACGGAATACATGAAGGTTGCGACCTTGCTGGTTGTGATAAAGATGACACGATTTACCCAGTGAAAAAGATCCTCACATAGAGGAAGATTTCACGTTAAGACCCACAGTAGACAAGAGAGTAAATTACTCATGATCTCTGTGAAGATAGAGATGCTATCAACAGAAATGTATTGTGGTTGTTTATCTTAGCAATACCTGCTAAAACAACAGCGCCGGAGGATACGCGTATCCTATCATTCCGTCCTATAGATCAATAGAGCGTTAACAATATTAGCTCAGAGATCTGGACAAGCCAACACATACGTCTGCAATTGATTAGCAAGCTGTGTCATAAATAAATCATCATTGGGCACTCCCATAGATAGCAAATCTGATTGAATACTTGTTTGTTGAGAGTCCATTCTGACAGCAACAAGCGACCCGTAAGAGAACGGGAGTCCGATAAAACAATCAGACGACCCGGAATATGACGGACCAAAACTGAACTTGGTGTACTATAACCAACAGACGGATTCTTTCCATTAAATTGAATAACGGAAACGAAAGAGTGCCTCCCTGGTTCCGGAGATACGCCACTACTGTCGAATTAAAGGACAGGAATTTGGGCATGCGTTTCTGAATAATGTTCATGCAATGACATAAAGCAAACCTAAAAAACATTATTCCGCAGAAGAAAACTGATTGCTAAAAGACTGCGGAACCCAAAGACCCTGGCCCTTCGAATCCGTAGGGATCAGTATTATATCCCAATCTGTTTGACTGGCAACCGTCATAACAGCCACACTCGGGTCCGGCAACTGCGGCGGCACTCTCTGAGTCAACCACCGAATGTTTGCCCCAGTCTGAATCTCTTGTAACACTAGATAGACAAGAGAACGTGTAAATCGAGCAATTCATGGATTGCCGAAAAGTTGCCGTCGAAGAGAAGCTCCTCCGAGAACGAAGCGACTCTGAGAGAGTTCTTAACCTTACTATCCACGCGTGTGGATGTAGCTAGGGCTGCGTCACGTCTAACTAACTCCAATCAGCCACTGAAGGGCGGAGTTATACGTGAACAAACTACTGCCCTCAAAGGAAATTACATTGAGAATAATATCCCGTAAATCTTTTCTTGAAGACGTAATGATAACGCCTCAGTAAGGCGGATTACGTATAATAAAGCGTCTAAGTTAAGTCTACTATACATAATGTCGTTCCCAACATTGAAATTGGAAAAGACATAAACGGCGAAAAAGAATATATGCAGTCTTTAATCACACCGTCTAGACGCATATGAACTCTCGGTATGCCCTGCTCTGCCCAAATAAACTATTTGTATAAATGATAAAATGGCAGAAATGAGCAACGCGGACAAGAAACTAAACTATCATGCTTAGTAGCAGGCTTGTATATATATATATATAGCGTCGAAAAATAAAACACATGTTGTAATGACAATATTGGACTGCGTCGGTAAGTCAGGGACAATGTCCCTGAACCGATCGAAAAATCCGAGTCCAATGACGCTATAAGTCTCTTATCCAAGATCGCAGCAATGAAGTCCGAAATAATAATCACTGGAAGATAATGCCAGAAGATATGAAAGGCATCTTCCGATACTACTAAAGGGAAAACTCGAAATCTTTCGAATCCCTTTCGCCATCCTGTCGGACCCTATAAAGCGTTCGGTCGTCCGTACCTGATGCAACCGTGGACCGCACCGACCCAGCGCCGTCGGATAATTCCTGATTCGACCGAGAAACTGTCAATTGCTGGGATGCTGCGAAACAACTGTGCTAACTCGGATAGCACGTCCGTCACTGAGGCCTGAGGAGAAGCGGTCTTACGATGCATTGCCGCTGGAAGCTCCGTGATCGTTACCCCGTGCATACTACCAATATGCGAGCGAACGGAGTGTATAGGCCTCGTGTCCCTTGGCTACCGGATGGCGCGACCTATTCGCCGTGGAATCACTGAATGCCGAAACTGATCGGATACTCGAGGTCACGTAGCCAATGTGCGGTCGTGTGCCCTGCTGTGAGGATGAGGAAGCATTAAAGACAGTCTCTCGGACTGTCAATATAACGGAGCGTCCCGACCAACGGACCTATGCTCCGAATGTAAAATATCTGAACCACAACATGCGGTCCCCTATGTTGTTGGGCGAGAGAGGGACCTCTCTCGCTCACAGCCCGGACGGACCTGGACAAGCCAGGAACCGGACTAACAGGCTTCCTCCGATCTGTCCTCAATCTGCCATCACTGGGTGAGTACTAAAGTAATTAAAGTGCTCGCATCACCCAAATCTCCTTCCTAGACCGCAACGGACGAACCCGGCAGCCAAACCATTCGATGAATGTACGCTACACCGGGTGAGCTAGCGAATGTCACTCCGTAGGCGATAGACATATTCCATGAGCACTTATTGTCGCTAACTCTTCATTAACTATGACGACAGAGGCACACTTTGAAAGACATCTCCATAACTCTTCGAACAAGAAACCAGAAATGCTTGGTTAGCAAGCATAAAATAATAATATATATAGCGTCGTTCAATAATTCGAAAGTTTGTGTGACATTATTGGACTATGTCGGAACTGAGGGACGATGTCCCTGAACCGAACCAAAAATTTCTAAGTCCACCGACGCTATCAGTTTCTTATCCGGCATCGCAGCATTCTGGTCCGACGAAAGAAGCTGTAGAAGACCAAGTCAGATGACATACACAACAGCATATGTTGTTCCGAAAGGGAAAGCTCGAAATCCTCCGAATCCCTTTCGGTATCCCGTCGGACCGGATGAAACTTTCGGACGTCCGTACCCGCTTCCGCGGAGCGTCCCCACCCAGCATCGTCGGATAAAATATATGCGACAGATTCAGTTGATGCTGGGATGCTGCGATAAACTGTGCTATTAAGGAAAGCACGTCCGTTCCCGAGGCCTGTGCAGTAGCGGTCTTACGATGCATTGCCGCCGGAAGCTCCGTGTACGTTGACTCCCGCACACTTCCTATGCGAACGTCCAGAGTCTGCAGGCCTCGTGTCCCTGGCTACCGGATGGTGTGACCTGGTCGCCGAAGAATCCTTGATCGGTGAAGCTGGTAATATATCGGCGGTCACGCAGCCAAGGTGCGGTCGTGTGCGCTGATGAGAAGAGGAAGCCTTAGCAGTCTCAGCGGACTGCCTATACAACGGAGCGTCCCGAGCGACGGACGTATGCTCCGCTTACGACACATTTTGTACCACAACATCTGGGGCCAGATGTTGTTGAACGAGAGAGGGGCCTCTCTCGCTTGCCGTCCGGATGGACCGGAACGAGCTATGAACGGGACTAAAAGGCTTCCTGCGTTCTCCCTCCGATCCGCCGTCACTGGGTGTGCATTAGGTTAATTTATAGTGCTCGCATCACCCCAAAATTCCTTCTAGACCGCAACGGACGAACCCGGCTGCCGAACCATTCAGTGAATGGACGCTACACCGGGCGAGCTAGCGGACGTCAAAGGCCGTCGAACCTACTAGGGTCCTCTTAGGCAATTGGCGTATTTACATGAGCACTTTTCCGCTAGCCCTTCATTAATTGTGACGACGGAGGCACACTGTTGGAAGACATCACAGATACATCACCCTAATCTTGATCGTCTGAAATAGAAATTGATAAAGTAGAGTGACCCTGCGGGGAAAGGACCGGAGTGTCCAAATCCCCAACAACATACCGTGACATACGCTTCCCATATTGTCATCGAAATCATACGATACAGAACAGGAGTTAATGCGAGTACACTGACCACATATAGAATGATAATAAAGTCAGAGGAAGACTTCCTCTTAAAACAATAGATCAATATCCTTTCAATGTGAAAAGAAAACAAGTCCTGGTACTCGCACTAACCCCTGGCAATCAAAATACATAATAATAATATGATCCATTAATATAGAAAAAATAATTGAAATCAAAATATTTTGAAAAAATATTATTTTTATACTGTACCAATGACCCAGACATAGCTGGTGCTAACTCTTAAAATATAGGGCCAAACACAAATTTTGCCCCCCAATCCCCAAAATTTGCATCTAAAACTAAAGAAAACATGTCCAGAGAGGCCCTCCACACCTCGCCCCCACTGCGCATGCGCAGTGTCAAGGACGTTCCGAAATTGGCGCCATTTATCATTCTAAGTTTGGCCCTTCATCAGTTAACATCTGACTGATCTTTGTGCTTTTAAATCTCAGTTTAAATGATGCCAGACAAATAAATATTAGTGAAATGGTGATTCTAAGGAGGATAGAAAAGGAGGAGAGGAAAAGAATGTGTGACAGAATATTATCAGGGCTGTAACTTAAAATTTTTTAATGAAATTATGTTAAGTTACCTATTTTCAAGGCAGCAGCCATTTTGTTGTCATTCTGATTATTTAGTTACACTGTTTTTACAAGTGTTTTTCCTCTCTCCCTGTCCTTTAAGTTCCCCCTTGCTATTCTCCCATGCTTTTGGCATAATTTCTGTAATTATTATTACTAAAATTTCTTGGGAGTTTAGCTGAATAACAGAATGAATTCTGTTCTTTCCCCATGTTTACGTCTTCACCTACGGGTGGTTAGGCGTTGTGTTCTGCATCTACCATCTGATGTTCTGCAGTTTCTTCCCTGGAAGTCTCTGTTTTGCATCAGATGGTGTATTTTTGGTAACTGATTTCGGGCCTGGGTGCCTGGAGTCTTATTTTAGTGTTTTTACACTCATTGTTTACATTTACAACAGCCCTCTGTGTGAGGGGGGGATTTCTAAATAATAATATCTTTATGTTATTTCAATCATAACTAGATACATTATTATTGTTCGTAAGTGTTGAATAAATTGTTTAAAATATTTTTAAAATTTTTGTCCACACTTAGGCTTGGGATCCATTGGGGCTCAACGTTACTTTTCAGAAACTTGGGCTGTTCTGAAAAAATATTTTTTCAAAATATTTTGATTTCAATTATTTTTTCTATATTAATGGATCATATTATTATTATGTATTTTGATTGCCAGGGGTTAGTGCGAGTACCAGGACTTGTTTTCTTTTCACATTGAAAGGATATTGATCTATTGTTTTAAGAGGAAGTCTTCCTCTGACCTTATTATCATTCTATATGTGGTCAGTGTACTCGCATTAACTCCGGTTCTGTATCGTATGATTTCGATGACAATATGGGAAGCGTATGTCACGGTATGTTGTTGGGGATTTGGACACTCCGGTCCTTTCCCCGCAGGGTCACTCTACTTTATCAATTTCTATTTCAGACGATCAAGATTAGGGTGATGTATCTGTGATGTCTTCCAACAGTGTGCCTCCGTCGTCACAATTAATGAAGGGCTAGCGGAAAAGTGCTCATGTAATACGCCAATTGCCTAAGAGGACCCTAGTAGGTTCGACGGCCTTTGACGTCCGCTAGCTCGCCCGGTGTAGCGTCCATTCACCGAATGGTTCGGCAGCCGGGTTCGTCCGTTGCGGTCTAGAAGGAATTTTGGGGTGATGCGAGCACTATAAAATTAACTTAATGCACACCCAGTGACGGCGGATCGGAGGGAGAACGGAGGAAGCCTTTTAGTCCGGTTCATAGCTCGTTCCGGTCCATCCGGACGGCAAGCGAGAGAGGCCCCTCTCTCGTTCAACAACATCTGGCCCCAGATGTTGTGGTACAAATGTGTCGTTAGCGGAGCATACGTCCGTCGCTCGGGACGCTCCGTTGTATAGGCAGTCCGCTGAGACTGCTAAGGCTTCCTCTTCTCGTCAGCGCACACGACCGCACCTTGGCTGCGTGACCGCCGATATATTACCAGCTTCGCCGATCAAGGATTCTTCGGCGACCAGGTCACACCATCCGGCAGCCAGGGATTCGAGACCGATGGACTCCGGACGTTCGCATAGGAAAAGTATGCGGGAGCCATCTGATGCGGAGCTGCCCTCGGCGAAGCAGCGATAGACTGCGCCTCCGCAGGTCTCGACGCCGGACATTCTTGTGCACATAGCACAGCTTATCGCAGCATCCCAGCAGCCGACAGAAACGGTGTCGGATCGAGAATTATCCGACAGCGCTGGGTCGGTAGCCGGGGACTCGAGGTCTGCAGACTCCGGACGTTCGCATAGGAAGTATGCGGGAGTCAACGTACACGGAGCTTCCAGCGGCAATGCATCGTAAGTCCGCTACTGCACAGGCCTCGGGAACGAACGTGCTTTCCTTAATAGCACAGTTTATCGCAGCATCCCAGCATCAACTGAATCTGTCGCATATATTTTATCCGACGATGCTGGGTCGGGACGCTCCGCGGAAGCGGGTACGGACGTCCGAAAGTTTCATCCGGTCCGACGGGATACCGAAAGGGATTCGGTGGATTTCAAGCTTTCCCTTTCGGAACAACATATGCTGCGATGCCGGATAAGAAACTGATAGCGTCGGTGGACTTAGAAATTTTTGGTTCGGTTCAGGGACATCGTCCCTCAGTTCCGACATAGTCCAATAATGTCACACAAACTTTCGAATTATTGAACGACGCTATATATATTATTATTTTATGCTTGCTATCCAAGCATTTCTGGTTTCTTGTTCGAAGAGTTATGGAGATGTCTTTCAAAAGTGTGCCTCTGTCGTCATAGTTAATGAAGAGTTAGCGGCAATAAGTGCTCATGGAATATGTCTATCGCTTACGGAGTGACATTCGCTAGCTCACCCGGTGTAGCGTACATTCATCGAATGGTTCGGCTGCCGGGTTCGTCCGTTGCGGTCTAGGAAGGAGATTTGGGTGATGCGAGCACTTTAATTACTTTAGTACTCACCCAGTGACGGCAGATTGAGGACAGATCGGGGGAAGCCAACAACATAGGGGACCGCATGTTGTGGTTCAGATATTTTACATTCGGAGCATATGTCCGTTGCTCGGGACGCTCCGTTATATTGACAGTCCGAGAGACTGTCTTTAATGCTTCCTCATCCTCACAGCAGGGCACACGACCGCACATTGGCTACGTGACCTCGAGTATCCGATCAGTTCCGGCATTCAGTGATTCCACAGCGAATAGGTCGCGCCATCCGGTAGCCAAGGGACACGAGGCCTATACACTCCGTTCGCTCGCATATTGGAAGTATGCACGGGGTAACGATCTCGGAGCTTCCTGCGGCAATGCATCGTAAGACCGCTGCTCCTCAGGCCTCAGTGACGGACGTGCTATCCGAGTTAGCACAGTTGTTTCGCAGCATCCCAGCAATTGACGGTTTCTCGGTCGAATCAGGAATTATCCGACGGCGCTGGGTCGGTGCGGTCCGCGGTTGCATCAAGCTACGGACGACCGAACGCTTTATAGGGTCCGACAGGATGGCGAAAGGGATTCGAAAGATTTCGAGTTTTCCCTTTAGTAGTATCGGAAGATGCCTTTCATATCTTCTGGCATTTCTTCCAGTGATTATTTTTCGGACTTCATTGCTGCGATCTTGGATAAGAGACTTATAGCGTCATTGGACTCGGATTTTTCGATCGGTACAGGGACTTTGTCCCTGACTTACCGACGCAGTCCAATATTGTCATTACAACATGTGTTTTATTTTTCGACGCTATATATTTATATATATACAAGACGGCTACTAAGCATGATAGTTTAGTTTCTTGTCCGCGTGGCTCATTTCTGCCATTTTATCTTTTTTACATATAGTTTATTTTGGCAGAGCAGGGCATACCGAGAGTTCATATGTGTCTAGACGGTGTGATTAAAGACTGCATATATTCTTTTTCACCGTTTATGTCTTTTCCATTTTCAATGTTGGGAACGACATTATGTATATTAGACTTAACTTAGACGCTTTATTATACGTAATCCGCCTTACTGAGGCGTTATCATTACGTCTTCAAGAAAAGATTTACGGGATATTATTCTCAATGTAATTTCTTTTGAGGGCAGTAGTTTGTTCACGTATAACTCCGCCCTTCAGTGGCTGATTGGAGTTGGTTAGACGTGAGGCAGCCCTAGCTACATCCACGCGTGGATAGTAGGTTAAGAACTCTCTCAGAGTCGCTTCGTTCTCGGAGGAGCTTCTCTTCGACGGCAACTTTCCGGCAATCCATGAATTGCTTGATTTATACATTCTCTTGTCTATCTAGTGTTACAAGAGATTCAGACTGGGGCAAACATTCGGTGGTTGACTCAGAGAGTGCCGCCGCAGTTGCCGGACCCGAGTGTGGCTGTTATGACGGTTGCCAGTCAAACAGATTGGGATATATACTGATCCCTACGGATTCGAAGTGCCAGGGTCTTTGGGTTCCGCAGTCTTTTAGCTATCAGTTAACTTCCGCGGAATAATGTTTTTTAGGCTTGCTTTATGTCATTGCATGAACATTATTCAGAAACGCATGCCCAAATTCCTGTCCTTTAATTCGACAGTAGTGGCGTATCTCCGGAACCAGGGAGGCACTCTTTCGTTTCCGTTATTCAATTTAATGGAAAGAATCCGTCTGTTGGTTATAGTACACCAAGTTCAGTTTTGGTCCGTCATATTCTGGGTCGTCTGATTGTTTTATCGCACTCCCGTTCTCTTACGGGTCGCTTGTTGCTGTCAGAATGGACTCTCAACAAACAAGTATTCAATCAGATTTGCTATCTATGGGAGCGCCCAATGATGTTTTATTTATGACACAGTTGGCTAATCAATTGCAGACGTATGTGTTGGCTTGTCCAGATCTCTGAGCTAATACTGTTAACGCTCTATTGATCTATAGGACAGAATGATAGGATACGCGTATCCTCCGGCGCTGTTGTTTTTAGCAGGTATTGCTAAGATAAACAACCACAATATATTTCTGTTGATAGCATCTCTATCTTCACAGAGATCATGAGTAATTTACTCTCTTGTCTACTGTGGATCTTAACGTGAAATCTTCCTCTATGTGAGGATCTTTTTTCACTGGGTAAATCGTGTCATTTTTATCACAACCAGCAAGGTCGCAACCTTCATGTTTTCCGTTGTGTGGTCCATATTGCATTGTAAGCACTGTACTGGACGAGCTTTGGACGCGATTTCTTACTATAGGAGATCCTCTTCTTCGCTATTCTATGCGACTAAAGTGGAGGCTCTTCCGTCGTGGTGTAGGGATCATTATGTTCATATGGTTGATCCCTCCATACTACTCATTGCTATTTTTTAGTATACTTGTTTCACAAGATCTACTGCAGCCTGTTGTTTTTTAGGTTATAGGTTTATGTTACCTCATACCTATGCACTCTACGATAGTTTACAATTGAGTCTTTTGTCTCTTTATCTAAGTCAGTTAGTAACTTTTTGATAAATAGACTTAGAATCTTTAGATTAAATTCCTATACGGATTTTAACTTCAGGTTCTTATTTAGCTAAGTAATCATTTGAGCCTCTGGAAACAGTAGTTTTCAAATTCTGACCTTTTAGACAGTAATTCTGTTGGTTTCTCTTTTACTGTAGAGTCAGTGAGTTTCATGCACTATCGATGGATGATTTTCACTTTCATAGTTTCGGAATCAATACTTCCGTTACTATTTAGGTTGGATTGTTGCATCAGAGTTAGGCTCCTATTATCCGGAACCTATTATTTTAAGGTCCTTCCGTCTTCGTATGGGCATAGGCCTTTACTCTTTCCGGGTACAGTTTATGTATTTATAAACAGATATCTGTTTATTACAAGGGCGTAAGCTTCTTCTGTCTTTGATGTCTAGTAGAAGGACGTTACGCTCCATTTTATTGTTAATGGATTCTATTAACTAGCGTACTGCTTATGGTATCTCATTGGCTTAGCAGTTGTGCTTAAGATTTCGGCTCATGAAGTAAGAGTTCTTCTACTTCTTGGGCTTACATTAATAGTGTTCTATTATAGATTTTTGAAGGCTGCTCATTGCGCTCAGCCATCCATTCATGAATTTTATCTCAGAAATATCGAGTCCATTTCTGGAGGCCTCTATTGTTAGGTCTATTATCTACTGCTCAGAATGTCATTCACTTAACAGTTGCTACTATAGCTAGGTAGGCTGTCTGTTTCGGCAGTGTCTCCGTTCGGCTGCCCTCTTCGCTCTGGGCTATTTGACCCAGGGCAAGAAAAAGGGGGGGGGGGAGGGTGTTCCCTTGGGTCACCTGTTTTTACTATGAAAACAAGGGGATACCTCCTCCGGAGTTAGTAATTCTGAGCTGTTTTTAGGATGGTTGTTTAGTGAGAAGTTTAAGTTTATAAAATTCATTCAAGTCTTAGTTTTTAAAGTATAGCTTTTGAATATTGCATATGTCAACGGACATGATTATGCAATTCTCACACACTTTTAGGAGTATAAGAGTCTCTATTCTCTAGACTTACTTTATTATTGGCTTACTTTAAAAATTATTAGTATAAGGATTATTGGATATTAATAGAGTACATGGATGTATGAAGCTCAATTTTTGGAAGGTGTTGTATCTTTCTAATTTATCATAAATAAGAAAGATACATGTAAGGCCTATTACTTCTTTTCCCTACAGGGGATGACTCTATTTTATTTTATTGAGCGTATTCCATTTTGCTCTATGTCCTTGGCCCTCCAGCCTTTTTACTATTCAGCTATGTCTGGGTCATTGGTACAGTATAAAAATGTTAAAAAATTTATAGTAATTTATATATTTTTTATACTTACCAATGACCCAGACGGGGATGGCCCTCCCAGGAGTTGGGAACTCTTGCCTCCCCGCTGAGTACATAGCGCTTACCAGGCACTGGTTATTAGAATGATAAATGGCGCCAATTTCGGAACGTCCTTGACACTGCGCATGCGCAGTGGGGGCGAGGTGTGGAGGGCCTCTCTGGACATGTTTTCTTTAGTTTTAGATGCAAATTTTGGGGATTGGGGGGCAAAATTTGTGTTTGGCCCTATATTTTAAGAGTTAGCACCAGCTATGTCTGGGTCATTGGTAAGTATAAAAAATATATAAATTACTATAAATTTTTTAACTTTTCAGAACAGCCCAAGTTTCTGAAAAGTAACATTGAGCCCCAATGGATCCCAAGCCTAAGTGTGGACAAAAATTTTAAAAATATTTTAAACAATTTATTCAACACTTACGAACAATAATAATGTATCTAGTTATGATTAAAATAACATCAAGATATTATTTTTTAGAAATCCCCCCCTCACAAAGAGGGCTGTTGTAAATGTAAACAATGAGTGTAAAAACACTAAAATAAGACTCCAGGCACCCAGGCCCGAAATCAGTTACCAAAAATACACTATTTGATGCAAAACAGAGACTTCCAGGGAAGAAACTGCAGAACATCAGATGGTAGATGCAGAACACAACGCCTAACCACTCGTAGGTGAAGACGTAAACATGGGGAAAGAACAGAATTCATTCTGTTATTCAGCTAAAACTCCCAAGAAAATTTAGTAATAATAATTACAAAAACTATGCCAAAAGCATGGGAGAATAGCAAGGGGGAACTTAAAGGACAGGGAGAGAGGAAAACACTTAAAAAAACAGTGTAACTAAATAATCAGAATGACAACAAAATGGCTGCTGCCTTGAAAATAGGTAACTTAACATAATTTCATTAAAAAATTTTAAGTTACAGCCCTGATAATATTCTGTCACACATTCTTTTCCTCTCCTCCTTCTCTATCCTCCTTAGAATCACCATTTCACTAATATTTATGTGTCTGGCATCATTTAAACTGAGATTTATAAGCACAAAGATCAGTCAGATGTTAACTGATGAAGGGCCAAACTTAGAATGATTAATGGCGCCAATTTCGGAACGTACTTGACACTGCGCATGCGCAGTAGGGGCGAAGTGTGGAGGGCCTTTCAGGACATGTTTTCTTTAGTTTTAGATGCAAATTTTGGGGATTGGGGGGCAAAATTTGTGTTTGGCCCTATATTTTAAGAGTTAGCACCAGCTATGTCTGGGTCATTGGTACAGTATAAAATTATGGGGTTTTTTGGCAAAATGTTGGTTTTTTCAGGTTCAACCTGGATATCTTGCTCTCATCCAGTTGAAAACCTGTGACAAAAAATCATTTCAATATTTTCTCAACTATTCTGGTTCATGTTGTCATGTGACATGAAGTGTAACTGTTTTGGGAAGAGAAATTGGTTTCGGATATAAACACTATGTTAGGGTTGGTTGGAATGGGAGATGGGAGGGGGTGGAAGATATCCAGGCCTGGATATCTTCCCTTCACCATGACAAAAAATGTTTTGTCAAACATTTGACATTAATGGATAATGAAAGATATCCAGGCCTGGATATAAACAATGAGAAAATTAACTACCCACAAAAGATTTGATATTTTTATTCACTCCAGACTATATCAACAACAACAACCTAACAAAGCAATGTAATTTGTTATAGCACCTAAACAATAAAAGTTGTTATAGCACATGAAATATTGTATACAAACAACAGGAATGATGCAGCTTGAAGCTACTTCCCATAATTTTCTATCTTTGACACTGCCATGGTCAATTTTCAAGGTACATGGGTAACCCTTTGGTTGGAATGGGAAGTGGGGTGGGGGGGGGGGGGGGGGGGGGGGGGCGGGGGGGTGGGGGTGGGGGGGGGGGGGGGGAGATATCCAGACCTGGATATCTTCCCCCCATCATGACAAAAAATATTTTGTCAAACATTTGACACTAATTGATATTGAAATGGTGAGAGAAATATATTTGGGACTTTAAAAATGGTTTCGGATAAACACAGAGTAAGGGTTGGTTGGAATGGGAGGTGGGGGTCCCATTCCAACCAACCCTAACTCAGTGTTTATTCAAAACCATTTTTAAAGTCCCAAATCTATTTCTCTCACCATTTCATTATCAATCAGTGTCAAATGTTTGACAAAAATTTTTTTGTCATGGTGGGGAGGGGGGGGGGGGGGGAAGATATCCAGGCCAGGATATCTTCCCCCCACCTCCCATTCCAACCAACCCTAACTCTGTGTTTATCCGAAACCATTTTTAAAGTCCCAAATCTATTTCTCTCACCATTTCAAAATCAATTAGTGTCAAATGTTTGACAAAAATTTTTTTGTCATGGTGGGGGGGGGGGGGTGGGGTGGAAGATATCCAGGCCAGGATCTGTTCTCACCATTTCATCATCAAATAATGTCAAATTAATCAAAAATTTTTTTTTATGGGTGGGGGGAAGATATCTAGGGTGGGAGGGGGGAAGGTATACTAGGATATCTTCCCCCCAAGGGGGGGGGGTAGATATCCAGGGGGGAAGATATCCTGTTACACCGGTAACGGTATTTTAAAAAATATCGTGATATACCGGTATATCGTCAAGTTCAAAACATGTAAGATTCTCACCCAAATTGTCCCAGTATTTTTTGACATTCGAAGTCAGATAATTACGTTTTAAAAGCATTGAAATAATAAGCCTAACTTGTTTTAATTCACTCTTGTATAAATATTTGGAAATAAACTTCATGATGGCACAATAAATATCGTTCATTTTGAGTCGATAATTTCAAATAAATATATACTATTTAGTTTAAACAATATTTATTCATGAGAAAATATGATACATACATATCATTATCTACAAAATGGTTGTTACACAGAATACGTAATACAATGGTATGCATTAAAGTTATGTGTCAAGAACGAGATTTGTTGGAAGGATTCAGCATTAAGCTTTTAGCTTGTATAAGCTGTCTCCTTTACATGTGAATAGATCACCACTAGAGGGCATTTGCCATGTACTGGTTAAGCAGGACGCCGCTAGAGGGCTAGGAGTTTGTACACTTTTCCACAAATGAAAGCAGTCAGTTTTGTCACGTGGTATCACAAACAGCCGAAACGCACATGCTCGATAGGCACGTTTTGATGTGCCGGTAAACCATCTCGTGCAGTGGGTGAATGCTGGCGATATATATTTCAATATTAAATCACTCTTAACAAAGTGAAAATAAACAATATTATTCCCTGTATAGTTTTATAAGTGTTTTAAGATCAAAACGTTCACCTACTTTTCAAAACATTAACATGGTGCGAACTGGTGTTGACAAAAATGAATATTCATTACTGCAGCGCTTGGAATTGTGGGTTCATTAATACATATGCGATTTGTTCAAATTGAAAAGCACATTCCAAGTGTGCAGGTAATAAAATAATATTTATTACTGCCGCGCTTGCAATTGCGAGAACAAGTGCAATGAAGTGGGAGGAAATATTAGTATTAAACAAGAATTTTCCCGGTCCATCAAAAGCCATTCATTCTTCATGGTTTACGTTCGAAGCCATACTGTCTGGGGTAAATCTGTACTTACCCGTGTCATCGGAGAAACAAAAATAAAACAGCTTACGGGAGAATATTTTACTAGTACCAGGACATGAAGTGTATTGATAAACAAGTGTTTGACCACCGAGGTGGTATTAGTCCCCTACGGCGCTTTTGTGACATAAGGTGTTTTTGTCACAGAAGACACTAGAGTATATAAGCATCTTGGATTTTGAAAAAAAAATATTGAGTGTGCATAATACCTCACAACCCTTTATCCATGTACCATATATGAAAGGCGTAGCTTGAACCATGTTGGAGGGAGGGGTGGTAACATAAAATAGAGAAAAAAGCTTAAAAAACACAACAAAAATGGCTGCCATTCTGCCATCTTGGATTTTGAAAAATAAATATTGACTGTGCATCATCCCCTCAGAACCATTTATCCATGTACCAAATATGAAAGGTGTAGCTTGAAGCATATTAGAGGGAGAGGTGGTAACATAAAAACAGACAGATAGACAGACGGACGGACAGACAGACAGACAGATGTTGGATTTTGAAAAAAAATATTGAGCGTGCATAATCCCCTTACAACCCCTTTATCCATGTACCATATATGAAAAGTGCAGCCTGAACCATGTTGGAGGGAGCAGTGGTAACATAAAATAGAGAAAAAGGCTTAAAAAACACAACAGAAATGGTTGCTATGGCGCCATCTTGAATTTTGGAAAAAAAATATTGAACGGGCAACATCCCATTACAACCCTCTATCCATGTGCCAGATATAAAAAGTGTAGCTTGAACCATGTTGGAGTGAGGGGTGGTAACATAAAATAGAGAACAAGCCAAGACAAATACCGGGTCTGGACCTGCGTCGCTGCATGCAATTGAATCGGCAAACAGGAAGTGGCTGCATGGCAGATCAGAAAATTGCTTACACGATACAACTCATCATTATGAAGCAGCAGACCAAATATAAAATCAATCCCTTGCATAGAAGCCGAGAAAAGTTTGACGAAAAATTTCAATGTTCAGTGGGTACAGTAAAATTTCAAAGTACCGGCAAACAGGAAGTGGCTGCACGGCAGATCTGAAAATTACTTACACGATACAATTCATCATTATGAAGCAGCAGACCAAATATAAAATCAATCCCTTGCATAGAAGCCGAGAAAACCTTGACGGAAAATTTTAATGTTCAGTGGGTACAGTAAAATTTCAAAGTATCGGCAAACAGGAAGTGGCTGCACGGCAAATCTGAAAATTGCTTACACGATACAACTCATCATTATGAAGCAGCAGACCAAATATAAAATCATTCCCTTTCATAGAAGCCAAGAAAACTTTGACGGAAAAAGTGTTTCGGACAGACGGACTGACAGACGGAGTCGAGCGGTTACTAGACCTGCTCTGCCGCTGGCGACGCAGGTAAAAAAGCTTAAAAAACACAACAAAAATGTCCGCCATGCCGCCATCTTGGATTTTGAAAAAAAAATATTGAGCGTGCATCATCCCCTACCAACCTTCTATCCATGTGCCAAATATGCAAAGTGTAGCTTGAACCATGTTGGTGGGAGGGGTGGTAACATGAAAATAGAGAAAAAAAAGCTTAAAAAACACAACAAAAATGGCCGCCGTTCTGCCATCATGGATTTTGAAAAAAAAATTTTGAACGTGCATCATCCCCTCAGAACCATTTATCCATGTACCAAATATGAAAGGTGTAGCTTAAAGCATGTTGGAGGGAGAGGTGGTAACATAAAAAAACAGAGAGACAGACAGACAGACGGACAGACAGACAGAGACAGATGGATGGACGGACGGCCGGACAGACGGACGGATGGACGGACGGACAGATGGACGGATGGACGGACCGATGGACGGACAGACAGACAGACAGACAGACGGAGTGCAATCCTATAGTCCCCTTACGGTTCCCGTAGGGGACTAAAAACAAACAAACTGCTTTCACAGTTTCTGTTTATATACACTTTTTTCAATCAGCTGTGAGTTAAAAAAATAATTTTTACGGAAAATGTCTGTCACTAAAAATCGCGGCTCGAAATGAATATCGTCACAGACGATATACCGGTATTAAAAAAAATGGACGATATTTAACCGGTTAAGATTTCAATACCGGTATATCAAAATACCGTGCAGCCCTAGATCTTAGTATTCAAATGCATCCACAAACTGGCTCCAGTTTACCTGCAAGAGCTCCTCACTGTATATAAACCATCACGCAGTCTCAGATCTAAAAACCAAATTCAACTAGTTGTACTTTTTAGCAGATCTTATCAGGCTCATGATCATGTGTTCTCCATTGTGGGTCTCAGTTTGTGGAATTCCCGATTCTCAATGTCTTCAAAAGAAATCTTCAAACTTTCCAATTCACTGAAGCATTCACCCGGCACGGAGAAGGTTCTCCAAATGGAGATCTGACCCCAGATCTAGCCGAGTGTCCCATAGAGAAACTTATGGCTTCTTCGACATGCACAATTGACTGGACCGACCCAGCACTGTCCGACAGCTCACCACTGGAGTCTACGGGAGGCTGCTCTTGCATTTGATGGGATGTTGCTAATAGTTGTGCAAACTGCGACAGGAAGTCCTTTCCCAAGGCTTGAGGAACAGCGGTCCTCTTTTATTTCGCCGCTTGCTGCTCCTGGGACGAAGATCTGGAAATAGATCTATTCTCCGAACGTTCCATTGAGCAATGCCTCGGATCGCTAGCTACCATATGGTCCAACTTCAAGGGCAAAGAATGGTTCCATCTTCGCGCAGCTGACTGGATATCTGAAGTCGAGTACCTAGCCTGCGGCCGTTGTGTGCTTTAATAATATAGTGCAGGAAGCCGTGACTGAAGCCGACCCCGGCTGCAGACTAGACGGAGTGCCCCGAGCGGTGGGTGGACATATGCTCCGGCTCTTGCAAGATTCGCATAAAAACATTTGGCCCCAAATGTTGTTAGGTTAGAGAGGGAACTCTCCCGCTCGTGGTCACGTCGGACCTCGCTGAGCCTCCCAACAAGAAAACTTGATTTCAGCTTGTGAAACGTAGCGGAGGAAGCCGCTACCTAAGCGGACACCGGCTGCAGACTAGACGGAGCATCCCAGGTGGCGGGCAGACGTATGCTCCACGCAAGTTTCTCATAACATTTGGCCCCAAATGTTGTTACGTTAGAGAGGGGCCTCTCCCACTTGTGGTCAATTAGACCTCGTCGAGCCTCTCAACAAGAAACTTGCTGACTTCCTCCCTATATCCTCTCTATTTCCATCGTCGCTGGGTGAGCTTTTATTTTAAGTTCTTGCTCTACCCACATCTACACTTCCTTTGACCGCAACAGACTTACCTGTGTCATGGCTCCCACGGAGCGAGTAACTGCTTCATTGGTCGAGCTGGCTGCTTGCAAGAGATTAAGAACACTAACTAGAGGCCTTATCCCTTGCTTATCATGAGCACTGCAGCTAGCTCTATTTGCTCAACGGAGCGCGACGACGGTAGCACACTTTGGATGGGTGTCACAATATCACCATGTTCATGTTCCTCTGAAATAAAAACTGAAATGAAAGTGTCAATGACACTGTAGCTTAACTTGTGTGTTGTGTTTGATGAAAAGGATAATGTTCAATGTTTATGAAAGGATTATGAAATAAGACAAGAATTGTGATAATTGGGAATATGTTCATTTCTGTTCCCTGAATGCTATGTTTTTGATAAAAATAATATGAGGTGTACACTGTACTAAAGAGATGAGGGGTGGGTTAATGTGACCTCACAGTTAATGTATGTGGCCCTCACAGTTAACGTACATCAACGAAAGTTACCAAGTTACAGTGAAATTATTCCAAAACAAGTCATCCTATCAAGTTACATTGAAATCCCTTCATAAATATGGCCTGTAGACTGTGCTAAAGGTTTTCGGGCTTTGGTCCCCTGTAGCCGTCAGTTTCCCAATTGCGTCCAAAGGGGACATTCTCATCTAGACATTATATGAAGTCAACCTACCAAGTTACAATGAAATCCCTTTATAAATATGACCTGTAGACTGTGCTAAAGGTTTTTGGGCTTTGGGCTCGGGCAGCCATCATGGTTGAAGGACACATTCTCATCTGGGCATCATCTGGAGTGATCCTATGAAGTTACAATGAAATCCTTTTATAAATATGACCTGCAGACTGTGCTCAAGGTTTTCGGGCTTCGGGCCCCTGAAGCCGTCACAGTTGACCAATCACGACCAAAAGGGGATGTCATCATCTAGGCATTATATGGAGTCAACCTAACAGGTTACAATGAAATCCTTCCATAAATATGACTTTTTTGCCTATGCTAAAGGTTTTTGGGCTTGGGCACCCATCAAGGCTGAATGATCGCGACCAAAATGAGACGTTCTCATCTAGACATTATTTGGAGTCATCCTACCAAGTTACAATGAAATCCCTTCATAAATATGACTTGTAGACTGTGCTAAAGGTTTTTGGGCTTCAGGCCCCTGTAGCCGTCACAGTTGCCCAATCACATCCAAAAGGCGACTTTCTCATCTAGACATTATATGAAGTCAACCCACCAAGTAACAATGAAATTCCTCAATAAATATGACCAGTAGACTGTGCTAAAGGTTTTCGGGTTTTGGGCTCGGGCAGTCGTCACGGTAGGCAAGATCACGCCCAAATGGGGAAATTCTCATCTAGACATGATAAGGAGTCATCCTACCAAGTTACAATGAAATCCCTCCATATTAAACATGACCTGCAGACTGTGCTAAAAAATTTTGGGTTTCGGGCTTGGGCAGCCATCACGGTTGACAGATCATGCCCAAAAGGGGAAGTTCTCATCTAGGCATTATACAGAGGCATCCTACCAAGTTACAATGGAATCCCTTCATAAATACGACCTGTAGACTGTGTTAATGGTTTTCGGGTTTTGGGCTCGGGCAGCCATACCGGTTGACCGACCGTGATCAAAAAGGGACGTTCTCATCTAGACATGACCCCAAACCTGCATATGAAATTTCGTGATATCAGACAAGAACTGCGGTAAGTAACCAATTTAAATGCTACCAGATGCAAAGCTAGATCTTCATATGAAGAAAAAACGATACATCGGATAGAAGATGCAAGACTAAATGACCTAACACCCCTAGGGTAAAGACATAACCATGGGATAAACAGAATAAATATTCTGTAATACACGTTAAACTCCTCAGAAATTTAATAAAAAATTTCAATAAAAAATAGCCAAAAAGCTTAAGAGTTTAACAGGAAGGGTTCATGGAAGGATAGGGAAGGAATACTTAACAAACAGTGGATTAATCATTGGCAAAAATGATGATGTCAGGCGTATGTCCCAAAATTGGGAAAACATAAAATAATTTTATAAATATTATAAAGTTACAGCCCCGAACGTATAAAACCACCGTTGTACACTTGCATCATCCAATAACAGTCTTGGATCCACCAATTCTTGTATTGATTTGTGTCTGGCATCCTCAAAAAAGGAGATTTTAAAGCACAGGTGTCAGAACTTTGTTACTGACGTTAGGGCCAAACAAAGAATGATATTTGCACCAATTCTGGTCACTTCCTGACGGCTGCGCATGCACGGAGAGTAAGAGTATGGAAGACCAGATAGGACTTTTAATTTTCGGTTTTGCAAGCAAATTTGTGGGATTGGGGGGGTTCAAAATTGTTCGCACCAGCTAGTCTGGGCCATTGGGTTATAGTGTAAAAATATAAAAGGACATACAACAGAACATTACACAAAATTCTTGACAAAAAGAGCCCTGGACTGTATATTTCTAACAGAGATATTTTCTCTCAGCTTTTTTGTTACATTAAATTACCGATGTCGATTGACTGTCTTACTTCCAACATCTTGACAATTCGGTCATTTTGACTGCTGTAAAACGACAATCTGCAGCTGGGAAGTACATTAAAAATAACATCCGATATTGGTATTGGTGTGAATACTTGTATGCTGTTGATACTGAATACCGTACCGATACCGAGGTAAAACATTCTAAAAATACCAATACCAAAACCAAACTTGAAATTTCAATACCACACAGCTCTATAACCAATAAATGGTCATAACTAGAGACCGAGGACTGAGGAATACATCAACAATAATGATCATCCTGTAATAGTTCAATATACTGATGCTGGTGGTATATTATCAATGTAGCAATTTTAATTTAATCGCAAAAAATCGCTTGCTGAATTCAGCTACAGTTAAAACTAAAAGTCCTGTCATGAAATGCGCACAAATAGCACGTTGATATGCACGTTAATGTACACGTTATGGCCCAAGTGAAGCTATAAAATTATGTACATATGGCCTGTGCACAAGCAATGTTTCAGCCAATGGACCTCCGGGTAACCCGGAGGTCCACTGGCAGAAACATTGCATGTGTTTGCTATGAGTAACCAGGAGAGCCTGCCGTGCTTTGGATGCCATTTGATATGGCAATTGCGTGCAATTCCAATGCGCAATTAAGCCTAGATAAGCGCACTACTGGTGACAGGACTTCTAGTTTTCACTGTAGTTGACACTTTAGAAAGTTTGTTTTCAGTTCAAAGCATCAGAAAGCATGCAAAAATTCTGCTTGTTTTTCTTATATTTTTAACAGAATTTGAGACTACATGTACACTAAACCATTTACTGTTAACTCCAGTACAAATTTGACCTGTTAAGAGTAAACACCTGTTAATCGAATAAGTAATATTGTAATCTGCAGAAGAAATTCTCTGACATCCACTGAATTTCCCACATTTAGACATTTTTGGCCTCAATACATCAAATACTGGCTTTTAATCTATTATATCTTTTTTGATCGAGCTCAATGAGCTCTGTCAAGCAAGATATAATAGAATAAATGTTCAGTTTATAACTAGAAGGTAGAATGAAAGTGTCAATGACACTGTAGCTCAACTTGTCAAGACAAAGACATGCATGTGTAGTATGTGACACAGCAATGACAAACATCTAGGTAATGACCTGATAACAAAGGTACATATAAAGTATTGTAACGGTCTGTACATAAATACTGACCGTTGCCTGTAACAAATGGAAAAGGTAAAGTATTGTAAAGGTGGGTAACAGACAGATGCTAAACTAGAAAAGAAAACTTTGAGTCCCAGAGTGGGTCTGACTGAACCCCAAAATAGTTGTTCTCATAGCACAGTGATAACAAAGGCATCCCAAAACACACTTGTTCCTGTCCCAAGGTGAAAACAAAGGTACCCAAGAAGTTTTGTGAAGATCAATTCATAAATACGAGCTGTATAGAACTTGTGACAAAAAACTGATTGGACCTAATTTTGGTACAAAATGGCCACTGGTAGCCATCTTGAATTTTGGACAGTACCCAGAAACACTCATTCTCGTCCCAAGGTGATAACAAAGGTACCCAAGAAGTTTTGTGAAGATCGGTTCATAAATACAGCCTCTACCCTGAGCCGTATTGACATGTGTGCTCACATTGTGTAAGTAGCACTGAATAAATCAAAGTTCATCTAATTTGCATAATTTCTGCATGAAAAAAAAAACCCTTACAATATGTGATGTATTCCATTTTACTAAACATTCATACAAAAATTTATTCAAATCAGAACTTTCATACAGAAGTTCTGTACAAAAGACTGATTGCACAAAATGGCTACTGGTGGCCATCTTGAATTTCGGACCACACCCAAAAACACTCGCTCTCATCCCACGGTGATAACAAAGGTACCCAAGAAGTTTCGTAAAGATTGGTTCATAAATATGGCCTCTAGTCTGAGCTGTATAGAAGTTGTGTACAAAAAACTGATTAGACCTAATTTCGGTACAAAATGGCCACTGGCAGCCATCTTGAATTTTAGACCGTAACCAGAAACACTCGTTCTCGTCCCAAGGTGATAACAAAGGTACCCAAGACATTTTGTGAAGATGAGTTCATAAATACAGATTCTAGTCTGAGCCATATTGACATGTGTACTTACTGTGTGTAAGTCGCACTGAAAAAATCAAAGTTCATCTAATTTGCATAATTTCTGCACGAGAAAAAAACCCGTATTATATGTGATGTATCCCATGGTACTAAACATTCACACAAAAAATTATTCAAATCAGCACTTTCATATGGAAGTTCTGTGCAAAAATCTGATTGCACCTAGTTTTGTACAAAATGGCTGCCATCGGCCATCTTGAATTTCGGAACGGACCCAAAAACACTCGTTCTCGTCCCATGGAGATACCAAAGGTACCCAAGAAGTTTCGTAAAGATCGGTTCATAAATACGGCCTCTAGCCCGAGCCGTATTGGCATTTGCACTTACAGTGCTGAAAGTAACACCAAAAACATCAAAATTAGTCTAATTTGCACAATTTACGCACGAGAAAAAAACCTGTATTATATGTGATGTATCCCATGGTACTAAACATTCATACAAAAAAATTATTCAAATCAGAGCTTTCATATGGAAGTTCTGTACAAAAAACAGATTTCTGCATCATCGGTACAAAATGGCGGCTGGCAGCCATCTTGAATTTCGGACCGCACCCAAAAACACTCGTTCTCGTCACACGGTCATAACAAAGGTACCCAAGAAGTTTCGTAAAGATCGGTTCATAAATACGGCCTCTAGCCCGAGCCATAGCAGCTTGGCACTTCCAGCTCTGAAAGTAACACTAAAGAAATCAAAGTCAGTCTAATTTGCATAATTTACGCACGAGAAAAAAAACCGTATTATATGTGATGTATCCCATGGTACTAAACATTTATACAAAACTTTATTCAAATCAGAACTTTCATACAGAAGTTCTGTACAAAAAACTGATTTTTGCATCATCGGTACAAAATGGCCACTGGCAGCCATCTTGAATTTCGGACCACACCTAAAAACACTCGTTCCCGTCCCAGGGTCATAACAAAGGTACACAAGAAGTTTCATAAAGATTGGTTCATAAATATGACCTCTAGCCCGAGCCATAGCCAATTGTTGACGTACGGACAGACGGACAGACGGACGACGGGCCATGACAATAGCTCAAATTTGACTTCGTCAAAGTTGAGCTAAAAATGGCTCAGTTCCTGTTAATTATATCCACCTGTTAACTGAATATTTTCTCTGGCCAAATGGCTTTTCAATTACATGTAACAACATTCCACTATAACAGATATTGGATATTTACCTGAAGTATTCACTACAGGAGGCCAAGACCACCTTGTGTGCAGGAAATCGTACATCATCTACAACAAGTTCTATATCAAACAACAAGCAGTTTTCTCTCAACTCTTTCACACCAGCCAGCAGTGTTTCACCATGCCTGTGTTCCTCAAACTGATAGGGTATGTTATCCATTCTGTGAAAAGTGTACCAGTAGTGTATTCAACAATCTATCATTGATAAAGCCTGTGGTGCAGGAAAAAAGCAGCTGTTGGCCATAATTCTCGGGCTGAAAATATATATATATACATATATATACGAAAGACTCTGACGCTGATGGGAATCGAACCACTGCCTTGATAAGAGTACACTTCTGCGGCACCAATCGCCTAGCGAAACTGGACCAGCGCCATAGACCACTCGACTACCGACAAGCCCAAAAAATGGCATGCTAGCAGATCGAGCGTCCATGGAACTGGCACAGTCCACATGAAATTACTCAGTATCCCCCAGAATTAGTTGTTTACAATGAATTATACCATGTAAAGCAGATGAAATCAGTGAGAATCAATCTCTTTTTCAAATTTCCTGCGTACGGTACAGAATACAGAATTCAGCACTTCTGTTACGCATTTTTTAGGATGAAAGACTCTGACGCCGATGGGGATCGAACCACTGCCTTGATGAGAGTACACTTCTGCGGCACCAATCGCCTAGCGAAACTGGACCAGCGCCATAGACCACTCGACTACCGACAAGCCCCCAAAAAGGCATGCTAGCAGATTGAGCGTCCATGGAACTGGCACAGTCCACACAAAATTACTCGGTATCCCCCAGAATTAGTTATTTACAATGAATTATACCCTGTAATGCAGATGAAATCAGTGAGAATCAATCTCAATAGACATGCATTAGTTTCAAAATCATTTTACTGGAAAGAACTTAATACCAAGTTGTTTCATATTAACCCCTTGAAACTGAAAGGCCCTTTTCATGATTCAGGATTGTGATATGATCTGAATTCGTTCAGTAGCTAGTTGCTCAGTGAATTTGTGTGGTAGACCAATGAAGTTTTTCAATGTGCAGCCTCAAGGCTGCCCATTGAAAATATTGAAGGGTCTTCCCTTAAGTAATGATTATAGACTCCATCAGTTGATGCCTTTGAAATGACATGGAACATACCATCAGGGTTCAAAGGGTTAGTTTGTTTAGTTATGGAAGCAGATACTTGGCTGTACTAAAACCAAGTTAGAGACAGAAATTAAAATTTATTACCAAATATTATTTCTTACTACATATATACCTACCACATCAACACCATATGCCTCATTAACTTCTTTTGTTCAAAATAGCAATTTAGAGCTTTTTTTCAAGGATAAACCGTGAAAAAATCGAAAAGGCAAATATACTTAAAAATCAACCAAACCAGGCCAATTGAACTGAAAGTGGATGGCAAAACTGCCTAATGTCCCATCCTTTCTCTCTACTTGAGTACACATCATTGTTCCTTTCTCACCAGACATGCACATCTTTTCGATAATCGAATATGCATGTATGTGTATGGAGCAGAGAGGTCATTTAAAATAATTGTAGGTAGCAATATTTTGACACGGAGGGACATCTTTTGTGTTGGTGTGACAGGTATAGTAAGAAATGTTATTTGGTAGAAAATTTTAATTTCTTCTGACAACCTATTACATCAACACAATTTGCCAAATGGACAATAGAATGGAGTTGCACATACAGTAAAACCTGTCTTGAGAGACCACTGTCTTGCGAGACCACCTGTCTTGAGAGACCACATCTGCCAGGCACCGATTGGTTTTACTCTATAATGGACCTGCTATGGGAGACCACCTGTCTTGAGAGACCACCTGTCTTGAGAGACCACTGTGACCTGGTACCAACTTGTATTTTTATGTCATAATGGACCTGTCTTGAGAGACCGCCCCTTTGAAGACTGAAACCATGACAAAAGCTGTTAACCTGTTCTGGAATTGGAAAATCCATTGTGGTTATACTAACATAATTAAAAGTATTCAAACCTTTTAATTAGGTTTCAATTACTAACTCATTAAAGACTGAGATGTTTTTATAAGACCCCAGTGAAAAGATTAGGATTATTGCTGAATAAACAATTTCATACATACCTGAAATGTGACAGATAGGAATAAAAATAAATTTGTGTTGAAAATCTTTTTGCATTCAATCATTCGCACCTTGGACTCCGAGGTGCTAACAACTTGACAATGGAGCTCCCACTTGTAATCCAAGAGACACTCGTCAGAGTGAAGGCTACCCTTGCCACCACCTGGAGTATCCAGGTGCTCAAGGGTAAAATTCACCTGACAGTGGATTTTGACAGAGAATCAGAACCGTCCTCCTCGGAGAGGTGTAGCACCTTTCGTGAGGGGATTTCCCCTCACACTGGTCACCCTCCTAGTGACACGGATAAGCAGGACGAAGGCCACCGGAGTAGCACAGCCACCAAGAAGAAGAAGAGAACGAGAAAGAAGGGACCCTCCGCCAGACGACGAGATGCCCGCCAAATGACGGAGTTCTTGGAGAAGAAGAAGAAGGAAAAGGAAGAGAAGGAGGCAAGTGAGGGCGTCAAAAGGGCAACTCCTGTCACCCCTGAACAACCCTTGTCCAGCCCGGTACCCCCCCTTCCAGGAGGAGGGTCCGGAGGACTGTGGGTCGTCTGGTGACAGTTCATTCTCCAGCTCATCAGACTCTTCATCTGAAGAGGAGATGGAGGAGGATGCTCTGTCAACGGTGCAGGAAGCTGTCTCAGATGACGCACCTTCCACCCCTCCAGCTCTTGCTTCTCCAGCTTCTTTGGACCAGGAGTCCGACCAGGAGGAGAGCTTCCCGGAATCCGCGGAGGCATTCCTTGGGGAGGAGATCGAGGACGACAACATCCGAGCCAAAGCCCAAGAGGAATATAGCTTCTATGTATCCAGAAAGTTCCCAGCACACTCAGTCAGGACAATCCTCACAATATATTTAAAAAAGACCAGGAAATCTCAAGAAGAAACAGCTGCTAGAACCAGGCCATTCACTACCAAGGAACCTACCAATCCTCCAGATCCAACAACGCCACCAACATCTATCTCTCCAACACATCCTCCTCCCACCAAGAAAAACCGCAGGAGACACAGACGCCGCTGAACAACTTTACTCTTTCCCTCCTCTACCACGCTCTGACATGACAAAATTATACAGCCAACGTGGGTCGAAAGGGGCTTGTTCCCCATACCGTCCCTGCGCGCCTTCGGCACGTTAAACTATTCCATTCAAATCTTTTTGTAACAAATTGAAATGGACTGTTATAAAAATTATAAAAATAAATTAGTGTTGAAAATCTTCAATGAAGATTTTCAACACTAATTTATTTTTATAATTTTTATAACAGTCCATTTCAGTTTGTTACAAAAACTTCATAAAAAACAACAACTACAAAGTAATTACAAGAATCCATTCTTCTCCATTTCTGAATTTTGTGGTTGTTTATTCACTGACTTGAGAAAACCTGAAACCTGTTATGAGAGACCACCTGTCTTGAGAGACCACTTTTGTGTGGCCCAAAGGGTGGTCTCTCAAGACAGGTTCCACTGTACATATATTGCATAGTAACAGTTACCAGATGTTAGTTCCGACACAAGGTGACCCTAGCTGTTGAAAGTGTTGTTAAACCCCAGTAAATAAATAACAGATGTTAGTGATAAAGAGAATTTTTGTAAGATAACCAAGCATCTGTTGAATATGAATTATTTAGGATTAAATATGTGAATGAACACGTTATATAAAATGTATACATAAATACATGCATAATCCTGTCCATAAAACTTTATGTTAGTAAATTGAAAAACCTCAGATGTCAGAACAAGCAATCACCTCAAATATAACTAAAATTGGTTCAGTGTTTAGGAGGGGTAGGTGCAAACACGAGGTTCACAGACAAAAGACGCCAGACAGTGAGTGATCACTATAGCTTATCATGACTTTCAGTCAGGTGAGCTAATGATTGGACAAAAGCTGTTACCTGTGAATATCCTTTCCCCCATGGTGGTCTATCAGCATACCAAAGATCATTCAAATGAAACAGCAACTGACTGAGATATGAAGGTCCAAAGTTGTTACGGATGGATGGATGGACCAAAGAATGATACATTGTGTGGCTAACTACATGTACGTCCATAACACTCACTCAATGGATACCATACCTAGCCACACAATGTACCTATATTTTATCAGATAGCCACAAAATGTACCTCTTGTGAGAACATTGTATCCATAAATTGCATGTCAAATTTCAGAACATGCACTGAGAGCACATATTTAGCCACAGAGAGTATTTTTAAACATGTTTGCATACACATGTATGGTTAGCCACACAATGTATCTCTCGTGAGAACAGACGCATGGATGGACAGATGAATGGACCCCCATTTCTACATGTATATACATGTATATCCCCTGCAAACTTTGTTTTGGCAGGGGAAAATAATATACCTGTTTTCATGCAGTATTACCACTGGACATGCAAGTCAAATAGTCATGAGTTGTATTTTTGTAGCTTCAAAAATTGTATAACTTGTTTCTCGAGGAAGGTCTGAGAGCCCATTTCATTTATTTAAGTTTAGTAATGATGTTCCTATGTCTGAAAAAGTGTCCTCTCTGAATGACAAGACATAGCAGTTTTATTTATTATTACTATAAATTGATAATGTGCCAAAAAGGGTCTCAAATAGGGCTGCACGATATTCAAAACTGAATACTGGTATCGGTATTCAAAAAAATACCGCGGTATACCAGTATATCAAAAACTGTTCAGATACATGAACACAAGTACCACAATCGAGACTCGAGGCATCACAGTCGGAACGAATTAGCATGCCTTGATGATGCGGTTCGAAAAACCTTTACCCAGCGCAGACGATATCAAAATTTATTATTTTCAAAAATTAGTTTATCAGATTTTCTCCAAAGATTTCAACAAAACTATATCATGTGACCCCTCATTGGAACGAGCTCAACCAGCTCGTTTCAATGAGGGGTCACATGATATAGTTTTGTTGAAACTATATAACAAAACTATATCATGTGACCCCTCATTGGAACGGGCTCAACGAGCTCGTTTCAATGAGGGGTCACATGATATAGTTTTGTTGAAATTTTTTATAATTATTTTTTCAGCTGCTGGATTTGTATATTATGAGGGCACAAGTGGACGATTCCTTGGATAAAGGGATAATATTATTCATTCGGGGCTACAGTTAAAAACCTCAGGACATCTTGAAAATTAAATTGTGGGTAAATAAATAATGACGATAAACCGATATTTTTGTATTTACACCGGTATTCAATCGATATTGGTTTGAATACTGGTATATATCGATTTATCGATATACTGTGCAGCCCTAGTCTCAAAGCACATACCAATGCGACAGAGCCAGGGAAATTAATTTTCTTTCTCTCTCTATTAGACCAGTTTTGTTTATTTACTTTATTATTACAATAAATTGATAATTTGTTATAATCTTTCATTCCAGGCCAAACTGAATGCACATGAAGGAGTCCTTGAAAAGTCACAACCCAGGGGGGTAGAGGAAGCATTTTCACAACCCAGGGGGGTAGAGGAAGCATTTTGTAATCACTCAAATATGACTGCTCCTGATCCAAGTTGGCCTAAGTCACCTAACCCTGCATATTTAGTTAGAGTAAACAGAATTTGCCTGAACTTACACCCTCATGATCATGTTGATCTACAATTTGAACTTGTTGCAGCTTGTCTAGATAACAACGCTTCAAACCTCTTCCGACATGACATTGAGGTCGCATGGAAGGCATCATCTGAACTTCTACACTAAGAGACAACTAGACCTTCTAGCGAAAGCTAAGACCTGGTACATGGACGGAACCTTCAAAGTTGTAAACATGGGAGCAGTTATTTGAACTTATTTTAGATCCATGCATTTGTCAAATTTGAAAACAACACGACACAGGTTCCTTCAGACTTTTGTTTTATGTCCAGAAGAAGGAAAGATGATTATTATGATGTGTTACATGCTATTGACTGACAGTTTCCAAGATGAATAGCCCTCAGCAATTTTGTTCTGGACTTTGAAAGTGGCCTGTGGCAGGCATTACGTGAGATATTCGATGGTATACCAATACAAGGCAGGGACCGACCTGGGCATGCGCCAGTGCGTATTTGGTTCTGAAACATCAGGACCTGGCTCTTAAATCTCAGAAATAGGCTTCTCAGTTGGCGCGTAACTTCTCAGATCATATTTTGATATTCTTTCGATGGATAATCGAGAGAGACACTCTTACATGTATTATATATATGATTACCATTTATCATTGTTGTAGAGTGCTTAAGTTAATACTTCAAGTCTTACTTACCAAACATTAATCTTCACTGTGGTTTCTGATCAAGTCTTGGCTGCCTAAATGGGCAGCCAAGACTTGATCAGAAACCACAGTGAAGATTAATGTTTGCTATAGTGTACTAAATGAAAGGCTCAGAGCTATTACATACTTGCAGTGTGTGTTACAAACAGCAGTGTGACTCCGCAAATTGAAATCTGGCGCATGAATTGAAAAAATAGGCTCCAAGGCTAGAGCGTATTTTAAATAGTCCTGATCGGTCACTGACAAGGTTGTCGATTCCATTGGTCACAAGCCATGTACTGGAAAATACAAGGTCCAGGACTCTGTTTAGAAAATGAATATAACAACAGGGATGAAGTTTACACCTATTTAAGAAGAGTGATGACACTGCCATTTTTACCTCCTCCACATATCCCAGATGCTTTTATTAAACTCAACGAAAGAGCAGAATCACCAGAAGTACTGAGTTTGATGGATCACGTTAATAATACGCGGATAAATGGAAGTGTTTTCTACATTGAATACTGGTGTGTTTTTATGTCCAGTCACTCCAGTGTGCGGACAAATACGACACGGAGGGTTGGCATAATTGTCTGAACTCAAGTGTCAATTCCAGGGTATCAGTCCCCATTCTACCTGTTGTTAACTTAACTGTACAAAGAAGCGACATCAATCCCCTTATTAATCAAACTTCTATCAAAAGATAAGCTACTAGTACAACAATGACAGAAATACAAAACCAGAAGAATGATGGTTGACTTTATGCAGCAATGAATTTCTCTGGTTCACTCAAATACAATTGGGGGGGGTTAATGAGTTATATAATATTTATTCCAAATCAATTGGGGGTCAGTGGAACTCTATTTGCTTCACTGATTCCCAATGTTCAATCATGTTTTAGAAAGGATTGTTCCATTTGCACGCTGCTGTCATGGCCAATGAGATTTTACCGGGAATTCGGGTCACATGATCACCTTGTTTTGTGATTCATTCACTGACAAAACATTGAGGTGACAAGCATTAAAAATCCCTCCCACCTCAACCCATCCATTGAGGTCCTGACTTGGATCAGTAGGGGTTTTGCTACCCCATCTTATCCTATATCGGTTTTGTGGGCGTTTTATTTATGTCGCCCACTTTCCTCTTATCAGACTAGTTTTCCCTTCGAAACTCCCCACTACTGTAATTAACATTAATGTTAGTGAATTATCTGTTTGGTTACACTGTACGTTATCCTGAAACGATTCAAGTAATAAAATCTACATTACAGTGTAGTCCTTAAACGCATTTATGTGTTATTTTCTGTTCAAACAATTTATTCCCTTAGGCATATATAGCCTTTATTGCAGCATAAAAAATATGAAATAACAAGAGGCCCCAGGGGGCCTGAGGGTGCTCACCTGACATGGTAGTCTAAATATCAAACCAGGGACTTGACTTGAATAAGCATATACCAACTGGATGAAGCAGTTGTGCCCACACAATACACAGGATTTTCCTTCTATTTTCAGTTCCTGCACTTTTACGTCCCAAAATTGAGATAAACGCATAAAAAACAGATTTTTTTATTTTTGTTCGGAAAGTTTCGAAGTCCCAAACAAAATATTTCCAGCCTAAAAATGTTTTTTCTTCTTAAAATTGACCAAAACGCATAAAAAAAACAAAAAACTAATTTCCGGATTTTGGTCCAAAATTTTTCAAGTCCCACCCGAACCCCAAATTTTCAGTGTAAAAAATTGCGACATCAACGCCGTAGCTGCGACGGGTGGTGCAATCTCACAAAATTCTAAGTTCATCAAGGGCCATAACGCCAAGAAAAATATTTGGAACAACACATGCATTGAACAGTGACTAGACATCAATAAGATACGCTTACATGCCAAATATAAAGTCATTCCATTAAGTATTTCAAAAGTTATTGAGTTTTGAAACTCGTTAGTCACAGACAAACTCGTTGGTCACAGACAGACCGACCGACAGACAGATCCGGATTTTGGTCCAAACGTCCCACCCGCACCCAAAATTTTCAGTGTAAAAAAAAAAAAAAAATTTGTCTTAAAATTGACCGAAATGCATAAAAAAAGAAAACGAAAATTCCAGATTTTGGTCCAAAATTTCTAAGTCCAGAACGGGCCCCCAAATTTTCAGTCTAAATATGAACCCAGGGACTTGGCTTGAACCAACTTGAATCTCCCCCCCCCCCCCTCCCCAAGGATGCTGCATACCAAATATCAAAAGATTCTTATTGGTAGATCTGAAGAAGAAGATTTTTAAAGAATATTCCTCATACTGCACTAATTTAAATATTTGAATATTTGGGCTCCCACAGAGAGCCCAAATATGGACCCAGGGATTTGATTTCAATAAACATGTGAAACAATCTTCCAAAGATGTTTGTATGTGAAATCTGAAAGCTTTTGGAGCAGTGGTTTGGGAGAAGAGGAGTCTTACATGTAAATGTTTTCCCCATTACCCACAGTGTTAAAAAATGCTGACTCAGCACTTTTTCAAAAGTCCTGAAAAAGTACCCTATGATAAAACCGATAGCAATTTTTTTGGACCATTCCATTCCGTTGGGCCTAAGGAAGTTTCACACCAAACTATAATTCGGGCTACCATAGTGAGCCCAAATATGAACCAAGGAACTTGGCTTGAACAAACTTGAATCTCACCCCCTAAGCATGCTGCATACCCAATATCAAAAGATGTTATATGTGAAATTTGAAAGCTTTTGGAGCAGTGGTTTGGGAGAAAAGTAGTCTTAAATGTTTTTCCCATCACCCACAGTGTTAAAAAATGATGACTCAGCAGTTTTTCAAAGTCCCAGAAAAGTACCCAATGATAAAACCGATAGCAATTTATTTTGACCATTCACTTCTATTGGTCCTAAAGAAGCTTTACACCAAATAAGAATTCTCAGTGCCGTGTAGTTTTGGAGATACGGGCGTTTTAATTTTTTTTCTATTTTTAGCTCCTGCGGTTCCCATGGGGTGACGGGAAAAGAAAAAAATTGGGACATAAATTAAGTACTTATGACCCAATAAGCCCTTATATCAAATTTGGTCCAAAAATTCTTGCCCCTCCCATAACGACGGTAAATATAGCCCCACAAACTTCTCTTGAACAAATCTGAGTCTACACCTCAAAAGGAAGCTGCACACCAAATATCAAGTCTCTGCTATTGCTGGTTCATGACAAGAAGATTTTTCAAGATTTAAGCACACTTTTTGGGCATGGCCCTACCAAGGGGCGAGGCAACTTGATATGAACAAAATCAAATTTCGATGTCAGAACAAACTATTATCTCAAATATCAATTAAATTGGCTTAGTGGTTTGGGAGGAGAAGATGCAAATACCATGTCCACAGACGCCGGACGGTGAGTGATCACTACAACTCTCCTGACTGAAAGTCAGGCGAGCTAAAATTCCTCCTTTTGAACTAAGTTATCATTCAGGCTCCCACAGTGAGCCCAAATATGGACCTAGGGACATGGCTTCAACAAAATTGAATCTCCCCCCCCCCCCCCCCCCCCCCCCCCCAAGGTGCTGCATACCAAATATCAAAGCATTCCGACTGCTGGATCTGAAGAAGATTTTTAAAGAAAATTCTTCATTTTGAACTAAGTAATATTTCGTGCTTCCACAGTGAGCCCAAATATGAACGCAGACACTTGGCTTGAACAAACTTGAATCTCCCCCCCCCCCCCCCCCCCCCCCCTCAGGATGCTGCATACCAAATATCAAAAGATTCTGATTGGTGGATCTGAAAAAGAAGATTTTTAAAGAATATTTCTCATACTGCACTAATTTAAAAACATTTGGGCTCCCATAGAGAGCCCAAATATGGACCCAGGGATTTGATTTCAATAAACATGTGCAACAATCTTCTAAAGATGTTATATGTGAAATTTGAAAGCTTTTGGAGCAGTGGTTTGGGAGAAGAGGGGTCTTACATGTAAATGTTTTTCCCATCACCCACAGTGTTAAAAAATGCTGCCTCAGCACTTTTTCAAAGTCCTGAAAAAGTACCCTATGATAAAACCGATAGCAAATTTTTTGGACCATTCCATTCTGTTGGGCCTAAGGAAGTTTCACACCAAATTATAATTCGGGCTACCATAGTGAGCCCAAATATGAACCCAGGAACTTGGCTTGAACAAACTTGAATCTCACCCCCTAAGCATGCTGCATACCCAACATCAAAAGATTCTGCCTGCTGGATCTTGAGAAGAAGAAGATTTTCAAAGAAATTTGCCTGAAATGCACTAAGTTCGAATTTGGGCTCCTATACTGAGCCCAAATATGAACCCAGGGGCCGATTTGAACAAACTTGAATCAGATCCACCTCACAATGTTGCATACCAAATATCAAAAGATTCTGCCTGCTGGATCTGGAGAAGAAGATTTTTTAAGAAATTTGCCTGAAATGCACTAAGTTCGAATTCAGGCTTCTATAGTGAGCCCAAATATGAATCCAGTGGGCCGATTTGAACAAACTTGAATCAGATCCACCCCACAATGTTGCATACCAAATATCTAAAGATTCTGCCTGCGGGATCTGGAGAAGAAGATTTTTTAAGAAATTTGCCTGAAATGCACTAAGTTCGAATTTGGGCTCCTATACTGAGCCCAAATATGAACCCAGGGGCCAATTTGAACAAACTTGAATCAGATCCACCCCACAATGTTGCATACCAAATATCAAAAGATTCTGCCTGCTGGATCTGGAGAAGAAGATTTTTTAAGAAATTTGCCTGAAATGCACTAAGTTCGAATTCAGGCTTCTATAGTGAGCCCAAATATGAATCCAGGGGGCCGATTTGAACAAACTTGAATCAGATCCACCCCACAATGTTGCATACCAAATATCTAAAGATTCTGCCTGCGGGATCTGGAGAAGAAGATTTTTTAAGAAATTTGCCTGAAATGCACTGAGTTCGAATTTGGGCTTCTATAGTGAGCCCAAATATGAATCCAGGGGGCCGATTTCAACAAACTTGAATCAGATCCAACCCATAATGCTGTATACCAAATATCAAATGATTCTGCCCACATGTGCAGGAGAAGAAGATTTTTTAGTAATTTCTCTAATATACATAGGGTGGTATCGGAGTTATGCCCCCTGTGGCACCCCAAGGTGGCATGTCCATTTCATTTGAACAAAGTTGAATTGACATATGGTAATGAACATCCATACCAAGTTTCAAGCAAATTGACCTAGCAGTTTCAGAGGAGAAGTCGTTTGAAAAATGTTCACGACGTCGGACAGACGACAGACGATGGACAACAGATGGCAAGTGATCAGTTTAGCTCCCTTCAGTGAGCTAAAAACACAGGGACAGTTATTTGAACTTTGCGACAAATATTCAAACAGGAAATCAGTACCAGCAAACTATTAATAAAATGTGCAGAAATCTATGGGCCTTAAATATTTGTATGTGTTTATTCTTTGTTTGATTTATTGTGATGTTGATTATTATTATTACCACTTTAGCAACATGCCAACATCTCATGAATAATCAAAATTCAAACTTTTAACTTAATTGTTCATTTTCTACTCACATTAGAATGTCAGTACATTTCTTGATTAAAGGGCAAGTGTGTTGAAGAATACTCAGATTTGATTAAACTACTGACTTGCAGTTATTTTTTAGTCACTTCAATGTTATTCCCTATTAGTGGTAATAATATTCACATGACATTGACTTCAAAATAACTGCAAGTCAGATAGTTTAATCAAATCCGAGAATTATTCAGCATACTTGCCCTTTTAATCAAGAAATATACTGACATTCTCAATTTCGCCTCAGTCCACTTATATTATAAGACCTTGGGCTGTAAATCATTTCTGTTGAGCTGCAAATGAACCACAATGCCCTTGAAAATCATGTTATTGTTCATATCATTAATACATGTACTCCTTATTTTGTTCTACATGGAATCCTAGTCAAAACGTCCCCTAATGTTTTGGTCAAAACGTCCCCAAAGAGTTGGTCAAAACATCCCCAACAATTAGTCAAAACATCCCAAACAGTTTGTCAAAACATCCCCAATAGTTGGTCAAAACTTCCCCTTTGTTGTTTCTTGACTGCGGCAATTGAATAACTTACCAGTTTATTTTAAAACTAATTTATTGTTTTACAAAACATTAATTATAAACTAGAGGTACTGTGAGCAAGCTCACAAAGTGATCCCCCCCCCCCCCCCCGCGCCTGTCAGAACGGAATTATGTTGCTTCATGCACATCTTCATATGGAGTTCTTCCATTGTGTAAAGTTTCATGAAAATTCTTCAAACGGTTTAGGAGGAGTTGCGCTTATAAGGATGGACAGACGGACAGATGGACAGGTGGACGGACAGACGGACAGGGTGATTCCTACATGTTTATACCCCCCCCCCCCCAAACTTTGTTTGCAGGGGGTATAATAACCCTTCTGATGTCAGGCCTCTGTTTATGTGTGCCTCCCCTAACTTCGCGAGTGCCTTATGAATAGAAAACACTTATCAATACCAGAGCCCCGGGAAAGGGAAATTCGGGCCCCAGGGTTAATTCTGTTGCCGGCCTCCTTCCAAAAGTGTTGGGATACTGATGCAGATGCCTATCGATGATAGGGGTGGGGTGTCCCCCACCCCCCCCCCCCCCCACCCCCCCCCCAAAAAAAAAAAAAATTGAAATCAGTTTTTAAATGGAGACTTCTGGCAGCTTTTGGAGTAAAAAAATCCCATTATTTTTTGGGTTGTCTTTGCAGCATGTTTCAAATTCTCAAGTTCAGGCCAAAATAAAAATAGGATTTGTTTGTCCTCGCACGACCGCCTCATTTCAAATCCGCTGACCCTCATTCTTTTGTCCTACCTATTTTCAATTAATTTTTTTTATTCTGGTCTTTCATCAGAGACGTTCCGGAAACGATACCGTGTTTTTTAATCAACCAAATTGCAAACAAAATGATGTCTCATGTAAAAGAAAAGGCAAAATTGGATGTCAATAATTTGTTATTCAACCATTTTTATTTAACTGAACAATAGAACACATTAAAATTTATAAACAGATAATTAAACAAAAGTATATGTATACAGCCAATATGCAATACAAAAGTGGCAGACTAAAGTGCCGGAGTTAAAGGTAGCAGGATTAAAGGACACTGCAACTGTAAACAAATTGCTACGGAAATTGAAATGGGGCTGGGAAGGGGGGAATAAACTTTGTTGACACGACTGATCTGAAAGTCTTGTTTCGTGGAAGCCGAAAACAAAAGATGATGGAAATTTACTTCTGGATGCTGAAATTCCTAACTTACCAAATTTTTACTGGATGAAATCCAAGACATTACATAACTCGCTGCACCAGAGCACCACGGAAACGTCTGCAAACAGCCGAACAGACTCAATGTTATTCATGGTTGCTAAATATAGCACTTCCTTAGTTCATAATAAGCCATTCATGGACGTCCCCGGAGATACCCGAGCGCAGCCCCCATAAAATCCATGCGAGGTGTGTAAGTACCGTTGCAAATGGAAATTACTAATAATTAGGGAGAAAAATTGTGTCGTATGTGGGCACAAAACATGATACTTGTATCACTGGATTGACGATGTCAGACGACAACACAGAACAGCTGATACTTGCTAATAAACTGAAAAAATACACCTTGAGCTCACATGGCGTGAAGTATTTGATGGCTTGATCCTAGAATTAGCAGACGAAATAAACATTTTTCATCAACATGGCGACGACCCAGACACTGAACTATCTGTTGACCTAACGCAAATGTTAACAAGCGTGGATATATTTTTCCCAAATATCAATGATACAGTTCAAATGGCTCTAGACTTTGACAAATGCCTGAGGTTTGTGAAATTTAAAGTAGTTTTGAATAACATTTCTGATTCTGGAGACACCAAGTCTGGAAAAACAAATGCATTTGAGGTGCTGATGGGAGTGAGTCAAGCTACTGTTTTTCCAAACTCATTGCCGAAAAGGTGATAAATTTAATATGACATTATATATGTCTGTAATATGGTACAAGTGAAACAAGAGTCCCCACGGGGCCTGAAGTGCTCATCTTGAACAGAACACAATATAAACAGAGTCCAAGAATGAATCTACATTAAGCAATCCATCTCCATAGCTACACTGTCAATCCTTGAGTCCCTCAGAAGTGACAAAAATAATCCAGGCATCATATCTTTTTTTCAGTTGATCATAATGTAAAATGTAGAGCTCCCCTATGAAGCCCCTTGATACAACCTATGTGGATTAATCTTGGTTACACACCTCCAGAGGGTACTGAATACAAAATTGTTAAATCTTCAGCAAAATGGCCAATTCTGACAACCCACATGGAGCCCAAATATTAACCCAGGATCTCGATTTGAACACAGTTCTGACTGTTGGATCTAAAGAAGAGAAATTTTAAAGAAATTTCTTCATATTGCACTAAGTTAAAATTTGGGCTACCATATCAAGCCCAAATATTACCCTATGGATCCGATTTGAACAAACTTGAATCTGACCCCCCCCCCCCCCCCCCCCCCCCCCCCTAGAGATGTTGTATACCAAATATGAGAGCATTCTGACTAGTGGATCTGAAGAAGAGGATTTTTGAAGAAATTCCCTCATATTGTACTAAGTTAAATTTCAGGTTCCCATATGGAGACCAAATATTAACCCAGGCTCTTGAATTGAACAAACTGGAATCTGACCCCCCTAGAGATGTTGTATACCAAATATGAAAGCATTCCGACTGGTGGATCTGAAGAAGATTTTTAAAGAAATTTCCTCATATCGCACTAAGTAAAAATTTGTCTACCATAGCGAGCTCCAATATATACCTAGGGATCTGATTTGAACAAACTTGAATCTAACCCCACCCCCCCCCCCTCCCCCTTAGAGATGTTGTATACCAAATATGAAAGCATTCTGCCTGGTGGATCTGAAGAAGATTCTTAAAAATTATCCCCCATATTGAACAAAGTTAAAATTTGGGCTTCCATAGGAAGCCCAAATATTAACCTAGGGACTTGGTTAAGTTGGTTTGAACAATCTTGAATCTGACCCTCATAACAATGATGTATATCAAACATTAAAAGATTCTGACTGGTGGTTCTGAAGAAGAAGATTTTTAAAGAATATTCCCCATATTACCCTATGTAAAAAATTTGGGCTCCTATACTGGGCCCAAATATGAACCAATGGGCTTTATTTTAACAAACTTGTATCTGACACCCCTATGAATGCTGTATACCGAACATCAAAAGATTCTGATGATTGGTTCAGGAGAAAAGATTTTTTAAAATTTTTGCAAATATGCTCAGAATTTTTGTCGATGCCCATTACAGAACACCTTAACATCACCGATGGCAATTTTTTTTTACCACTCAATTCTACTGGTCCTAAGGATACTGCATACCAAATAACAACTCTCTGTTCCGTGTGGTTTTGGAAATATGGGCGTTTGAAAATATTTCTATTTTTAGCTCCCAGGGTTTCCATGGGGACGTGGGAATTTTTTTTTTGCAGGTGTCAAGTACTTATGACCCAATAATACCACATACCAAATTTGGTTCAAACCGGACCATCGGTTCAGAAAATAGAAATTTTGGGCAGGACCAAAAATCTTACCCCTCCCATTACAAAGCCATGTTGGAACTGGCGGAAAAGGGGAGAGAGCCACCTAGCTCGGCCTCCAAAGGAGGAGTCACAACCCTAGTGACAGGCCTCAGATGTCGTCTGGAGAGGGCGCATAGTCCCAGAACCAGGCATCTCTTCAACAGAAATCCAACAGCTCCTGCAGTTTCCACCACGGTAAAAAAACTGCACATCCCCATGGAAGGGGAATAACTCTCACCAGACATGGTCGAGTTGGGAGGCCCCAGAACGACAGCGTTTCCCACCCCCTGCTGGTGCGGGAGGAGCTGCACATCCCCCACGGAGGGGGAGAAATTCTCACCAGACGTGGTTGAGTCGGGAGGCCCCGAAACAACAGCGTTCCCCACCCCCTGCGGGTGCAGGAGGCAGTGCTCAAAATAACTTTTTTTCTATGCATAGCAAAATGCTACACATTTCAAAATGAAAGTGTCAATGACACTGTAGTTAACTTGTGTGTTGTGTTTGAAGAAAAGGATAATGTTCAATGTTTATGAAAGGATTATGAAAGAAGACAAGAATTGTGATAATTGGGAATATGTTCATTTCTGTTCCCTATATGTTATGTTTATGATAAAAATAATATGAGGTGTACACTGTACTAAAGAGATGAGGGGTGGGTTAATATGACCTCACAGTTAATGTATGTGGCCCTCACAGTTAACGTATATCAACAAAAGTTATCAAGTTACAGTGAAATTATTCCAAAACGAGTCATCCTATCACGTTACATTAAAATCCCTTCATAAATATGGCCTGTAGACTGTGCTAAAGGTTTTCGGGCTTCGGGCCCCTGTAGCCATCAGTTTCCCAATTGCGTCCAAAGGGGACGTTCTCATCTAGGCATTATATGAAGTCAACCTACCAAGTTACAATGAAATCCCTTAATAAATATGACCTGTAGACTGTGCTAAAGGTTTCTGGGCTTTGGGCTCTGGCAGCCATCATGGCTTAATGATCGCAACCAAAAGGGGACATTCTCATCTGGGCATCATCTGGAGTGATCCTACAAAGTTACAATGAAATCCCTTCATAAATAAGACCTGTAGACTGTGCTCAAGGTTTTTGGGCTGCGGGCCCCTGAAGCCGTCACAGTTGACCAATCACGACCAAAAGGGGATGTCATCATCTAGGCATTATATGGAGTCAAACTTACGTTTTACAATGAAGTCCTTCCATAAATAGGACCAACAGACTATGCTAAAGGTTTTGAGTTCGGGCAGCCATCAAGGCTGAATGATCGCGATAAAAAAAATTTCTGGTTTGTTTGTATATTTTATGCAGTGTTATCTGGTAATTCTTTTTTGAAAAAGCTAACTGAATTTTTCCAGCTTGTTGGAATATTTAGATGAATTCTTCCCTGGATGAAATTTATTGCAAAAGGACTAAAAATATTATTAGTTTATGTCATTGATATGGATTGTAAGTGGGAGTGGCTTGTTATTTTATTTATTCTGTCCAATTTTGTCATTTGTTAATTCAGAATAATTGTGGGATAATTCTGGCCTGGTGGAAACACATCGTAGTTTGTGTGAATATTACTGACATTGAAAGTTACCAAAGTTTTCAAAGTAACAATGGCTCAGGGACACAAAAACAGGAGTTTAGTATCCTGGTTTATTAATGGCTAGGAAGGAATTATGATGAACGAATGAGTTTAGCATGAAGAAGGCACACAGGGACAACGATCCTGCCTGGTAAAACTGAAAATCTGGGCATATAAATGAACATGGCTGGGGAAAGGGTGGGTGGTTCAGGGTAGTAACAGTGTCAATCAAATCTGAAAAAGAGACAGATAATAATATATCAGTACCAATTCAAATAATGGCACAAGATAATTAATTCCAGAAGCCTGCTGAAGTCCTGTTCATGCCCAGCTGAGAGCAGAGTATTGGTACAACTGACTTGGAATCCTAGATTTCGACCAAATAATAGTATAAACATGGCCAAATTAAATATGAAACTACGAAAAAAGGAAAAAATGAGTTGGGGACGTTTTGACCAACTCTTGGGGACGTTTGGGCAATTGTTGGGATGTTTTGACTAATTTTGGGGGACGTTTCGACCAACTCTTGGGCCAAGTTGGGGATGTTTTGACAAACGTTTGACTAATTGTTGGGGATGTTTTGACTAATATTTGGAGAGGTTTTGACTAATTTCTGGGGACGTTTTGACTAAGAAATTAGGGGATGTTTTGGTTCGGGGTGTTTTGAACAGCGCCAGCTACATGCTGGGTCAGTATGTTTTTATTCTGAATTTCTGTATTCATAATCATTCATTCAGGGACACACTAAAAAGTGTAGTCCGTGTCCGTGTCGGAGAAAAAGTGTAGTCGGGAATTAAATTATCATTTTCTCCTTTATTTGTCGGTTGTTTTCTATGAAATTTGGGAAGTATACTCAGGGGGACTATACAAAATATATATGCCAAAAGAGAAGTTTGTACGATGTTATTTTACGATGTTAGACGACATTTTCTCTTTCAAACATACTAAAAAGTGTAGCTGACTCGGCACCGTGTTAGCTAATTAATTGGTTTCCGCTGTGGTGACACATGATTATGAGGAGATTAGTGGGGTGTTGATTGGATTGATAGATTTTCTTTCATTATTTTTTTTCCATTTACATGAAGTAAAGTACAAGAGTAAGAGTATAATAAGATTATTTCATATAAGATTATGTTAAATGTCCGTGGTGGGTCGTTACACGTTCACGTCCCCCCCCCTCTCTCTCTCTCTCTCTCTCTCATGCGCCCTCTCAGTCTCACTCTGTTTCACAAATCGGTTGCGATGAATGAATGAAACTGGGACTGACAGAGAAGAAAAGAAAACCAAACAGCAACGCCGGTTTGGTAGCGGCCCCGGTATATTGACCATAGCGGTTACAAAAAAGGAGTGGAGAAAGCTCCGCCAATATAGTTTTGAATATCCGGGAGTCACCCATCAATCCTTCGGGGAGATAGGATATTATGGGGGGGGGGGGGGGGGGTGGCGGGGGATATATGTGATACCTGGTTATCCTTCTGGAATTTCAAATACCACCACTCCCCCCCCCCCCCACCCCCGGCGAAAAAAAATTAATTACCCCTTAAAGGGTTTTTTTTTTATTAAATCAATAATTAAAATGAATCTTGGTCGATTGGTACCACGGTCGATTGGTACCACGGTCGATTGGTACCATCGGGCGATCGATTGGTACCATCTCGAAAGTCGATTGGTACCGTCCAAAAAGTCGATTGGTACCGTCCAAAAAGTCGATTGGTACCGTCGGTTCGGTCGATTCGCACCAACCGTAAGTCGATTGGTACCACTACAAATGTATGACAATTTTCCCCCAAAACGTTGCGTTTGAAATGTAGAAAATATTTTCAAAGGTTGTTTTCTCTGGGATTATTATGTGAATGAATGAAATGAAATGTTTTAGCGCGCCAAAGGCGCACAGGGACGATGTGGGATTTATAAATCCCCTGCGACCCGGTTAACCTTATTTTATTTCACTTAGATCACACTAGCTTTCCTATTGCCTCAAAAGGGGTCTGGGGGGGTATGCACGCGGTTAGAATTGCCTGGTAGTTTACGTTCGAGTGATAGATTGTCAATAAATGTAGAAAATATAATCAAAGGTTGTTTTCTCTTGGAAAGTATTATTATTATGAAAACAGCGACGTTTGTAGTTGACATCACTCACTCCTGAAGAGCCTTATTAATTGAAACTAATAGGATTTGTGTTGACAACAACCTATGGAAAACATTATTATTACAAGTTGTTTTTTTTTTCTTGCCGACGCCACTATGTGTACATTGGTAAAATCACATCTACCTGTACTCTAAAGACACAGCAATTGTCAGAGTAAGTTTCCAGTAATTAATGATCTCCTTCAAAGACTACCGCATATCGTTATAACGGCTTTTATGTTCTTGCCGACATCAATTTGTGTCCATTGGTAAAATCACATCTACCTGTGCTCTAAAGCCGAGTATGTTTCCAGTAATTTCTAATCTCCTTCAAAGACTACCGCCGAACCAAGCCAACAATATTCTATATAAGACGTCAAATTAAATTATGTCAAGTGTTAGTTTTTTCAATACAGGAAAATGCGATAAAAACTTCTTGTGGATTGCATTATTTTTCTGATGCAATTTTATCATTGAGTTTCATCACATTTATAAACGTAACCTGACATTTTTAGGAGATCGATGAAACGGCTAAACTGCCCCTCCCACACCTCCGGGCCTGTTAGCGGCACCAAATAAGATGAACAAAGCCCACTAGGCAGAATTCATTGAGTTTTTATCGCATTCTTCTGTATTGAAAAAACTAAAACCTGGCATAATTTCATGGGAAACACGTGGGGAGAAAGCTTCCCAAGAAATTATGTCAAGTGTTAGTTTTTTTCAATACTGGAAAATGCGATAAAAACTTCTTGTTGATTTATGGAGAGCTAATCGCTGAAAGGGTAGCAGCAAACTGTATCCCTCCTGCAGGCCTTAATGTTAATGAACTTCATTCTTCAGCATCAATGTGCTATTCTATATTATTGTTATGTGTACTTTTATTGTTTTATGTTCTATTGATATTTTCTTATTGTTCTGCTATGATGTAGTTTAACCATGATGAGTATAGAATAAAATATTAATAAAGATAAACATGACAAGTGTCTTCTTATTTTTTTTTTCACACAACAATGCTTAGCCCTGTACCCGAGTCCACCCTGTTCCCCATCCACCCACCCCTCCCACTCCCGCCACGACCAGATGAAACACATATTGTTCACGGTTTTTATCCAACCTAGGCACCATCGAATGCACTATATTCCATCATTATTTAATTTATAATGATCGACTATACAGAGTATTCGATAGTGCTGCATTCGACTGTTTTGATAATAATCCCACTTACCCAGAGAAAACAACCTTTGAAAATATTTTCTAAATTTCAAACGCAACATTTTGGGGAAAATTGTCATACAATTGTAGTGGTACCAATCGACTTACGGTTGGTGCGAATCGACCGAACCGACGGTACCAATCGACTTTTTGGACGGTACCAATCGACTTTCGAGATGGTACCAATCGACTTTCGAGATGGTACCAATCGACTTTCGAGATGGTACCAATCGACCGTGGTACCAATTGACCGTGGTACCAATCGACCGTTCCCCAATTAAAATACTTTCCACCAAAATGGGGGCGGAGAAACAAACATTGAAATAAAGTCTAGGACGCTGCACATTGAGTGAAGAATGAAGTGGGCGGAGACAAAAACAATAAACTAAATTAAAATAATAAGAATTTTACAATACCAGCTGGAGTTGTAGGACAGACGTTGGAAAACTGAATTCTCTTATATTTTCCAATTGTTGATAATTTCAACACTTGACATTATTTCTTTGGAAGCTCTCGTGGAAAGCTTCCAAAGATATTATTTATGTCAGGTGTTTGAATTTGTAAAATTGTGAAGTATTGGAGATCCTGGAACATTTTCTCATGGAATGCCCAAAATATATGCCTCGCCCGACTCAAGGGGAGTTCAGCCCGCCCAGACCCCCTTGGCCCGTACGCCTATGCCTACACTGAAGTATATCCCCCATATAACCCCTAAAATCATCTGTATAAATTTACGAAATTCATTTTTCATCTCTTCACAGATAAAAACTTACGTTGGCGACAAAAAAGGGGACAACCTACTTCAAAGAATAGTATATTATTCAACATCAACAGAACTTGCCCTAGTTCACAATATAGGCAATGAAACACTTCATCTTGAGAGACCGCACGGCAATGCCAAAACACAGCGTAAACCAATTAATTAGCTAACACGGCGCCGAGTCAGCTACACTTTTTAGTGTGTTTGAAAGAGAAAATGTCTTCTAACATCGTACAAACTTCTTTTTTGGCATATATATTTCGTATCGTCTCCTGAGTATACTTTCCAAATTTCATAGAAAACAACCGACAAATAAAGGGGAAAATGATAATACAATTCCCGACTACACCTTTTCTCCGACACGGACACGGACTACACTTTTTAGTGTGTCCCTTCATTCAAAATGATTCATTGTTTTTGTTTGATTTTATCATGAAACTATTCATATCATTATTTTTGTAGTTGTACTAACGTAATTTCGTAAATGTGGTACGTGTAAATGTAGATTAGGTATTATCTATTCATTATTTGATTTCGACTGCAATTAAATTTCTTAATAATATAAGTTTTTATTGTTTATATTTGTCCTCACCACTGAAATTCTGCAAACGTCGAAAATCGGCAATCTACCGATAATTTACCTGGAACTGTGATTAACACTCGCCAATTTTTATAATTGGGCTCCTCTAGATTTCATCAATATAGATAGTTGCTTCAAATGTGAAGACAAATTATTTCAATGCTCAAAAGATTAGTTAACTTAAATGAATGTTTACAAATGTTTGAGAATTTTTTTCGTGACCAAATTCTTCCTAATTGCTATTTATATCGTGGCTAAATTTCTTGCATGGATCAGAACTGTAGGTGGAACAGGACACGTGATCGGAGGTTCTGTTTTTGCACGGAGGAAAACCTCCCTGGTTTATGGAAACCCCTAGCGGACACGCCAATCGCCATTCGCTAATCGCCAAGCGTGTTCACCGACGTTCAACACAACACAATTTTGCTCTTGATCGTTTCGACCTCAGATTGACGGGCATATGTCACACAACAGCATAATCATTTCATTAAATGAAACAACGATTAATAAGAAACATAAAACAATTTCCAAATTTGAGAACGGCAACTGACGTGGTCTATATGATAATAATAATTCTTTGGCCGTCCACTGATTCGTCGCGGTTATCATAAGAGAAGGCCATCATTCCCCCTGCACCCCACCTCCTCTCCTCCCAGCATTCAGATATAAACTGTTTAATAGTTTCCCTCACTTCCTCGTTTTCAATCTCTTCAATGAGCATTCCTACCCTCTCCCTCGTGTGAAAAATCTGAGAAATTTGAAGGATGCGGAGGATAAATTTAACAAGATCAGCATCGAACATGACATGACAAAAAAGGAAAGAGCAGATTACAAAGAAAGGAAGATTGAAGCGAGGAAACTAAATGAAGAAAATAAGTCGGGGGACTTCAAGTTTGTGGTCAGAGGACCACCATGGGATCGGCGAGTCACGAAAGTAAAAATAAGGAAAGCCTGAAAAAAATAAGGAGGATTTTAAAACTGTAAATCAACCACAAGTTAAGAATGTACATAAGTTAATGGGCATGGATTTTAATAAAACAAAAAAAGATAAAAAAAAGTTTAGTTTGCCTGTACACAAATGCAGATAGTTTATTGAATAAACTAGAGGAACTGAGAACAAGAATCTTATCGGATGGAGATAAACCAGATATAATAACCATCACCTAACTACTGCCGAAGAACCGTAGATTTACTCCGACGCAGGCTGAATTCCAAGTTGAGGGATATGACTTGGTAATTAACACAACAGATCAAAATGACAAAAAAGGGGTATAGCTATATACTCAAAGACAGAATTGGCTGCTGAGGAAGTAAATATACAAGCAAACAACAAATTTGAAGAGAGTAAATGGATACAAATAAAAAAAAACAAAACAGACAAACTACTAGTGGGATGCATATACAAAAGCCCCAATACAAGTGAGGAAAATAACAGGAACCTAAGAGACCTACTACGACAAATTGCGACTGAAAAAAATGGATATACACATATATTGGTCACAGGTGACTTTAACTTTCCAAAAATAGATTGGGCAACATATACCTCCAAGGATGTTGAGGGATCAGCTTTCGTGGATTGTATTAAAGATTGCTTTTGGACACAACATGTAAATAAACCAACTAGATGCCGAGGAAGCAATGATCCAAATATTCTGGATTTGATCTTGACAAATGAACAAGAAATGATTGAAGACATTAAATATGAGAGCCCACTCGGAAAAAGTGACCATTGTGTGCTAAAATATATATTCAAGTGTGAAACTGAAGAAAAGAAATGTAGTACTAACCGCAGAAACTATACACGTGGAAATTATACTAAAATGAACACTGAATTTAATATTGATTGGGAAAGTATGCTCACCGATGAAGACCCTGATGTTCTATTCAACAAATTTTTGGAAAAATACAATGAAGTCATTGAAAGGAATGTACCAAAGATAAGTATGAGAAAAGCAGGCTTAATTAAAGAACACAAATGTACTTCCTTGGATGAAACTACAATCAAGAAAATTAAGAAGAAGCATAGATGTTGGCAAAGATATATGGAGACTAGGGACGGAAAGAAATATCAAGAGTACGTTAAACTTAGAAATCAAGTGAAGGGATTAGTAAGAAAAGCAAAAAGAAATAAAGAGAAATTAATTGCAGAAAATATCAAGTCAAACCCGAAGCAATTCTGGCAGTACGTGAACTCAAAAAGAAAGGTCATAACTGGGATTTCCGAATTGAAAGAAACAGACTGCTCCGGGAAAGTTACAGTGTCCAAAACAGATGAGGAGAAAGCAAATGCCTTGAATAGATTTTTTGTGAGTGTATTTACTGAAGAAGTAGAGAACGAGACTCAAAGACCAACATTACCACGAATTCAAGATGTACCGGACATAGAGGAAAACTACTACTCTGTAGAAAAAATTACAAATCTTTTGAAAGATCTGAATATAGAGAAATCACAGGGACCAGATGGAATCCACCCCAAAGTGCTAAAAGAATGCAGAAGTACACTTAGTAAACCAATTCAGATTATCTTTAACACATCCCTACACAGTGGAAAAGTGCCATCTATGTGGAAGGAGGCCAATATCAGTGCCTTATTTAAGAAGGGTCAGAAGTCAGATCCAGGGAATTCCAGACCTGTTAGTTTGACAAGCATAATGTGTAAATTAATGGAAAAACTAATAAGAGAAGAAATTGTAGACCACATGAAAAAATTCAAGCTATTCAGCAAGAAACAATACGGGTTCATATCGGGTCGATCTACAGTATTACAGTTAATGAGAGTGATGGAAGAATGGACTTCTATTCTAGATGATGGAAAGACCTCGGATGTCATATATATGGACTTTATGAAGGCCTTCGATAAGGTACCACACATAAGGCTCGTCAACAAATTGGAAAGCTATGGGATTACAGGCAAAATAAAAATATGGATAACAAACTTCCTGGCGGAAAGAAGACAGCGGGTCATGGTTAATGGGTATCATTCGGAATGGAAATCAGTAACAAGTGGTATACCTCAAGGAAGTGTCTTAGGACCTATATTATTTGTGATATATATCAATGACATGCCAGATTGTGTTGAGTCACCATTAAACCTTTTTGCTGATGATACAAAAATCTACAGGGAAATAAAAAGTAAACAGGACGAAAGGATTCTGCAAAAAGATTTATCAGCATTGCAGCAATGGTCGGATACATGGTTGCTGAAATTCCATCCAAACAAATGCAAGATAATGTCAGTATCAACCAAACATAAGAAGATGCCTGATTGCGAGAAAAAATATTTTTTAATCAATAATGATGGTGTTAAGATAATATTAGGAAAATCCACAAAAGAAAAGGACATTGGAGTGGTTGTCGATAACAATATGAGCTTTGAAGATCACATTATGGCTCAGACATTGAAGGCAAACCAGACCATGGGGATTATTAGAAGAGCATATACTTATCTAGATGAAAAAAGCTTTAAGTCTCTGTATCAAGCACTCGTCAGACCAAACTTAGAATATGCAGCCTGTATCTGGAATCCATATAAACAGAAAGACATAACAAACAGTGAAAAAGTTCAAAAGAGAGCAACAAAACAGGTACCATCATTAAAAGATCTATCATATCCAGAAAGACTAAGAAAACTAGGCATGCCCACCTTGAAATACCGAAGATTACGTGGGGATATGATCGAATTATTTAAAATAAGCCATGGTATATATGACGAAGAAGTAACCTCAACAATGTTACAATACTGTACAAACAGAACCTCAAGAGGACATGACTACAAGTTGATGAAAAAACACAGTAATTTGGAAATTAAGAAAAATGCCTTCTGGAACAGATCAGTTGAAATATGGAATGGCCTACCAAAAGCATTGATGACATGTAAAACAGTAATGAGCTTTGAAATCAAACTTGATAGCTTTTGGTCAGAGATAGACATGAAATACAATTTTAAGGCAGATTATGTAAAACCGGAAAAGACGAATAGAAGAAATACAGATGCGGATATTGAGGCAGAACCTGCCTGCGTCCACTAGAAGATCCTAAGGTATCCTAAGGTGTCCCCCCCCCCCCCCCCCCCCTCAGCCATCTATCCGTTTTTCCTTCATCCCGTTTCTTCATTATACTTCCAGTAAATTGTATCCTATCAGGCATATATTGTGGGCATTCTTAGAGAAAATGTTCCGGGGTCTCCAATACTCCGGAGGTGCACATTAGGCATTCCCTTTCTCCATCCCTTCCAATTTCACCCGAAGCTCAAGTGATCTTGACATTAGTTTGAACAGCAATGACCCCCCAAATGTGCCATCTAGGTACTTTTCAAAGGCTGGCTTTTCTTCATATCGTAACCCCCACAATGATTTTTATACGCTAACCCCTGCTCGCCAGTTTCCATTGCAGTCTTCCATGACTCGCTCTATGACAAACGGTTTGGCTTCCTTCATCCCTTTTTCTATGTCTGAGACCTCTAAAGAGTAGTTGTCCATTAGTTCCCTCACGTTTTGACCACCCTGTTTCTATATTAGAGTTCCAAATAGTATTAAGCATCAATTTGCACCACCGGCTGTCGGGTAGGTTTCTCAAGTAGTTAAAGTAACACAGTTTCCCAAGATCTATCCTGTACTTTATTTTTATCCACCAAGCTCCTCCTAACTGCTAGGCGGGTGAGATTCTGGGAACGGATTTTTAAAAAAAACGGCAAGGAGAGAAGACTTTAGAACTGGGAAAGAGAGGTGGACACACCTGTATTTACTGTTTAGGTTCCGTGAAACGCTTTCATTCTCGACAACTCCTTTGAAAATGAGTAGATGTTCCTCCATATATACGGGGTTTTCATCACTTGGAATTATGATTACAAGAATAACAAATTAAGTAATATCTTGGGAGAAGTTCATACATGGATCAGTCTCTGAATTATTGAAAATGCGATTTTTGACGACATTTAAAAAATAAATTAAAGAGAAGGACTTCACCCAACGACCCGGAAATGCCCCCCCCCCCCCCCCCCCCCCGTAATCTTCCAATCCCTGCCAGTGCGCCGCCGTTTGTCTAACTATGCCACAGTCCAAACTTGTACTCAATTCCCGCAGTGTACTTTCGTTTTGTTTGTTAATTCAGTTAACGCACAAAGCCATTCAATTTTTTGAGGATTTGAGTTTTAGCTTGGACTTACTGTGCGGGTAATTAATGTTACTTGGAAAATTCTTGATCTGCTGTGATGTGCAATGTACTTTCGAACGCTTAAAAAGAGCTTTCTTAGATTACAAAAAAAACCATAAGACTGAGTTTGGAAAGTCGGTTGAGGGGGGGGGGGGGGGGGGGGCAGCGTAGGTAGGGGACACGGTTATGTGGAAATCACAATGCCTCTCAACTCCTATACGCGAAGATGTATGACCTCAACTCAGGCCAGCTACTATAACAACTAAAAGTTCATATAGCAAACGGTTCAAAGTGGGCAGAAGTGTGTTCAGAGGAGAATTGAAACTCTTTCAATTTAAATGATTCGTATGCTGCGTTTGTTTCTAATACTCATTTGCCTATTTGTCTGCTGCAGGGGTGGCGCCGGGGGGGGGGCGGCTAGAGCTCCCTTACCCATCGGCAAGTGTTACCCCCCCCCCCCCTCCACACACACAGTTTGCGCTAGTGTATGTTATCCCGCGAAACAAACTTTCTTAAGCATGCCAGAAAGCAAAAAAAAAATACTTTCCGACAATCAACATTTTTTTCTTCTTTTGTGAGTTCCGGTATCAGAAGTTTTAACAGTTTTTCACAAAATTCCAGATCGAATCCAGAAAAAATATTGGGTCCATGAGAAAAGGCAAATTTTGCCCAGAGTGCGTCCCAAATAGCTTCTGATGGGCTTTTAGTTTAAAAATTTATATGGGGGAGGGCCCCAGCCCCCCCCCCCCCCCACACCCGCTCATTTCTTCACGCCCCCAGCGCTCGCAACGACGGGGCTTCGCGTCGTCGATCTGATGACACCTGGTGTAGCCCCCTGTCGAAAAAGTAAGCCCCCCCCCCCCCCCCACCTTGTCGGAGATATGCTGGCGCCACCCCTGGCTTGCTGTTGGCATTTTGTTGGCTAATTTGCAAGTAGACATGGTCTGGCGAACATTTACACCCCCCCCCCCCCCCCCCCCCACACACACACACACAAACACCACCAAAAGGGCATGGGGCAGAGGAAAGCTATATTTCATTTTTTCTTGCAGGTCAATACGCACATATTTACATACACGCTCATTGTTATTGATATCTTATTTTTAGTATTATTCGACGAAAGTCGGAAGCGTGGGTTAGGCTGACGCATAACCATGATCTTTTGGGAAGGTTGTACGTCATTACAAGTTAATGCCCTTAATCAACTGTAGAAACTTTATACATTCACATTGTTTAATTTAAATAAATGGGATGATATACAATCTCAGATCAACCTGGTCTTATATTTAAGTTTAGATCTTAACATGGGTCGACAGTCAAATGTAATTGTTTGATATTGAATTGTAACATTTGTATGTTATATATTTATCCCCCCCCCCCCCTGAAAGTATTATTATATACATTAACGGAACATTTAGACACTCTAATGAGCAACTTAGGGTACATGGCAAACGATTTCATTCTTCTCATGTTGCCTAGATATGGCTTAAATGGTATGTATTTGGTGATAATAAACTGCGCGTAAATGTCATTTGAACCGAATTCAACCGTTCAACTGCCAGTCATGAACGATTTAATTTTTGTTTTGTTGCTTCATATATATAGTTATTTGTTAGCAGATACATTTGACAATATTGAGATCAGCTGTGGTTGAGAAAAAAGAGTCATGGTTTTGGAATACGAGGTACAATCACGTCAGGGGTTGATTGTGACATGGATGTTTTAACCCACACATGAGCACTTAACGAATTGGCGAATAGCTCACAAGCGAATGGCAAATATGTTCCGGCGATTCGCGAATGGCGATCGACAACTACGAGAGTCGTCATTCGCCAATAGTCAAATTTATACCGCTTTTCGCCATTCGCTCGTCTCTAAATGCCATTTGCCATTCGCTAATCGCCAAACGCCAATCGCTATTAGCCAGGCGCAAATGACAAATTAATCGCCAATCGCCATTTGTAACTCACCAATCGCCGATAACAAAAAAACAAGAGTTAACGATTAGCGTAAATTTATATCAATTTGCTAAGCAGTGACTTTTGGTTTACCCTAACCAATTTGGAACTCATTGTCGACAATAAACGTACGTTTCTGGCGAATGGCAATTTGCTACAAGCATTTCAGACAAAAGGCTGATAAATTGCGATTGGCAATCAAAATTTGCTACACGCATTTCAGACAAAAGTACAAAAGGCTGATAAAACGCGATTGGCAATCAAAAAGTGACGACTGGTATGGTAACATTGATGAGCAAGAAAAAAAAATGACGGTTAGCAATTAATTATTGGCGATTGGCGATTGGCATCGTTGCAGGGACCAAATACCAGTTAGCGATCAGCGATTGACGACAAAAACAGTTAGCGATTAGCGATTGACGACAAACACAGTTAGCGATGGCGATTAGCGTGTCTGCAGAGCCTCAAAAAAAGCGTTCGGCGACTAGCGAATGGCTATTGGCGTGTCCGTTAGGGCGCACGTAACTTGCGATTGGCGAATGGCGATCGGATTGACAACTGGCGATTGGCGATTGGCGACAGAATTGGCGACTGGCAATTGGCGAATGGCGTGTCCGCTAGGGGTTTCCATACTGGTTTGGGGTTTTAGTCAAAGTTCAGAGCAGCTTCATTTCCTAAATCACGTCTTCGTTTGGCTCCGGAACGTTTCGTCCCAAAACCAGTTCGTCCCGGGACGATTCGTCCAAAATACATTATCGAACCGGGACGCGTCGTCCTGGACCATTCGTCCCGAAAAGTAATTTGGTGAGATAAATGATCATACACGTATGGTTATTTTAAAAACGAATTATCGCAGAAATCGACTGTTTCGGAGGATCAGTCAGGTGGAAAAATATCACCAAGTGCCGTTGTCTATAATATTTCGGCCGTTTATAAATTGTAAATCACAGTCATTTCCTGAGAAATTGCCCACTTTCAAGAGATGGATTCCCGGAAATGACTAGTAAATGACTTTGAGTAAAAAATCTATATCTATATACTAAATCAAAGTATATATTTTTGCCCCGATAACATGAAAATAAATGTTGGGACGGATCGTACTGATATTCGAAAAAAAATAATTTGGGACGATATACTCGGAAAAAGATTGGTGGGACGATTCGTCCCGATATTTGGGACGAATCGTACCGGTTGGAATTTTGGAAATGAAACGTCCCGGACGAATCGTCCAGGAACGAACTGGTTTTGGGATAAAACGTCCCGTAACCTTTCGTTTGTGTTTCTCCCATCCTCTTGGTGTGTGTTCGTCTGTTTGTAATATGCTCATCAAGTGGAAACGGGCCGAGATCTTAATCACATTTGACCATTTTTATACTTTTTGTTTCAAACAGACTGAAAAGTGGGGCGAGTATAAATACTTAGTGAGAGTGTTTTGAACAACACAGTCAGAACCGTAATTGTCACTGAGACGGCTGATTGCTAATCCGTTTGTGAAAGATACACAATGAGTTAATTATGAATTGATGGCCTGAAAAGGGAAAGTAAATTTGTTTTTATAGCGCACGAATCCATATTCACTAATTATTTTGAAGGACGTTTATCCTCAGACAGTTGTTGATAATGGTACCTGCCGTTATAGGGCGGTTTCCAGTAGGCTATGTGGAACGAAAATCAACATCTTCAGATAAGACTCTTGACATGTTTGGAACGAACTGAAAATAGAAACGTCTATGATGCAGATACTCCAGAGTTTCTGAATGTTGTTGACTGTGACTAAATTGAGACTGATACTTTTAAGGACAGAGGGACGTGGCGACATTTGGGGGGGGGGGGGCGGGGTGCCCCCCTCCCCCCAATCCTGACAAAAATTTCCTATAGTTGGAAATTCGGAGGGCAAGTCAGGAGCAGTTGGAAATTCCATCTATCTGGATTTTATAGCTTCTTTGGTGATGCTGATATCTCCTTTACTTCCGAAAATTCCAACTCGATTCCAAATCGGCAAAAATTGCAACTGTTACTATTTACAGCTATAGTGTACGCAATATCGAGCTTCATAAGTATGCATGATGTCAATAGGTAATAGATTTTTATAGTACGTTTACTTACTTTAATTATCCTGACATCCGAACGTCACTGGGGATTCAGTTTCTTAAACGTTTTTTTCAAAATGCGACGTCAAACGTCTGAAAGTACAAATAACAAGATATTTTTCACATTAGTGATTAACTGGTTGAGGGCTAAATTATTTTTGGTGGTCTGAATTTGTTATTCAAAAGTTGTTTTATTAAACATTATTGGAGAGTGCCCACAGGCACTCTCCAATAATTTGTAATAAAACAAATTTATATAAACAAAATATTATTTGTGTTTGACTGAATATGAAATATAAGCAAGGAAAGTGTTGGCTTTTGCTCTGGTATCCTCATTTTTGAAAGCCCTGATAGTGGCTTCTAACACTCAACCAGTTAAGAAGTCTTGACAGCAGGATTATGTTAGTATTTTAAGCTGCGATAACATTTGGCTCTACTGTTATCGCTGAGCACTAATTCGGAAGAAAATAGGAATTTGAGGTTAAAACTTTAAAAAATCAAAATATAATAACAAAACAAATGACCACAAAGTATCAACGTGCTGTTTGATTTCGTGCGTAATAACACTTACAAAAGTATCAAAGGGTTAAATTAAACAAAAGATTTCGTACGTAATAACACCTACAAAAGTATCAAAGGGTTAAATTAAACAAAAGATTTTGTACGTAATAACACGTACAAAGTATCAAAGGGTTAAATTAAACAAAAGATTTCGTACGTAATAACACCTACAAAAGTATCAAAGGGTTAAATTAAACAAAAGATTTCGTACGTAATAACACGTACAAAAGTATCAAAGGGTTAAATTAAACAAAAGATTTCGTACGTAATAACACGTACAAAGTATCAAAGGGTTAAATTAAACAAAAGATTTCGTACGTAATAACACCTACAAAAGTATCAAAGGGTTAAATTAAACAAAAGATTTCGTACGTAATAACACCTACAAAAGTATCAAAGGGTTAAATTAAACAAAAGATTTCGTACGTAATAACACGTACAAAGTATCAAAGGGTTAAATTAAACAAAAGATTTCGTACGTAATAACACGTACAAAGTATCAAAGGGTTAAATTAAACAAAAGATTTCGTACGTAATAACACGTACAAAGTATCAAAGGGTTAAATTAAACAAAAGATTTCGTACGTAATAACACCTACAAAAGTATCAAAGGGTTCAATTAAACAAAAGATTTTGTACGTAATAACACCTACAAAAGTATCAAAGGGTTAAATTAAACAAAAGATTTCGTACGTAATAACACCTACAAAAGTATCAAAGGGTTAAATTAAACAAAAGATTTCGTACGTAATAACACGTACAAAGTATCAAAGGGTTAAATTAAACAAAAGATTTCGTACGTAATAACACCTACAAAAGTATCAAAGGGTTAAATTAAACAAAAGATTTCGTACGTAATAACACCTACAAAAGTATCAAAGGGTTAAATTAAACAAAAGATTTCGTACGTAATAACACCTACAAAGTATCAAAGGGTTAAATTAAACAAAAGATTTCGTACGTAATAACACCTACAAAAGTATCAAAGGGTTAAATTAAACAAAAGATTTCGTACGTAATAACACCTACAAAAGTATCAAAGGGTTAAATTAAACAAAAGATTTCGTACGTAATAACACCTACAAAAGTATCAAAGGGTTAAATTAAACAAAAGATTTCGTACGTAATAACACGTACAAAGTATCAAAGGGTTAAATTAAACAAAAGATTTCGTACGTAATAACACGTACAAAGTATCAAAGGGTTAAATTAAACAAAAGATTTCGTACGTAATAACACCTACAAAAGTATCAAAGGGTTAAATTAAACAAAAGATTTCGTACGTAATAACACCTACAAAAGTATCAAAGGGTTAAACCAGTCCTGGTCAAAATTTCCTATAGTTGAAAATTCGGCAAGTCATGAGTAGTTGGAATTTCCATCTATCTGGATTTTCGAGCTGCTTTGGCGATGCTGAGGTCTCCTTAACTTCCCAAAAAATCCAACTCGGTTTCAAATCGGCAAAAATTCCAACTTTTACTATTTACAACTACAGTGTGCGCAATATTGAGCTTCATAAGTATGTATGATGTCAAGCGCTGCCAGATTTCTATTGTACGCTTACCGTTTACATATCGTAATACAAAAAATCCTCGAAATGCACTTCAAGAAAATCACATCATGTAAAATCGTTATCCTGAGTTAATTCCATCATTTACAGTTACAAAATGATGAAACATCGAAAATTGGTCATCCTGCAAAAGATCTGTTTCAAAGTTAGGACAGTGAGAATTGCTCAAAGTTCTCAGCTTGAGCATTTGGGTAGCACATATTCAGTTCCTAGGAATAATACCAAAGAATAATAACCTGATAATTCTATCATAAATGTGTTGGCATTTCAGTTACTAGAATCAATTTTATGCTCCCTTTCATGGCTTCAGTTTCAAAAGTTTTCTCGGTAGTGAATTTCCTACTAGGGCTAGGGACCGGGAGGGGGCTTCCCGCTCCCAGCCCCTCCTCCTAGTAGGAAATTCGCTACCCTACAGGCCTATATGCCCCAATCGGAAACCTCTAGCCACATCCCTGTAAGGACATTCTTAGGAAGGCGTGCAAAGTGTATGGTTGGTCTGGCAGGGTCCTACTAAACACCGAGGGATCCCAAGGTATACCGAGGTGAAGGAAAATAAGTAAGTAAGGGGCGTTTAAAAGGTTTAAATATATGTACAGACATATAACTTAATCCATTGAATAAATATAATGAAATATAGGCGCTGATTTATTGGAGTACATGCAAGATATATAGACCGAGCCGTCGCGGGAAACTTCCCCTCTGTATTTAATAAGTAGCTTAGTAATTAATAGGCTACCTCGGCATGTGGATGAAATGTGCAAGTGCTAATTGAGTATCACAACAAATATTTTGTTTATTGTTTTGCTATTATTTGCTTTATGCCGTTATTGGGCTTTTTTAGCGTACTGTGATAAGTATTGCTCGGCTGTGCCCGATAACTCAAAGCTACAGCTTGTATTTAGTTTCAGTATGTATACAGTATATTTTTAGCCATTTCAACTCAGTGTCTACGACTTTAATTTAGGTTTGCTTTTTTTTTAGATGACACATTTTGTTTTCGAGGTTTCACCCTATTTACCTGACCAGGGTTTTTGTAATTGCCGCCGTTTTAAGTTTGACTTTTAGAATTGTCGAAAACGTAAGTCGGTAACCTTTTAATTCGTCGGTTCCGTTGGCCAGGCGTGAGTGCTGGCCATGTCTCTTGCCCAATGGCAAGTTTTTTTTTTACATCGTTGGCGAGTGAAAAGTAAGCACACCCGAGAATACAATTCCTGATGTCACGTGATTGGTCCATAACAAGTCTACTGTCCTAACAAAGAGGACAATTGCCGACACCCACAAAGAGAAATAATTAACAAGTCACAAACAATTTACACTGTCGCGTACTGAGGTGCAGCCGCTGTAAATACAAGTTATCTACCTACTAAATACCGACATTAGGTGACCGCTCCATCTAAAACCATCTTTCTCACACCCGGTGATCACTCTGTAATATACGGGTTCACCACCCGCCTATCGAGGCTAATTATAGATGGGTGGGAAAACCAAACTTCAAACAGAACGCCGGCGACATACATCAACGGACACCAGCGAGTTGTGCAGCGATATATGGATATTATCATAACAGTGTGTTGATCCGTGTCGTAGTATCACGTCGAGTTGAGGTGGCCAGATTTTCGGATCACACTCGCTGCCTGCAGACAGCGAGTGTGATCCGAAAATCTGGCCACCTCAACGACCACGTGATGCGACGACACGGATCAACAAACTGTTATGATGATATGTTTATCATATGACATTGTTTCGATGTCAAATTCACCCAAATTTGCCATTTTAATTAATATGCGGTGAAAAGCCGGTTACAAAATAGCAGACAAAACAACAACGACTTCCCCAGTTACGAAAACTATTCACGGAAACTCTCGGATATTTCCGTGGGAGTGTGATATGGATTTTTGATTTCCGTAAGAGTGTGATATGGACTTTTGATCCGGAAAAATCTCACCCGGTGTGATACAACAGTTTGGAAAACATCGTCAAACAGTAGTGATATTTAGGGTAAAAATGTCATAGTCATATGATAAAATATAATTACGAACTCCTCATCTCAAACTCGACCAATAAACAAAAAAAAAATATTTGAAAACACAACATTATTCCACTACGATGACGTTACTACGTTCATTTGTATTTTTCTTACAAGAAATGGCCCATGAAGCTAGCATTTAAGAGGGTGGTTAAATACATTTCTTCCACTTTATACCCGACCAATGAAACTGAGGCCCGAACTATTCCGTAAAAAGTTTTCTTTTCTTCTTTATTGTTTTCGTTCCCTTTTGGCTGGTTGTTTGATTGATTGTTGATATACGCTGGTCATACCCCTCTTCCGAATTTTCTCTTGAAAACAATAATAATTCACGTATGGGCGTGAAGGTGTATGTGTGTGTGTTGGGGGGGGGGGGGGGGGTAGATTCATTTTTTTGTTTGAGCGGGAGCTCTCAAAGAAGCAGGTTGGTGAGGTAGGAAAGTGGGATAAAAGCCCGTTTTACGAGGGTCGCCAATCTCCTGTAGTGCCACCCTTGCCCACGAGCCCCCGAGTCATTCTGTAAAATGTCGGTGAACTTGGTGTGAAACTAACCGGACATGTTTTAAGGCATTTTCAATTGCCGCGTACTTGGCATTTTTTCTCAGTTTGAAATACAGTATGGGTGGTTGTACATGTAGGTGGGTATACAGTAGAAGTGGGTTCAAAGGAAGAGGTTGTTGTACAACAAATAAACATTATAAAAAGGAAACATATTAAAAAAGTTAAGAATCCCCAACAGCATGGGAATATTGCCTTTATTTCCACTGTAGGGCTTGCATTGGGGTCGTCTCACTTTGCCGGTCGCTATTGTTCCTGGAAAATGTGTGAAGATTAGGTTGCTCAAAGGGATAAGGAATATAGTCGGTTTCCAGTAAGTTTGTTCATTTAACGCAGGTTGACTTTATTACTGACAGCCAACCGTGGAGATGAGGTTAACCAAATTAACCCACGGGTGCTAAAAACTCGTAAGATGACTTTTAAAAACTATTTTATGATCGACGCTTTTCGCCCCCTCAAAAAATATAAATGAATATATTTTTTGAGGGGGCGAAGAGGGTCGATCTTAAAATAGTTATCATTAATTATAATTAACCACCAGGTACCTGACAAAGGATGGAATCACGGAAAAGTGACATTTGATAACGATTTTAAATACGAGGATCGGTCAGAAAATAGTTATCAAATGTTATTTTTTTCAAGATTTCAGCTTGTGCCGAGTACCTCTTGATACACAAGTACTAAAATTTACGAACACATATATTGAATTTATTTGCCTTACACAAACAGATTAAAATGCAGTACTGTGCGAAACAGAGTCTAAGTACTGGAGAAGTAATCCGATTTCACCCGCTTGATATACTCTTTTAAAATGTCCAAGTGAATTGTCAATTTTCCTGTATTTTCTTGTTCTGGGTGCCATTTTTCCTCCTGCGCTCAGCTGCAGTATCGTTGATTCCTGGAATAACTGTTCTTTCTTAACCCTTTACCTAACATGAAAAGCAGACGACACCTGCCAAAACAATTCTTGAATAACTAAAGTTTTTCATTTTTTGTTTCAAAAACATAGGTTATGACCCCTCATTGGAACGAGCTCGACGAGCTCGTTCCAACGAGAGGTCATAACCTATGTTTTTAAGACAAAAAGAATGAAAAAATAATGAAAATTAATTGGCGATTTTTGTGAACAGCTCTGGCCGGTTTTGGCCGTTAAGTTGGGTAAAGGGTTAAGGAAGTCTATCATTTTGAATAAGTTGGGGTGTGAACCGGCGATAAATAGACTCAACTTCCCGTGCCACCCCTCGATGTGGTTTGTCGTACGTGGCCCACTTGTGTCAAAATGGTTCCAAGTGGACCGCCCGTGGTCACCTTCCACCCTATACATCTGAAAAAACACGTTAGTGCACTTATTGAATGTTCCGTCACAGAAATAAAATTCCGCACATGACAGATGTTGAAGGTTGTTTTCAGTTCCAAAGATAAGTATCTTGTTGTTGTCACCATCACATGCTATCAGAAAATCCTCTCCAGCAGCTGTCTTTGTGTAAATTTCAGGAAGGTCTATATCAGAACGTTGGCGTGGTAATGACGGCCTTGTTTGTGAACGGGAACGGTATAGTGCTGATCTCACACTGTAGAATGTGGGTATCTTGGAGTTGAACTCTGGATCAAACTCTGCTCTACGGAGGCCTGTAAAAAGAAAATAGGTTATTTTTTTTTAAAAAAATAATTTAGAATACATTTTATGGAGGCCTGTAAAAAGAAAATAGTTTATTTTAAAAAAATAATAACTCTTTGTTGCAGAAGGCCTCAATCACCCATCTCCCCTCCTCCCAACATTCCGATATAAGCAGTTTAATATTTTCCCTCACTTCCTTTTTGTCTGTCTGTCTCCACCTCCCTCCCTCTCCCACACACCCCACCTCTTATATCTGATATGTATACTTACTTCCAATTTCTTCTTGGCAGATAAACGAAACTGTATTAGATCCTTCTTTCATTTTAAGTTTTAGCTTGGCTAAATACGCATCTACTGCTACTTGTTCAATATCTGCTTCATGGTTATGATGGTTGTTGTAGGTCGTTACAATGTCATTCATCGTGTTGATGGCCCCCTCCACACCCTGCCTGGCAGCATCGCCAATGTGTGCGTTCATTGTTTCTAGACTTTATTCTGTATTTGAACCCTTCGAATATCAGATGTCGTCCACCACGATTGTTGGGAATAAAATTAACATTCACTTGAGCGTTAGCCATGTTGAAGTGAGGATGATGAATGAATGAAAGGTTTTAGCGCGCCGAAGGCGCGCAGGGACGATGTGGGATTCACAAATCTCTTGCGACCCGGTTAACCTTATTTTATTTCACTTGGATCACACAGGCCTAGCTTTCCTATTGCCTCAAATGAGGTCTGAGGGGGTATGCACGCGGTTAGAATTCCCGGCAGTTTACGTTGGAGTGATAGATTGTCAATACTCAATCCTTCAACGCCATTAAGACTATTCGAGAGTGGGCTTTATTCGGTTCTAGCTTGGCGGTGGTAGAGGTTTGAGTCCCACCATGGTGGCGAGCCAGAATATAATGTTGTGCGATGGCAAATTTAAGGGAAAAGGAGAAAAGAAAACCAAACAGCAACGCCGGTTTGGCAGTGGCCCCGGTATATGACCATAGCAGTTACAAAAAAGGAATGGAGAAAGCTCCAACAGTTTAGTTTTGAAAAACCGGGAGTCATCCATCAAGCCTTCTGGGAGATATGATGCCGTATGTGATTATGAGGTATCCGGTTATCCTTCGGGAATTCCAAATATTACACATCAACATTTACATAATAGCAATCAGCATTATTGGTGTCAGTTTTAAAGTACACGTAATGGAGGCGAAGATTTTTGAGCGAACGCTATTACTTTAGTGCCCGTAATTCTAAAAAATGCCATTAAAACCATGTACGTGCTGCTTAAATCTATTTATACACTCATAACACACCACAACATACTCTTTTCACCCTATCCCCACCCCTATTTTTCTTCAACTCGACATACCTCGGTATCACTCGGTGTTTAGTATGACCGGGTCTGGCATGTCTCGTATGCATGCTATTCGTGCAGCGTTGGCCATCACCCTTTATAAAAAAAGTATTGTGACACATCATGGTGTACTGATTATATACTATAATGTATCGCATTACTTTCTTAGTCTTACAGGGGTGCAAATGTCGGAGTCTGTCATTCCGGATGTTTCAGGCAGTATATTTATTATTTATTTATTTATTGGTGTTTAAGGTCAAATATTTCTGCACAATGGCTAATCATGACCACGGCAGTTTTACGGGTGGAGGAAGCCGGAGTACCCGGAGAGAACCACCGAGCAACAACGAGCAACTGTCAGCTCCACAACATACTAACTCCACACAAGCAGGGTTAGCATTGGTTGAAGACGGGTGCACCATCGACGTGCAGTACGCCTTAGTGCACAGCGTCACCGTGCCCCCACATGGGCAGTGGGGGTGAAGTGTCTTGCCCAAGGACACAACGAGGTCGCCGCAGGTGGGATTCGAACCGAGGACCTCTCGCCTTGCAGCCTAAACCTCTACCTACTGAGCCACCGTGCCCCCTTCAGGCAGTAAGTTGTAGTGAAGACGATTCCATTCCTCCGATTTCCACTCTTGATGTGTCATTGTCATTTCGTGCCGTTATAAAAAGTAGTGTGACACATCATGGTGTACGGATTATATACTATTATGTATCTATATTATATACTTATTGTGTATCTATATTATATACTATTGTGTATCCCATAACCTTCTTAAAAGGGCGACAACATAATAAAGGAACTGAACAGACGCCAGGTGCCATCCTATCTTCAGATAGATATTCTCGAATAGGTATCCTCAAATAGTACATCACCATGTCCTTGGTATCCTCCAATACCCAGATGAGCATAATCGGAGTCACTCGTTTTAATAATTACTCGATAATTTATTTGCTCGATAAGATTCGAGTCGCTCGAGCAATGTCTGTTCCCATTCGATTGTCTTTCGGGTTTAAGAATCATGGATGCCTTGGTTATACACAGGGGAGATAACTCTATGTGGCTAGGTACAGATTACGGAAAATCAAGCAATCCGACTGGTGATTTTAAGACGCGGACAACGACAGAGGTCGCAGCCAAAGATAGCTAGGACTAGATACACTGCTAAGATAGTCAGAATATGATCAGTAATAGGGCAAAACGGATAAGGGAATAGAAGAATAAGCCAGAGAATAGATCGGGATAGGCAAAAAAAAATGAGAAATTCTGCGGAAATCCGAACCAAAAAGTTACCTTATATAAAGGAACGCATCTATTATTGGAAAAAAACGAGGATTCTGGGGGGGAATCCGAACCCATTTCGGTAGTATTGGGTGTTTTTGTGATTTGGATTTGTCAGGTCTGTTTGGGTAATTCTACGAAGTAAACGAGGATTTGGGGTAATTAAATTGACTCAGGACTCAGAACACATCCCCTCCTATTGTAGGTCTTTGGGTCACATAGCAAGCACGTGCTACCATAGATGGTGACCTCCAGTATACAAAATGGACGACGGAAACACATGTCACCCTGACAACATGCGTCGCGCATGCGCACTAAGATCACGTATCATTATGGGGATAAGGCCACAAGATGGCCACTCACGTGAGCTACCATAAAAACCAAATATGACGTAACTCGGTTACGTGACAATGGCATCCCTTACGGGGTCCGCCCAATGTGCCTCGTTTACAACGTCTCCTATTACTGAGAAATTTCATTTATCTGTGTTAAAAATGTAATTGCTGAATTATTATCAATGTTTTTAGGTTTTCTTGTTAGCATTGTAAAGGTCTTGACCATTGCAAACGACTTGACGTCAACTTTTTATATGTTTGTTCAATGTGCAAATAGTTTATTTATTTATTTATTTATTTAAATTCGGTGAGTGTTCCATGTATTACAAGTCCCTTACTACAGATATTTAATATTTCATTTGAAACAGGGTCCTTTCCAGATGAAATGAAGACCGCACGTGTCATTCCCTTGTTTAAATCAGGAGACGCCCAAAACTTTTGTATTAAAAAATAATATTCTTTCTGATAGTCAGTACGGCTTCAGAAATAACCGATCAACCTCTCATGTAATTATGGAACTGGTCGAAGAGATAACTGATGCCTTGGACAATTCAAACTCACTTATTGGAGTCTTTGTAGATCTAAAAAAAAATTTGATACAATTGACCACAATATCCTGCTAAAAAAGTCACACTTTTACGGTATAAGCGAAACGTGGGTAAGACACGAGGAACGGGTAGACCAAGTAAGGTCGGTACGTATGGATAGGGGTAGGGCGAACGGAAGGCCAGAAAAAGGGGGAGGGGTAGGCATATACATTAAAGAGGATTTAAAACCGTCGCTGATCACAGACCTGGAAAACATCAGCACCCCGGCTGAGGTATCGAAAGAAATTGAATGGGTAAGGATCAGTCTGAAAAACAAAAGTATTGCCCTTGGGGTTGTGTATTGTGCGGTGGAGGGAAGCAAACCCGAATGGAATGATTCGATATACTCAACACTAAGGTCCAATATCACCGAACTACAAAACAAGGGGCTCGGTATAATTCTGATGGGTGACTTTAATGGCCACATAGATAATGATGAAGAAGGCATAGAGGTGGGGACAATAAAGTTAACAGGAATGGAAGGAAGCTGTTGAACTTCACAAACGAGCTCGGTCTGAAGATTCTGAACAGGGACGTGAGGTGTAAGGGGAAATGGACCTGGGAGAGGAACGACAGAAAATCAATAATCGACTACATCCTCACAGATATTGATTTATGGAGGGAGGTGATGGGGGTAGAAGTGGATGATGAGGGTAAAATGGAGGTGGATAGTGATCACAACTTGATTACAGTGACGATCAGGGCCAAAACTCGAGTAAAAAGCAAAGGAAGCTCTAAGGAGATTTGGGAACTCAAAAAAGATGCTGACTGGGCGAAGTTCAATGAAAAACTGAAACCAAAGCTTGCAACCGTACCCAAGAGGGGCAGTGTCCAGAAGATGGCCGACGTCATAGTTGCGAACCTGGTGGAGGCAGGAAAGGAAAGTGTAGGAAAGGTCAGGGTGCCAACACGGGAACTTGGGTACAGAGTGAATGAAGAACTGAAAAGGGTCATAAAGGGAAGGAAGAAAAGCTAAATGTGCAGCATACAGGAGAAGTAGAAAACGTAAGGGGCGGAAAGCAACGAGGCCACAGTAGCAAAGGAAGAATACCACCAAGCACGAAATAAAGTAAATAAGATTAAAGACGATAATCGGAGAGTACGAAATAGCAGTCTTATTAGGACGATAAGAACGACAGGGGGGTCGAGTTCGAACTTATTTTGGAAATGGGTGAATAAACGTAACAAAGGAAGTAACCCACGGAGTATTAAAGTAGATGGCAGAGTTACAGACGAGCAAGATCAAGTCGCATCAGAACTAGTCAAGCACTGGGAAAAGATAAACGATAAGCGATGGGCCTTGGGGAGCCCACCTGAGTGTCCGAATCAGGCCGAGGAAAACCTATCGAACTTCGTGTGCAGCGAAATTAAAACGGATGAGGTGCGAAAGGTGATATCAAAATTAAGGGATGGAAAAGCGGGAGGAGTGGATGGAATTCCTAACGAGTTTATCAAAAAAGGGGGAGAGGAACTCGTGGAAAGCCTAACTGCCCTATTCAATCTAGCTATAGAAAATCAAGAGTTCCCAAAGGAGTGGAGAGAAAGCAAAGTGACATTTATTCACAAAAAGGGGGAAAAGACGTTTTGGATAACTTAACTATCGAGGGATCTCTGTCAGTAGCAACATTGGAAAGGTTTTCCGTAAAGTCCTTTATAGGAGACTAGAGGAGGTGATTGAAGAGAAGGGTTTTTTGGGAGAAATCCAGAATGGCTTCAGCAAGGGAAGGAGAGTAACTGGCCATCTTTTCACGCTATCCCAAATGATAGAATCCGCGAAAGCAAAAAAGAAAAAGATGTTTATGGCCTTTTTGGATGTCAAAAAGGCATACGATAGAGTATAGAGGGAGGGTATGTGGCGCAAGCTGGAGGCTCTGGACTTAGGAGGCGAGTTTGTTGGAATTACGAAAGCATTATATAAAGATGTACAGAGTGAACTTAGCCTGGGAAACATTACAACAAAACGTGTGCCTATGGAGATAGGCCTAAAACAGGGGTGTATCCTTTCGCCAATCCTGTTTGCATTGTACATCAAAGGTTTAGGAGATGAACTCCTGCGTAGCGACGAGGGGGTAGCTGTTGGGGACTTGAAGATCCCAGGGCTATTTTTTGCAGACGATATGGTTCTAGTGTCAGAAAGCGAAGAAGGGCTAACGAAAATGCTGGGAGTTGTTGGGAAATATGGGAGCAAATGGAGACTCGAACTTAATGAAAGCAAGAGCAAAGTTATACCTGTGGGTCGCAAAGTGGACCCCACTCAAAGGTGGAGAGTGGGTGAGTTCTGCGTTCCGGAAGGGAGCAGCAAACTTCTCAGTGTAGGAGAGACAGGTGATTATGAGTATTTGGGGGGTAAATATAAACATTACAGGAAGAGGCATCTACCGAAACCACACTAATAAATTGATTCTGAAGGGAAAGCGAATCCTTAACCAAATTAAACTTATAGGGAGAAACAGGTTCAATAAGGTTTTCGTGGGGAAAACCTTTTGGGAAATGGTGGGGCTGCCAAGTATAACATACGGTATGGAAGTGGTACCCCTAAACCAGACGGCCGTAAAGAGCTTGGAAATCTTGCAGAATGATGCAGGCCGATGGATAACGGGATCGAGTAATGCCGCAGCGCTAGAAGCAATCAAGGGTGAGCTTGGGTGGATGAGGATCAAAGACAGGATAGACCTGTTGAAACTCGGTTATCTTAATTATTTGGTAAATCTCCCCGACAGCCGATGGTGTAAAGTAATCTTCCTGAGAATTTTCAACTCAAATATCAAAACGGGGTGGATGGTCCAAGTGAGGGAACTAGTAGAGAACTACTCATTGAAGATCTCGGACCTGGACGTTGGGGCAAACCAGGGTAAAAAATCGTCAGAGAAAGGGTCATGGAGGATTGTAACCGTAATTGGCGAGAGGTCTTTGGGTGGCCTGCGTGATAAAGAGAGGCCAGGTTTTGACGAGTACCTTGATGGCACCTTTGGAGGGTCACTGTTGTTCAAGCTGAGGTCGCGATCCCTGGAGCTGAGGGGGAAAATTGGGAAAGACGGTGAAAGGGAGTGCCAGATGTGTAACTTGGGCATGGTGGAGACCCTGGAACACACACACTTTCTTCTATAATGCCCAAAGTATCAGTCCAAAAGAATGAGATTCACTGGGAGTATAATGGGGAAGTGGTATAGGAGAATGAAGGACATGTGGTTAGGGGGAGACTCAAAGGAGAGGGTTAATATGCTAATCGGAGACATTGGGAAGAATGGGGAAAGGGATGTCATAAGCAGTTCGTCTCCGAGTGTTGGGAGGAGAGGAGAAGCGTGGGAATAGGGAGGCAGTTGGGAGTTCAGGGGTAACCATGGCCTTCTCGTCCGAGAACCGAGACAAATCAGCGGCTGGCCAAAGTGTTATGTTATTATAGGGGGTAGCTCACGATTGGATCTCGAGTTATTTAGAAAACACTCACCAATATGAATCGTTCAATCATAAAAACTAAGATTCTCTAAAGATCATGTGCGGGGTGCCACAAGGGCCTATACTTTGACCATCACTGTTTATGTTATATATTAATGATATCTGCAATGTCTCCTCATTATTCAAAATTATAATGTTTGCTGATGACACAAATTTGTTTCTTACAGGAGACAGGCTAGCCAAAATGTGTCAAACCGTTTCTAGTGAAATGGCCAAACTTAATACATGGTTTCAAGTATATAAGTTATCTCTGAACTTACAAAAAAACAATTATATGATATTTGGAAACAAAAGAACCAATAAAAACTTAAGCATTAATGTAAATGGACTGGAAATTGAACGATTGTATGTTACAAAATTTCTGGGCGTTTATATAGACCACAACCTGCAATGGCTTGAGCACTTGAAATGTATAAAAGCCAAAATAGCAAAAAACATAGCCATAATGTATAGAGTTAAAAACTTAATTAATAAACCTGCCCTTCTTTCCTTATACCAAAGTCTTATTGCACCATATCTAAATTATTGTTGTGAAGTTTGGAGAAACAACTTTCATAATAATATACCCCCATTGGCAAAACTCCAAAAGAAAACGGTACGAATAATCGATGGAGCTGATTGTCGGAGTCACAGCAGCCTAATATTTGGGAAATATAAAATTTTAAAACTTGATGACATGATTCAGCTTAACACTCTTGTGGTCATGTACAAAGTTAAGTGTGAAATGTTACCTGAAAATCTACTCTTATACTACGAAACTGTTCAGAATTCCCATCATTATGCAACACGCCAGAGTGAAAACTTCACTGTGAAGTACAGAAGGACAAATAAAAAATCATTTTGCACAAGTATTGTAGGTGTTAAGTTATGGAATTCGTTACATAATGAACTAAAGCATTGCACCAATATTTATGTGTTCAAAAAATTATGCAAAGTGGGATTGTTAAACGGGTACAGTGAGGCATGACAATGTCTTGTTGTTTTCAACAAAACAAGAAAGCAACAGCGCCAATACAATAAAATGTATTCAAACATACACATACCAATCTAAAAAAAAACACTTCCTTGCAAGAAATAAAAAGAAAATAATAAACATACATATACATTTGTAAAATTCCTTATCCAGTATCCTTTTCCCAATATCTGACATAGATTGATGCGATATCACTTCTCATCTTAAGCGATAAAACTAAAATAAAACCGGAACAATTAAGTATACTGTAAAACAATTTTAAATATAATTCCCAGGGGATGTTTCCATAAAAGTTTATACTTTTAACATCTCCCTTCAACAATTTTTTTGTTACCATTATACTGTTGATATTAATTTTTCTCATTTACTGATGTTCTATCCTATCAACAATTATTCAAACGCAACTATTATATCAGTTTGTATTTATTACTGATGTAACTTGTCATATTTGTTGAATAAACAGTTCATTCATTCACTCATTCATTGTGTAAATATTGTTATTTGTTCGGTATTTTATTCATTTTTTTACGGTGCCAAAAAAAAAAATACTGTACATTTATTATTAATTATTTATTAATTAAATTCATGAAAGGTTAAACATTGTTCGTTCTTTATTGTCCTTCCCATAAAAAGTAGTGTGTATGTGTAGACTACTTGACACCAAGCTGATTAATCAGCGAACTCGGTGCCGAGTCCGTATACACTTTTTAGCATGCTTCAGAACTAAAAACGGAATAATTCCCCCAAAACGCAAGCCTTTGAAAAAATTTTTCTATTGCATGAAGATATCCCATTGTAGTATTGTCAGAAAGAAAGTGATACGAATCCCCACAATAATAACACATTTTTCTGGACCCGGCCTCTGTATTCAATTTTAGTACATCTCTGATTATGTGCATGGGAATAATGAATTTGTTGAACTGTAACATGCACATAATGACGTTTGGAACACTCGATACAGTTTATTCCAGTATAATTTATAGTTCTACTCATATAAGTCCAAAATGGGGCTTCGCCAAGTTCGTTTCGGTGATTTTAGACAGTTTTTTTGTAATTTGGAGTAAATGTCAGGTCTTTGGGTAATTAGATTGACTTTATACAGTAGAACGTGCCTTATAGCACTACGTGCTATTCTTATAAGCCCAAACTGGGCTTCGAAAAGTCCGTTTTGGTAGTTTTGGGTGTTTTCGAACACACCCTCCAACATACCCCTTTCCTATTAGATGACATTGGGTCACATAGCAATCTGGTGCTACCATTACATAGAAACTAAGATGGCGGCCTTCAAAATAGAAAATACACGACGGAAACATGTGTCACCCTAACAACACGCACTGTGCATGCGCACTGACACCACGTATCACTATGGAGATGATGTCACAACATGGCCGCTTATGCGAGCTACCATGACAACCACACATGACGCAACTGGGTCACGTGACTATGATGTCAGTCCCCCCTCATCAATTCCCTCACCCTGATAAGGCACGAAACGTGCGAGCTATACTACTGACTCTCACTTTGAGACGAGTAGACCCTCAACTGGGTCCGAGTGGACTTTTACTTGGGTCGAGTCGACTCGAGTGTGTGGGCCTAGTAGTTAAGTCCGAGTGGACTGTAAACCCTTTCAATGGTCCCGATTTAAAGCAGACCGCAACCACAGAGAAGAGAGAAAGAGTCATTCGATCGAGCACTGGGACTTCAGGAGCTTGGAGGGGTTTCGGAAAAAGACGAAGGAAGAGACAGAGAAGAAAATGGGAGAAAATGTCATCTACCATCTCCCACCTCAGTCTGCAGTATCCCCTACCCACCTCTCAGTTTCCTTCTCTAAGGAGGGGGTGAACTGGAGGATAAGGAGGATACTTTGCAATGTTGTGTCGGAAATGGAAATAGGCTCCTCGGTGCCTTCATCTCCATGCGCTCCCCTTCTTCGGCATCAGGACACACGCTAGGCACCACCGAGTGATGTAGCCAGGGCCATCATAGAAAGAGCTGAGAAAACGGTCGAAACAGCATGGGCAACTATATGTGAACGCAAATGGCAAAACAATCGAAGCTGATATCACCAATAAAAACACGATACTAGGTCTCTACCCAGTAAAAAGAAAAAGAAAGATAAAAGAGACAACAACATGCGACACATTGGCTACTGCGCACCCACCCCCCACCCCCTTTTTCCACGTTCAGACGGCAGACATTCCAAAACAGGGCCGAAAGGGTTATTTTATAGCAATGCCGTCCCTGTGAGCCTCCGAAGCGCCCAAGGCATTTCCTTGTAATCAACGACATGCCAGTGATGTAAATGAGTGTGGCTGGATTTGAATTCGTGACCTGGAGATCACAGGTCTGGCGCGCTGTGTCTGAACCATCGCCTCTTTCTTTGTCCAGCACTCATTTCATATCTAATCCATATAGCACGTAGAGGTTGTAACGACTTGGTGGAAACGTTGCATGTTTTCTTGTTAATATATTTTAGATAACGACTGATTGTAAAATTTAGGACTCCCAGCGAGGTTGTGGTAACGGTTTCGATTTTGTTGGCCAGGGTCATCGCTTAGAGGATGGGGATTGATGTGTGCGACCCCTTCCAATGTTTTTTGAAGTTTAAGGTTAAGATATCAATTAATACTTGGGCTTACACGCACAAAATCGTTCATACAAATTTTAACGTCTGTACTACCCGTTGGGGGCAAAACCTGACCAATGTTTAGTACGTGTTAATTAAATAATACGTTGCGTCGTGACCAGAAGGTGTATATTTTATTCATTCATTGATAAATTTCCAAGAATCTTGAGTTTTTTAAACTATAATGCCACTAACTGATTTTCTAACTACACCGTGAAGGCATGCCTTCAACGAAGGCATGCCTTGGTGATTTAGTTGGAATATTGGTCAATCGGGTCTTGAGTCAGTCGGTAATATTAGTTGGTGGGGACAAATCATTTACACTGACCCCCTCCCTAAACCGGTCATTGTCGCAATCCTCTGACGTTAGCTATAAATACCGACAGCTTCTTACTTAACTTTGTTGTCACGTCGTGAAAACGTTGTGGCTACATAGCCACCTTACAACATTTAACAACTTATTACTTAACCTTGTATCTTGATAGACACAATCATGTTTTGGAAGAATTTAGAATGTTGGTTTTTGATACCCCTCTGGGAATTGAGCCCTCAGCAGCCCCACCTAGAAATCAGTAGTCCAACACATAAACTAGACCAATGCACCTGTGGGTCGTAAGGTAGATGAGTCGCGAGGATGGAGGGTGGGCAAATTTTCTATTGGTGAAGAGGAAAGCAAGGCCAGAACGGTGGAGAAAATGGGCGAATATGAATACTTGGAGGTGAATCTATGTGTTACAGGTAGAGGCATATGGAGAAAGCACACAGATAAACTTAAGACAAAGGGGGAAAGAATACTCGATCAGTTAAACCTTCTTGGAAGAAATAGCTGTAACAAGGTGTTCGTAGGCAACACTATTTGGGAGAGGGTAGGATTTCCAAGTATACCATATGGAACAGATGTGATCCCTCTAAACCAAATGATAGTGAGGAACTTGGAGATTCTACAAAATGATTCGATCGGTGGATAACCGGAACAAGTAACGCAGCTGCACCGGAAGCGGTCAGATGGGACCTCAGGTTGATGCCTGTTAAAGATAGAATAGGTAAAGAAAAATGATGCTACCTGAATTACCTGGTAAACCTCCCAAACAGCAGATGGTGTAAAACGACGTTTAACCATGTATGGAACTATAACATTCAGACAGGATGGACAAAGCAGGCGAGGGAGCTAATGGAGAACCATTCTATAGAGATTGACGATCTAGAAGAGGGACTGCAGCAGGGTCCGGGTCTTTTCGACCTCGGGAACATTCGGCCCCAGGTATTTTTCCGGGAACATTCGGCCTCAGTCGAGGCCGAATGTTCCCACTTTTGAGGCCGAATGTTCCCCCTTTTGGTAAAAATTTTCGGAGTTTGGGAGTTGAAAAATAGCTTTAAAAAATAATTTTTTAGTTCATTTTGTTAGTTTTTTTTATATTAGGATGTTTTCTAGAATATTTTTTTAAAGAATAATATATACGGCGTACCTACTTTTATTCCTAAAGTCGAAATATATAATTTAAGCACAAGACCAATCCATAATGAATAATGAAATATAAAATCCATTGTATAAAATCTCCTGAAGTGAATAACAGAATGACAACATATGTGTTCCAATGTCGACATGCAAACCCGAAATGATATACTTCTTCTTGGATGTTGTTTGGCACAACTCGAGTCCTTCTGCGTGAAGTAGTGATCAAAGTTCTGGCCTCTGATGAGATACTGATACAGAGTTTTTTACAGGGCGACTGAATCTTGATTGATTTAACAGCACTTGATTAGGAGATCAAATACTGTTTTTACAGTTTCTACGGACCATTAAACCTTTTGTGTGGACTGAAATTGTCCTTGATGAGATAACCTTATACTGTTTTTCACGGTTTCTTTGAACATTTATTTGAACACTTCTGGCGTAAAAACAATTACTCACATAGATTTTTGAGGTTGTGTGCCGGTATATATAAAGTGTAATTGTCAATATATATGTCTTTTTCTTTTTTCTTGTTTCTCGTAAAACCGAAACTGACCCCAGTAAGAAAGCTGACCTCAAAAAAGCATATAACCGCCCTCATGGGGAGGTCAAGAAAGCCCTCCAAGCTGAAAAACAAGCAAACTGGGAAAAGGCAACAGCCGATCTAAACGGAGTCCAGGATGCCAAAAAATTCTGGGACTCCTTCAAAACCCTAACTGGGCAAAAAAAAACAGAAGCCGCAAAGCCGTAGGCAAACCTCTAACTAACTGATCTCAACCAAACTATGGGTAAACTCCAGAGGGTCCAAAATCACGCGCTTAGAGTTGCCCTCCGCGCTCCATGGGACACACCCATCAAAACACTCCACGACAGGGCCGATATCCCCACCATTAAAGGCCGCCTAGCCACCCTGGCCGCGAAAAAGCATGACCGGTTAGCCGACAGCGAACTAATCTCCGAACTTGGAGTAATTTGCGAAAGCCGACAAAAGCCCAAAAATTGCAAGCAAAACTAAGACCGCTCGAATAAAAACTGGGGAATGACAAGGTGAACTGCGATCCCCGACGCCCCCGAATACCCCTAAACGAAATTAAAATAAATAAGTCCGCAACCAGCGAAGGGTACAACAGGAAAGAAACACCCTCGGGTGTGGTCTAGTGTGCTAGACCTGTTGCCCTCCCGCTGACAGCCTCGGAAGCTCAACCCGCATTAAACGATCGCGATCCCCGGCACCCTCAACATCAAATAAACTTTAACCTAAATAAGGCCACTTCCAGCGAAGGACACAACAGGAAATAAACACCCTCGGGTGTTGTCTAGTGTGCTAGACCTGTTACCGTCCCGCTACAAACTAGGAAGTTCAGCCCACTTAAAACGCTCGGGATCCCCTGCACCTTAAAACTAAACAATAAATAGGGAACGATTGGGGTCCCAAGCACGAGAGTATGTTACTGCTCTTACGAATGTAAAGATTCGTACATTTCATACTCTCCCCCATAGCGACAAGCACACACACAGCACAATACCATACGAGAGTATGTTACAGCTCTTACGAATGTAAAGATTCGTGCATTCCATACTCTCCACACACACACAGCAGATACCACAAGAACACGCAACTAAAGAGGTGCTACTTTTATCTTTACAGTTTACATATTCTGATGAAAACTAATTCTACCTTCTTCTTTTAAGCAGGTACACAGAAGAGGTTTTTTTGACCAGCACCCCATTAACCGCTACAGACAGTCTAACTGTTATGGAAACAGTCACCCCCACGGTTCCTGAACATCCTCCGCTCCATCCCTAAAGGTGGTCAACCACTTTAAGGGAGGCGAGCGTTGGTCCTGCGTCCCGCCTCTGCCCCTTTTTGTAAGCGCAATGCGCATCTTTTGTCCCAACCCAATAGGATTACAATGCAGTCCTGCCCCCGAACCAGGGAAGTTTGGGTCTTCTTCATGGTGGTCCCCGAAAGGGGTCGTTGTTGTTTTCCTCCAAAGAGTCCAACTATAACAGAGACAGCCTGAGGCAGATTATACTTGCCAGTGATGGCCATCACTCATTATCATCCTCGAAGCGGCAGACTATACTTGCCCGAAAATCCAGATCGACTGCACCCTCGGGGAGAGATAGTACCTTTGTGAAAGGACCCAACCTCCCACACTGGTCCTCACTCGAGGGTTCAACCGACATCTGCCAATGATACTACCCATCCACAACTGGACACTACTGGAGACACCTGCCGAGTACCGGATCCTTTTCCTCCTTCAACACGCCTTGACATGTGAGAGCCATCCTATATAGTCACCGAGGGTCGAAAGGGGCTTGTCCCCCATACCGTCCCTGAGCGCCTTCGGCGCGCGAAATCATCATTTCATTCTTGTTTGTAAAATAATTACCAAACTGCGGTTTCAGTATTACTATAAATTTGCTCACTTCTCATAGCACACACGGAGCAGAAATCTTGTAATTATGCAAATTCCTAGCCATTTTCCAGCTCGAGGTTCTCGGGGATCTCAACCCACTTTCCCACTGCCAGTCGCACACTCCAAATCAATAAGATAATTGGCTCTCGCTCCAGACTCTCGTGGATTTATAAGCAAATAAAGCTATAAAGCAAATAAATTTATTAGGATCGCAAGGGATTTTAATCCCACATCGTCCCTGTGCGCCTTCGGCGCTCAGAAACTTTTCATTCATTCATATATGTCAATGTATTTTATATGTATATATTGTACATTACGCTGTATTTATTTTTGGTTTTTGTTTGTAATAAAGATGTTTAAACTCATCTTAACCTGTGTCTCTCTTAATACATCTCTTAGTCTCCCTAGTTTAAAACGGAGGCCGAATGTTCTCAGGCCGAATGTTCCCAGTCGAATGTTCCCGGGGCCGAATATTCCCGAGGCCGAATGTTCCCGATGCCGAAAAGACCCGCTCCCCTGCAGCAGGGGTGGGGGGCTTTATAAGGGAAGGGGTGCTTGAGGATTATAATAGAAGCTGACGAGCTGGAATTAGGACCAAGAGTTCTTTAGACGGGTTATATAAAAAGAATGCGCCAGCTTTTGAGGAGTGCCTGGATGGATCGTTGTGTGTGTGTGTGTGGGGGGGGGGGGGGGGGGGGGGGGGGGGGGGGGGGGGGGGGGGGGGGGGGGGGGGGGGGGGGGGGGTTAGGGAGAATCGGGAAAGGAGTGTGTCAAATGTTTTACTTAGGTGTAACGGTCACCCTGGGAACATTTCATTTTAAAATGTCCCAAATATTTGCCTAGTAGAACCGGACTCCTTGGGGAACATAGGAAGGAAACATGAAGGATTATTGTATGAGGAATGAAATGAGTAAAAGTATCAATTAAATAGTTGGGGCGATCAAGACGGCGCCAATGGGGGAATTATGAAACAGTGTTTGACTAAATGCTGGGAGATTAGGAGGGAGAGTGGGGGGAGGGGGATATCCCGGTGGGGCACTGGGCTAATGTAGGCCTCCTCATTAGAGGACTGCGACAAATCAACGGGAGGTCGAAGATTTATTATTATTATGCATACCGTCACCAAACGATGGCTGGAATCTAGCTTTTTAGATGGGGTCATACTAAACACCGAGGGATACCGAGGGATGCTCAATATCTCGTTCTATAGGGGGTTTCTTGACATAATGTTTTGATATTTCAATTAGTAAAGTCAATATCTACCCTGATGCGAAATTTGAAGTCAATTGGGTGAATAAAAGTGAAGTTATAAACATTTTACAGTCAACATACTAAACTCTGAAGGCTAATCTTTACCGAGCGACAATCTTAATTGGTTTTCACACTGAGCGTACGCATAGCCAGTAGTTAATTAATTGATGCAGACATTGTCGCTCGGTGTTTAGTAGCTTTGTCAGCCCTCGGTATGGTAGTCTCAGTTATTTGTAAAGTATATGTGTATGCTTAGTTCAGGAAAACAGTTAAGTATTCCATATCCAGGGCCACCACGAGGAGGGATACACATCAGCCCCATATTATTTTTATTTAATAAAATTCAAAGACTGCATATTTAATGAATTTTAAATTCATTTAATTTATAATTTTATTCTATTTTATTTTAATCAAGAGTTTCATATCCAGGGCCACCACGGGGAGGGATACACATCAGCCCCATATTATTTTTATTTAATAAAATTCAAAGACTGCATATGTAGTGAATTTTAAATTTATTTAATTTATAATTTTATTCTATTTTATTTTATTCAAGAGTTTCATATCCAGGGCCACCACGGGGAGGGATACATATCAGCCCCATATTATTTTTATTTAATAAAATTCAAAGACTGCATATTTAGTGAATTTTAAATTCATTTAATTTATAATTTTATTCTATTTTATTTTATTTTATTCAAGAGTTTCATTCAAAGAGTTTAAAATTTATTTCAATTTATACCAAACGCTGGCGTTTATTAACGGATTTAGTTTTGCATGATTTAACACGTTTTACCTGCCCTGGTATTTTTTTGCGATAGTCGCAGTCTTTGGTATTGTCAATTATCCGTCCGTTGAAGTCTGAAGCTTCGAACTATCACAAACATGCGATAGCAAGCGCTTCATGCGTCTGTCCTTCTGGTCTGGTGCTAACAAGATCCATGTTTTGTGCTTAACTCTGAGAGCACGTGCATGCTCGGATAGTTGGTAATCACCCGAGCCATACAAGGCGCCCCGCACATCACGCAACTGATCTGTGACGATTTTTTCCAGATTGTCTGCTAAGTCAGTTAATTTTAGAGCTTTCCAACTATTTTCTAATTTGATGATGTTGTTTAAACTTTCACAATTGTTGTTTGTCCAAGATTTTGGGATACTTTTATTCTGTTTGCGTGCATCGAAAACCTTTGTCCGGAATTTGACAACAAAAGCATCCAAATAACCGAGCGAATAACTGCTGGTCAAATCAGCCTGACATTCCTCATAAGATAGTTCGTCCTCAATTGAAATCAGACCTTTATCTTTATTGAAGATCTTGCCCACAATTTGACTCACAGTATCTTGACTTACTGTTTTGAGTAAATTGTGCGGATAGAATGTCCGGTTCAATACACGAGCAATCTTATCCTTGGGTCCATTCGTTGTCGGATACACCGATTCCAACGGTCGCCCGATCACTGATGCAACACCGTGCATTGTCCAAGCAGAGAAGCATTTTCGACCTCCTCCATTCCTGGCGCATGCAACGATGTCCTCATCCAGTGACGGACTGATGGTTGGAATACCAGGGTTGTTTAAGTCCTGTTCCTTGTGTTCTTTGAGATAGAATGACTTCTTGTTGAATAACTCCACACATGTTCGAACACGGAGCTGTGTGGCGAAACCTTGGTGTCCATACAAAGCGACGGAAGTTGAGTTGAACAAACAATTCCCATCATCACGGACAGCAACTGGCACAGAATCCTTCCAATTACTCCCAAGAAGAGACATTGCCTGCGAATCCCTAGTGTCTCTCATTGGATGGTACTGTTGTACATGGGTGGCACGGATCACATCCATTTGACGCATAAAAATTGATTCACGTTTTATGACGTCTTGGAGGGCTGACAAAGCTACTAAACACCGAGCGACAATATCTGCATCAATTAATTAACTACTGGCTATGTGTACGCTCACTGTGAAAGGCAATTAGGATCGTCGCTCGGTAAAGATTATCCCTCGGTGTTTAGTATGTTTACTGAAAAATTGTTATAACTTCACTTTTAATAATTCAATTCACTTAAAATTTGGTTTTCAGTATCATATCATCCACATATATAATAATATATATAAAATAAACCACGAAACCCCCTTTAAACCCCCTTTTTGAGCATCCCTCGGTATCCCTCGGTGTTTAGTATGACCGTTTAGATGAAGTTCTCATGATTGGTTCACTTTCCTTGCGACATCTAAATGAATGAGTGAAATGCGCTGGCAACAGAACGACAAAAGTGCTGTGGTTGGCCTCATACGAAGCTGATACATGCATTTCGAATGACATTTAACGTTGTAGTCACGTTGTGAAAATTTTGCGGTTCGACACAACCTTACCATAACTAACTAATAACGGGAAGCTTCTCAGTCGACACCTTGACATTTTCTGTACTTCTTGGCAGGGATGTTCTTCACCCCTTCGCTCTGTCTGTTATTCTTCAAAAACAGTGCACATCCCCGCGTACATTTTCAAGATTATCTTCCTTCTTCTCAAAATTTAATTGTGGTTTAATCGGGTGGTCATCGGTAACCATCAATGGCCATCGGTATTTAGAAGGACCGATCTCAAGAATCTACGATACATGAACATAATACTGCTCAACATGGCTTTTTTGAATAATATATAATTTAAAATTGCGAATCAAATTAAAATGTTCTTATATTTATGTAAATGGAATATATGGCTTGACGTGGTCAGAATAAAATTGTCTGTGAATCAGTGGGTTTATAATGCTTTTTTATGAAATGTTAATTATGAAAACAAAAAATTCAGACAAAGTATGAAATTTTGGTTTTATCTAAAACAGCCTTATTGGAAAAGTAGATGTTGAAAAGAGAAATGCAATTACTCAAATCTCAAACAATAAATAGGCCCACCTACCCCAAAAGACAAAATAAAAAGAAGAAAAAGAAATCATTCCGTACCATATTTTATTCTCCTTTCAGATTAGAAGTTGCAAACCATGTTTTTTCCTTCACCCCACATCGTCGAGCACTCTTCTGTGTTTATTGAGTCCAAAACGTTCGGATCAACCAGATAAACAAAATATTTTTTTCATATTTTTGTAATATATTCGTCCAACATGAGTCGCTCGGGGGCCGAAATACATGCAAGGTCTGATATTATTATAGTCCCATATACACAAAATCTTCAAAAAGCAATATGCATCACGATCTCTTCAGTTTTATGAAGTTTATACTTTGAAAATTTATTTTTCGTGTGGCGACATGTTTAATCCATTAATTTACAGTACATAAACGAATTACCGAAATCAAGTTGAATGTGCAAAAAATGATCATTTTTGGGCTATTTTGTTAGAATTTAGCCAGCTATGTACTCATCCATCAGGAAATAAACGAAGACTTAACCAAGCGATGTTGACTCGCCATTCTCATTGTCATTCACGAAACTGCAAACTGATTTCTAATCTAATGTCAAAATTATTATCCGTCCAGAAACCCACCTGGCCCGCACATATTTCGCCTTTTCTCAGGTTCTATTCGGTGTTCAACTATAGATGACCACTCAATTTAAAGAAGATGAGTAGAAAAAACTTTCTGCGCGTTTACTTTCGACGTTTGAATTTCATTTCCCTACTTATCAGTCCATGTTTACATTCAACGGCACTTCAGCGTCTCTTTTGCACTGCAGCTGACATTGTTGTTTATCGATGACGTAACGAGTGGCATATTCTATTTTCACTTCAGGGAGTTGAGGCAAGTGACATCAGTCACGTCACGCGACGAGCTGCCTTCTCTTAATGGATTTTGGAAATAGACTTCATAAAATCTTGAACCGTGGCGTTTGAGCTGTGTTGTTTCTCCTGCAAAAGAGTCACACTCACAGTAACACTTTGGCCCACAACAAATCGATGTGCATAAGTGTAAATTATAGTCAAAAATAAGAGAAATTACAGGAATTTAATAAATAATATCCGTAAATATTGGCCTTTTCTGGAAGCGAAATTAAGAGACTAAATAAACACTAGGCCAAATATTAACGAAATCGATAACCGATAGTTTTTTTCACACTGGCTTTTTGGGCGAAAATAGTTTCAAATATCCACGGTAAAGTGGATATGAATTGGAAAGCTGGATCGATTCGACATGTCCGGCGGATTTCATTTAAAATCACAGGTAACCCTTCATCAGGCATGCCTGCCTAAATCCAACCACACGATTTTGTGATAAACTCAAGCGATGTTCGAATTCCCTCCATGTTAGTATTTGTTACGGTATTCGGTTAATAAAATGTCGCAACGGAACATAGGCGTGTGGGTTGGGGCCGTCATGGTATTCTAGCCACCCCCCCCCCCCTCGCTGAACTGAACCAGAAAAAATGCCTTTTTTTGGGGCAAATTTGATATTTTCCTCCAGCAAGTTTGTGTTGGACGGTGCTTGGACCCAAAATTATGATACCTGTTTTGGAAAAAAAAATCATTTTTCTCAATGCAATTGTACCAGCAGTACTTAGCAGACGTTTGACAGCCTATAGTTAGTTAAAAACAGCCGGAAAAATCCCTTTTCTCTTGACTTTTCAAATGTTTTAGTTATTGAAAATTTGTTTTGACGGCTTGATTTTTAACCTAAATTGGCAACATCCTTCATTCTTTTGGGTTTTTTTAGGGGGGGGGGGTGGGGGAGGGGGTTACCGTGCCCCATGAAAACGTTTTGAAAAAAACAAGATTTTCCCCATGCAAGTGCAGCATATTTTGGCTACCTGAAATTTTGTTGAAGAGCGGCTGCAGAAATTTACCTTTTATCGCGCGTGTGTGTGTGTTGGGGTGGGGGTGGGGGCCTGAACTTGCACAAAAATATATTTGACCCCAAAAAGTTAGATTTTCTTCTCAACTATAAGTGTGTTTGTAGGTGGGTAGCTGGGGAGGGAGGGGGGGGGGGGGCGTAGGGCTCTCATTCCAACCTCGGCGTTACAGGCCCAGATAGTCCCACACATTCGTTTCCCGGGCACAAAAATCCAGCCGGCCCACCTTAACAGAATTGGTCCATACATGTACGCCTGTACTAGACCCCGATACTGGAATCAATTTGTGAGGGGTCTTCACGTCGCCATATTTGTTTTAGAAGGGGCGTCCTTCATTTCTCCGATTGGACCACTGAATTACACTGGTATTTTTCCTTTTCCGTCCATCTTGCTTACCTGTGAAATGAAATTTGAAAATACTAACATTGGAAAGGAGATGGGGATTGCCTGTTTGTTTGTGTGTATGTGGGGTGGGGGGGGGTGAGGGGGAGGGGGTAAATGGGCGCAGGTACACTGAAAGAAGTGAAGGTTCTTCACAGATAGAAAACAGTTTGGGTTCTAAAAGCACCTTCATTTTTTGCTGTGTATTTTCTCTCCTGGTTGTTGAAGGGAGGTGGTGCCCCATAAGCTAGGGGTGTTGGAGTGGGGCTGGAGTGGGGAGGTAAAGGACATGCGGGAACAGGATTATGTGCGAATGAGATTGCACAACTTGTTCTATGTAACCTTCCACCTGTTTGATACTTCACACTAAGTTCACAGCCTACTACAGCATATTTGGCAGCAAAGCAGAATCCCTAACAACAAAACGACAAACCCATTACTCATAATTGACTCGCTTGACTCAAGGAGCGATGGAATTGATCGGTTGAACCCCGTTTGTGCTTGCAAATCCATTTTCTTATGAAAAGCAGGGGCGCCAAAGGATATCTGGGACCTCTATGTTAGCATGCATTGAAAAAATGACCCAATGCTTCTGGGCTAAATATATCTACGCAAACACACAGACTGACTACAACTGTATAACATTCTAGTTAGGCCTACGAGGTGCGATTGCCAGGATCATACCAGCTGCGAAGCTAAAAACAGCACCCTGTACCCTTTCTGTGGGCTATGCCTTTCTGACCAAGAACATTGGTTGGAGCGATGACTAACATCCAATTGAGATCTAAGACCGAAAAGACACAATTAACCTTTTTACTGGCGTTGAACGTCAATCTCAATTTTTATATTGATCACCGTAGGTCGTGGTCTGTGCCTGTCTTAGGGTTTAGGGGACATGTGTACATGGGTGGACATTGGGGATACATCCCCCCCCCCCTCTAAAACCTTTCAAACGTATTTTGAAACAAGAAAAAAGTTCCCCTAATTGACACCAAGTGTTTGTAGGGATGGGTGGTCATAGATGTAATTGTTTTCGCGGGGATCGCGGTGACTCCGTTGGTAGAGGTGCAGGCTGCAAACCGAGAGGTCCTTAGTTCGAATCGCACGTGCGGCAACCGCGTTGTGTCCTTGGGCACGACACTTCATCCCCATTGCCTTCTTGGTGCCACGGTGGTGCCGTGTACTAAGGCGTACCTGCACGTCGATGGTGCACATGCCTTCAACCAATGCTAACCCTTATCGGGTTGGTACGTTGGACAGCTAGCAGATGCTCGTCGCTGCTCGGTGGTTCTCTCCGGGTACTCCGGCTTCCTCCACCCGTAAATCTGCTCGACACAATGTGACCCTGGCTGCTGAAAGTGTCATAAAGCCCAATATATAAATAAATAAATAATTGTTTTCACATAAAATTTCTCCAAATCCTTCAAAAAGCATTTTGAAGCAAAAACCTTCTCATTTCCTAATTGCCCCCCCCCCCCCCCCCCCCCCCCCCCCCCCCCCGGGGTGGACTGTATTAAAAGACATGGTTGTCTTAAGTGTTGCATATTTATTATTTATTTATTGGTGTTTAAGGGTCACTATGTATGCACAATGGCTAATCATGACCGCGACAGTTTTACGGATGGAGGAAGCCGGAGTAACCGGAGAGAACCACCGAGCAACGACGAGCAGCTGCCAGCTCCCCAACATCGTAACTCCGAACTGCAGCACAGACAGGGTTAGATTGGTTGAAGACATGCGCACCATCGACGTGCAGTACGCCTTAGTACACGGCGTCATCGTGCCCTCACGCGGGCAATGGAGATGAAGTGTCTTGCCCAAGGACACAACGCGGTTGCCGCAGGTGGGATTCGAACCGAGGACCTCTCGGCCTGCAGCCTGCACCTCTACCTACTGAGCCACCGCGCTCCCCTTAAGTGATGCATGTGGTAAACTTAATGACCAATTGGTTTTTTGAGTGTTACGATACATATTGAACCTCGAGATGGGACTATTTGATGGAACTGAAAAGATGAAATTAAT